>WAAF01000861.1:277557-406779 GCA_013400475.1 Tricholaema leucomelas
AGGGAAGTATAGGCTGGATGTTAGGAGGAAGTTCTTGCCAGAGAGAGTGATTGGCATTGGAATGGGCTGCCCAGGGAGGTGGTGGAGTCACCGTCCCTGGGGGTGTTCAGGAAAAGCCTGGATGAGGCTCTTAGTGCCATGGTCTGGTTGACTGCATAGGGCTGGGTGATAGGTTGGACTGGATGACCTTGGAGGTCTCTTCCAACCTGGTTGATTCTATTCTGTTGTTACGGAAATGAATAATCAACTATGGATTATTAATATCAATCTTAGTATGGCTACTAATTTTTATTATTAGTATTTTTAAATTAGGGCAAATTCCCTAAAATTCTTTGGGATTTTTGGTTGACAGCAAGAAGCTGCACAAAGGGTATTTATTAGTACAGAATGAATCAGTTTAAACAATCAGGACTTGGAAAATAGGGAAGCAAAAGAAGAAAAATCTGAAACTACACTGCAGGCATATATACTCACAAACTGCTGGTTCCCTGGGTGGGTTTCCAGTATAAAAATGCTCCCAAAACCATGATTATGATCCCAAGGGTAAAAATACAAACTATTCCAGGCAGAAAGAGAGGCAGAGGGAACTGGGTTGCTGCTGCAAGCTGCAAACACTTGGCCGACACGGTTCCCAGTGAAAATGAGCTGCAAATGGGATGCTCCTTGGGTGGAGAGTCAGCAGTACATCATACCCCCATTAAATACTTTAATGGAAACTGGCCAACAGGCCCTAGCATCATTGTTTTGGCCAATGAATCCAGTTTCGTGCCTCATGTGATTATACAGGCACGTTGAGGGGCAGCACCACACACAGTGGTGCTGGACTCCTGGCCCTCGGGGCACAGTTCTGCAGGGGCCAAGACTTCACTGTTTCTGCTCATCAACTCAGCTTCTGGGCCCTGACATGGTGTGGTGGTTTGGGTGCTACCTGTCCTCCCACACTTTAGAAATCACCCAGACTAGACTCAGCTGGCTCTGGAAATTTGAATGAAGCTTATATTTACATCTCAGCACAATACACAAGCAGATATTTACAGTATATACAGTTAGATACAGAAATATACAAGGTAAAAAGGTAATACAGAAACAACTCCCCTCCCAGAAACCTGAGTCCCCAGGAGGGCTCAACCACCCCTCACCTTTCCCCTACCCCTCTCCACCTTACCCCAGTCCCAAGGAAGAATGGAGGTTTGGCCAAGAGGATTAAGAAGCAAAGGTGAATCAGCCAAAGCAAATGGAGGGTGAGGTTAGAAAGCAAGATGGAGTTCCAGCAGCCTCAGCTCCCCAGCAGGCGAAGAGCCCAGAGCACAGCCCAGAGCCAAGTGCCAAGCGAAGTGACTTTATCTATGTTTTCCTTTTCTTTTTTACACATCTCAGCAAGACTGTGAGGGAAGGAGACCTCACCATTGTTTTTGTTTTACAGCCTATGATCTAGTCCTTCTCACCAAAACATTCTAGCTAGCTTCAAACTAGCACAATCATAAAATATAAAAACTCATTTTGAGAGGTTTTTTTTTCTCTTGCATTTATATCATTTTGGTTGGTTGGTTCTTCTTTCAAATTGGATGAAGATACAGGCAAAGCTGTGTATTTTCATCATTACTTTGCCTATCAGCACTTGTTCTGATCTTGAAAAAGGTCTAGAAAATTCCACAGTAAAAAAAAAAAAAAAATTAAAAAAAAGAAGGAAAAAAAACAGGCATTTGGAGTATTTCTGTGCTTCTCTTTTTTTTTTTTTCCTCTTTCCTTTACATTTGTTTAGAGCAATAAAGAACTAAAACTGTGAGGTTTCAGCACGGCAAAGAAACATAGTAAAAGCGGAA
Organism: Tricholaema leucomelas; assembly: GCA_013400475.1. NCBI lineage: Eukaryota > Metazoa > Chordata > Aves > Piciformes > Lybiidae > Tricholaema lacrymosa > Tricholaema leucomelas. Next base: position 279,381 of record WAAF01000861.1, read on the forward strand.
ATTCTAAGACAATAAAGAAGAGGTAAATCTGAAAATTCCCAATGTTCAAGTGACTTAAAATTAATGCTTTCTCATAAAATTTGCTTCTAACTGAAGATGAATTTTATAGTGGGGTATGCCTGCATTTGGTGTGCTGGAGCTGACTAAAATGCCCAGGGAAATTGAGCATTTAATCATCTTTCTACACAGTTTTTACTGTGTGTGCATGTCTACATATGTATTTTAACCTTTATATTTTACTTATTTTACATATAATTTTTAATACTGAGGCAATTGGATACGCTATTATTTACAGGGTTTATATAGCCTTATATGCATACATTGTATGAATAAACATATCATACAGGATCACAGGATATTAGGGGTTGGAAGGAGAGCATCAAGTCCAACGGCCCTGCCACAGCAGGACCATACAATCTCACACAGATCACAGAGGAATACCTCCAGACAGGCCTTGAAAGTCTCCAGAGAAGGAGCCTCCACAACCTCTTTAGGAAGCCCTTTCCAGTGTTCTGTGACCCTTCCAGTAAAGAAGTTCCCTCTTGTGTTGAGGTGGAACCTCTTCTGTTGCAACTTACGTCCATTGCTCCTTGTCCTATCAAAGGGAATAAGTAAGCAGAGTCTGTCCCCCCACTCCTGACCCCCAGCCCTCAGATATTTATAAACATTTATTGAATCCCCTCTCAGTCTTCTCCAGACTAAACAGCCACAGGTCCCACAGCCTCTCCTTGTAAGCCATGCCCTCCAGCCCCCTAATCATTCTTGTAGCTCTCCACTGGACCCTCTCCACAAGATCCCTGCCCTTCTTAAACTGGGGAGCCCAAAACTTACAAATATCATAGCAAATTGACAACATTCAAAAAAAAAAATTCCATTTCTACTCCCTCATTTGTGAATCATTAAAAAAAAATCCTGTGGTGGTTTAAAACTGACATTATGTGCAAATATTAATGAGCATCTGTTGGGCCATGGGGACTTAAAGGGGGAGCAATGAGGGAAATAATTTGATGCCTGCATTGTTTTCCAAGGACTATATTCAAAACATAAGCAAGCAGACTAGGAAAGCAAACTTTAACTCATTCTGACCTTTTGCATTTTGGAGTTACGCTTATTCCTTTGATCATGAGCCCTGCTGAACCTCAGGCTGAGCTAAAACTGCCAGGTTTTCATCCAGGTATTTATTTCTTCCAAGAAAGCAGGAAACCCAGGATATTTTATTCAAAACGAGAATGATATGTTTAGCTGAGTATCATAAAACCTAGAGTTACCATTTAAGACTAGACCATCTCACATTATCTTCAAATAGTTTAATGTAATGTTAAATAAAATCAAGGAAAGCATAAAGACCACATGGGAAGCTGCTCAGAGCGGTTGTCCACAGTGAAGGAGCACTTTGCCACTTTCAGAGCATTCTCTAAGAATGAGCCATTTGCAAGGAGTTCCTCATGCCTGACTGGTTTTCTATCTGGTACTTTTCAGTCAACGGTCATATTGAAGTTTTTGATCTGTAAGTTGTGTCAAGATTGACTATTTGATGGAATACTCATAACAACCATGTTTCTGTTTGTTATTAAACGTTAGTGACAGGTCACCCACACCACATGGTCTTGTTTCTGTACCCTAATTGGATCATCTAATCTTGCTATATTATTTCTACCTTCACCAAAGCCAAGCTGAGTTTTATTTCTTTAATAAATTGATACTGACTGCACTTCTTAAATTACAGGTGTAGTGGTTCTGGGAGTCACCTGCCACCCCACACACAATGAATTCACCCAGACTCAACTCAGCCAGCTGGAAGTGAAGGAATGAAGCTTTGTATTCATGTCTTAGCGCAATATACAAAGAGATATTTACAATATGTTACAATAATTTACAGCTATAAACAGTTACAAACAGGTTAAAAGTAATTCAGAAACACAATATCCTTCCCAGCAGTCAGAGTGCCCCGGAGGGGCTCCCAACCACCCTTCCACCTTCTTTCCACTCCCCTCCCTTATCTTGGAGTCTGCCTTATGTGCAAGGTGAGTTGGAACAATCAGCAAGGGGGGTTAGAAGCGAAATGATCAGTTGGGTTATGTGCAGGGTCAGGCAGAAGCAGTTAATATGGCAGAAGCCAGGGAGAGACACTGCCTTAACTATGTTTGTATTCCTGCTTTTATACATCTCAGCAAATCTATGAGCGAAATAGACATCATATTGTTTCATCTTCACAGCCTACAATCTAATTTCTTTCATTAAAATATTCCAATTAGTCTCAAGACAACACAATAGGGAACAAGTACAGGAATGAAACTTAGCTGAAAGTGGTGCTTTTGCAGCATGAGCACATAGGAGGCAAATATGCTAAATTCAATGTGCCAAACTCAATGTGTCATTTGAAATTTTTGGAAAATATTTGTGAATATTTTTCTTACATGGTTAGTTAATGCATGAATGATTGTGATCAATAATGGACTAGGCTGGATGGTGAGAACAGAGGAAATAGTTGGGAACTAGTTTGCAGATGGCATGTCTTGCAACAACAAATGTACTTAAACTCCAAGACTTTTGGGGAAATGATTATCTAGACTAGAAGAGTCTCTGTTCTTAGAGGAAATGTGTGAATTTAGATGAAATTATTTATAATTCAGACTGTGATAAAAGTCCAGTCTAAACCTCCCCTGGTGCAACTTAAACCTGAGGAGGCTCAAGGGTGACCTTATTGCTGTCTACAACTACCTGAAGGTTGTAGCCAGGTGGGGGTTGGTCTCTTCTGCCAAGCAATCAGCAACAGAACAAGGAGAGACAGTCTCAAGTTGTACTGAGAGAAGTACAGGCTGGATATTAGGACAAAGTTCTTGACAGCGAGAGTGATTTGCCATTGGAATGGGCTGCCCAGGGAGGTGGTGGAGTCACCATACCTGGAGGTGTTCAAGAAAAGCCTGGATGAGGCACTTAGTGCAGTGGTCTGGTTGACTGGATAGGGCTGGGTGCTGGGTTGGACTGGATGATCTTGGAGGTCTCTTCCAACCTGGTTGATTCTATGACTCTATGATTTAGTGGGTAACATATTTTTTTAAAGTTACACTATTTGCAAATTTTCTGCAGGATGTGCCATGAAGGTACTAAATTTCTGTTGTTACAAGATATCTGTCATGACACTTTGCTGTGTGGCTTACAGAGCAGAGTAGTGGAACATAGTTAAAATATTACAGTTCTCCTGTGGATAAAATACTGTACAGAGGGCACAGTAGCCTTTATTCCAGTAGCATGATTGCCCTCGAGTATGATGTGCAACAAATCACCACCAGAAAGGATTACTTGGAACAGAAGGAACTATTATTTTACCAATCACTTCTTTTGAAAACACAGAGGAAAATGCTACAGAGACCTTTTATGAATATGTGTCAACCAAATTCCTGTTTAAAATGTTGTATTTTTCTTTGCCCTTAACATTTGATGAACATCTACAGCCCAGTTACTTGTAAAAACAAAATACCAGAAAATAATCCAAGAAGAAAACCTCTCAAATGCAGATTCATATGGTTATTTTATCTTGTACCTATAAATGATGCCAGATGACTTATACTTTAACTCATTTTAAAGAAAAACACCAAGAACTAAGACTGAAAGAAAACAAAAAGATCAAACTTAAAGTCATACATTAACTAGATCCTAACTCTGAAAGAATCTAAGCCTAATAGTGAAAATTAAAAATTTTACTCATTAACCAATTATTTCACATGTGTGAGAACAAAAAACAAATGCAGAGGCCAGGAACAGAGAGGTTGTTTGTACTGATTTACAAGTCACAGATTATATATGAAACCTTAGTAAGCATCAGAGGATTTTAATACAAAAGTTTAGTATTGAAAATAATAGTAGCTAATGCTAAGTACATTTTGTCTTTGAAAATGCACATTTGGATCTTCATTTATACTTTAATGGCCTACTTTGAGCCTTCCATCAGTTTGCAAGCTACTACCAGGACTCTAAAATTATCTTCACAACTAGAAACTTTAAAAGCCTTGTGGTGAAATTGCAAGCACCTTGACTAATTTAATAGCATTCTACAATGCCGTAACTGAATGGGTAGATGCAGGGAGACCAGTGGATGTAGTCCACCTTGATCTTAGCAAGGCTTTTGACACTATCTCCCATGACATTCTATTCTAGTCAGCAAGCTCAAGAAGTGTGGGATGGAGGAGTAGAGAGTGAGGTGCCTTAGGAACTGGTTACAAGACAGAGTTCAAAGAGTGCTGATCAACGGTGCCAGGTCCAGCTGGAGAGCTGTAACTAGTGGAGTCTCCCAGGGATCAGAGCTGGGTTCAGTTCTGTTCAAACTCTTTGTCAATGATATTGATGAGGGCACAGACAGACAGACAGAGTCTGCTCAGCAAGTTTGCTGATGACACCAAACTGGGAGGCTTGGCTGATACAGCTGAAGGCTGTGCAGCCATCCAGTGAGACTTGAACAGACTGAGAGCTGGGCACAAAGGAACAAAATGACGTTCAACAGGGACGAATGCAGAGTCCTGCACCTGGGGAGAAATAATAAACTGCATCAGTACAGGTTGGGAGGTGATCTGCTGGAGAGCAGCCCTGTGAAGAGACACTTGTGGCCAAGAAGGCCAATGGGATCCTGGGGTGTATTAAGAAGAGTGTGTCCAGCAGATCAAGGGAAGTTCTTCTTCCCCTCTACTCTGCCCTGGTGAGACCTCATCTTGAGTACTGTATCCAGTTTTGGGCTCCCCAGTTTAAGAGGGACAGGGATCTGCTCAAGAAAGAGTCCGAGGGAGGACTATGAGGATGATTAGGGGACTGGAACTCTGCCTGATGAGGAGAGGCTGAGGGACCTGGGGCTTTTTAGTCTGGAGAAGAGAAGACTGAGAGAGGACTTAACAAACGTTTATAAATATCTGAGGGCTGGAGGTTGGGGTGGGGGGGATGAACAGGCTCTTCTCACTTGCTCCCTGTGATAGAACAAGGAACAATGGATGTTAGCTGCAGTACAGGAGGTTCCAGCTCAACACAAGAGGAAACTTCTTTACTGTAAGGGTCACAGAGCACTGACACAGATTGCCCAGAACGGTCACGGAGTCTCCTTCTCTGGAGACTTTCACAGTCTGTCTGTATGTGCTCCTGTGTGGCCTGAGCTATATTGTATAGTCCTGCTGTGGCAGGGGGCTGGACTCAGTGATCTCTTCTGGTGCCTTCCAATCCTGACGTCGTGTGATCCTGTAAAGGTCTTACAAAACATGTGTAAATATGGTTCCAATGTTCATACATATTTTTGTATTTGTTGTAAATTACAGTTGCATAAATGATGGTTACATCTGGACAAATGACAACTACATGTTTAGAACAGGTAAAATTCAGAATGCCAAGGTAAGGCAAGATAGAATAAAAATATTCTGTAAAACTCTATGTATGTACACATCAGTGATGCCCTCCAGACTCAGTTTCAGTATGCTGCCTTCATTAATCTGCAGAAGCGCTGTTCTGTCTCCTTCAGCAGCCTCAATGCGTGCTCCCTGATCTCCTCGGGAGTGGATGAACTTCTATTTTGCTCTATAACACTTTTCTAGCAAGGCTAACCTGCTCATGACTCTCTAGAAAAAGGGTTAACTCAGTTCAGGTCACTTCCTTCTAGACAAAACATGACACAGTAGCACCCTCAAGTAAAGCCAACATCAGCAGTCGTAGTGAGCCAGGAAAAAAAAATCAAACTCAAATAACTAGAGCTGATGATAGCCTGGAATTAGTCATTACATTGTATATAAATGTCCTCAAATTTGTATTAAATTCCATTTAAGTGCCTTCAAATCAAGATGAATGAGGTAGTATACAATTATATAGTTTTGATTAAATAGAAGCTTTATTTTCCTATTCTGAGGTAAGGTGACATAGACTTTTTTGTATGCTGCACAGAAATATTATAGCCTGTACAACTTTCAGGGTACTGGTTTATGTTATATATAATTCACTTTATATTTTCAAAGCTATTAAGGAAATCTCAGGAACTAAATTGTGTATAATTCATTTTTTCCCTCTGTTATTCATACCTTGCTGCTGCACTACAGCATCAGTATAATTGAACTTTTTGTTATTTACTATTCAGAAAGTCACAAGTGAACAACAAATACTTTGGGGTAGTTCATTAACTCCATTGTATTTATTAAAAAAAAAAAAAAAAAAGTTATGGCTGAGACCTCAAGACTCTCATTCCAAAATAATGACACTCTCATCTGTTGAAAAATCATTCAAATCAGCCTAGCATCCTCCCTACCTTTCTCCCAAAATTAAAATCAAGGTAGTAGCTGGCCTTATATCTCCATGTCTAATCTAGAGTTTATGGCATTTAGATGGAGAATATTTTGATGGTTACTAGATTTTCACAGGATCCCAGGATGTCAGGAGTTGGAAGGGAACCAAAGAGATCATCAAGTCCAACACCCCTGCCACGGCAGGACCATACAACCTAGCTCAGGTCACACAGGAACACATCCAGACAGACTGTGAAAGTCTCCAGAAAAAGAGAATTCACAACCTCTCTGGGGAGCCTGTGCCAGTGCTCTGTGACCCTTACAGTACAGAAGTTTCCCCTTCTGTTGAGCTGGAACCTCCTGTGCTGCAGCTTATACCCATTGCTCCATGTCCTACCATAGGGAGCAAGTGAGCAGAGCCTGTCCCCTCCCTCCTGACCCCCAGCCCTCAGACATTTATAAACATTTATTAAATTCCCTCTCAGTCTTCTCCAGACTAAAAAGCCCCAAGTCCTTCAGTCACTCCTCATCAGGCAGTGCTCCAGTCCCCTAATCATCCTCGTAGCCCTCTGTTGGACTATCTCCATCAGACTCCTGTCCCTCTTAAACTGGGAAGCCCAAAACTGAAACAAGAATGTCATCTCTTTAGACATATATCTTTACAGATATCTATAAAAGGACATACAATGCCTTCCACTCAGAAGGCAGAAGCCCTTTGTAAACTTAGATGCCTAAATTTAGGCTTCTAAATCCATTACTGCTTAGTGGCACCAGCAGTAAATCACATCGAAATCAATGCAATCTCACCTTCCTACCTACAAATATTTTACCTTATCCATATGCTTGTGTGTGGATTTAGTACTCTTTCTTTAGGAGATATGGCTTGAGCACTTTGAATTATTATTTTCATTTGATCTTTTTTTAATAACAACCTTCCTGCAATATGGAACAGTTTGGTCAACATACTTCAAACTTCCTTCGATATGTTTCAAACTATTTCTTGAGTACTTATAGAATCATAGAATCATAGAATGGTTTAGGTTGGAAGGGACCTCAAGGATCATCCAGCTCCAATAACCCCTGCCATAGGCAGGGACACCTCCCACTAGAGCAGGTTGCTCAAGGCCTCATCCAGCCTGGCCTTAAATGCCTCCAGGGAGGAAGCATCCACAACCTCCCTGGGCAACCTGTTCCAGTGTCTTACCACCCTCACTGTAAAGAACTTCCTCCTAACAACCAGTCTAAATCTCCCCTCCTCCAGTCTAAACGCATTCCCCCTCGTCCTGACATTACTAGATTGCATGTCATTCAGACCCTGCCCAGTTGTCACTTACTTTGGTTTTGTAAATGGCTACTTATGAAATGGAAAGTTATCCTCCATTGTACTTGATGCATTTAATTGAGAAATGTTATTTTATTCCAAGATATTGGATAAAATGAACACAGACACACTACTGAACTGCGAGAGAACTGTACTCCAGGCCTAAGGTTGTCAGGCGGAGCACCTAATGGCACTGGCATGCTCGGCATTACACTATGGTAGCTCATATTTTCCAAGACATTCAAATCTTCTTAACACCAAATATGCTACTTCCACAACAAAAAAAATGAGACTAATCAATCAGCTTGGAGAAGAACATGCTATCCCTTCCGCTAAATGCAGTGAGACTGAGTTGTTTGTTGCATATGAGTTTGCTACATTTAAATTATTCTGAATAACTGCCAGTTTTCTGATGGAGAGAGAGTTTCCTGCATCCATAGATTTAAGAGAGTTTCCTGCCAGGTTTATCAAGCAAGTATGGAAACTGTGTCAGATCAGATGACAGGGCAGACTAAAATTGTACAAGGCTGTTGTGCTGAACAGACACAAGATTTTGACATAGTATAGAATGAACATCTGCCAGCTGGAGAAGTTCCACCAAAGGCACCTATGTGTCTTGCTATGAGTCAGATGCTATACTAAGCTGACCAGTGATGAATTCCTACAGCGCATCCACATGGAAAGCCCAGGTGTAATGGGCTGGACATATGGCTTGGATCAATGATGTACATATGTTCAAGTACCTCCTATGCAGGGAACTGAAGTGTGGAAAGAGGAAGCAATGATGATCCAAGAAAGCACTTCTAGGACACCCTAAAGGCAGGATTGATTGAGTGCAACCTTCTGGCCAAATCTTTTGAGTTCCTTGCCAGAAAAAGACAGCAATGGAGCATCAAGGTGAGGGAAGGCATAGGCCTCTGAACAAAACCAGATGCTGTTGGGCAAGAAAAGCATGTGGGGGGAAAAGGAAGAAAAAAAAAGAAAAAAATATTTTCGTCAGCAACAGCAGCAGCAATTGATCATCCATGCAGATAGTGAAGAGCGTGGTGACAAATAGCACAAAAAGTAGTTATCCTGCAGAGGCTTTTAAAAGCTTTCTTTACATCTACTGAGTTTGACTTACACATCAGCTCAACAGGACTGCCTTCCTTCACTTGAAAAGACAAACTGTGAGTGACTCGAGCCTCCCACATATGAAAATGGATGGACAGGCTGGGTTTTGGGGGGTATTTTTGCTTTCAACTTGTTATTGAGTACAAATTCAAAAGAATATATAAATAAAGTCAACTCATAAAAGCAAGACATTTTGCTTATTTTACCAAATTACTCATGAAAATGCAAGCATTTTATCTTAAATAATACATATTTTTATTTCTTTCTTCATTTTACTAATGTTGTTGAAAGAGCAAATTTCTCTGATATTCCTGTAGTCTTCTCACCTGCCAGCTTTTAAGCAGCCAGAATATAGAATCAGTCAGGATTGGAAAGGATCACAAGGATTATCTAGTTCCAACCCCCCTGCCATGGCCAAGGACACTTCAGGTTATATCAAGCTGTCTGGAGCCTCATAAGCCTGGCCTTAAACACCTCCAGGTGTGGGATTTCCACCACCTCCCTGGGCAACCCGTTCCAGAGTCTCACCACTCTCATGGTGAAGAACTTCTTCCTAACATCCAGTCTGAATTTGCCCATTTCTAGCTTTGTTCCATTCCTCCTAGTCCTATCACTACCTGACAGCCTAAAAAGTCCCTCTCCAGCTTCCTTGTAGGCCCTCTTAAGACACTGAAAGGCCACAATAAGGTCACCTAGGAGCCATCTCCTCTCCAGACTGAACAACTCCCACTGCCTCAGTCTCTCCTAAGGGCTCCAGCCCTCTGATCATCCTTGTGGCCCTTCTCTGGACACCTTCCAGCACATCCATATCCCTCTTGTAATAGTAGCTCCAGAGCTGGATGCAGTACTCCAGTTGAGGTCTCACCAAGTAGAGAGTAGAGAGTGAGGATCACTTCCCTCCACCATCTGGCCACACTTCTCTTGGCTATTAACTAGTTGTTAATTTTAATGCTGTGTACGTCTTCTACCTCCGTTCTAGATGAGAGTCTGATGGAGTGCATGTCACAGAGTGAACAAGAAAGGAAGTTGACCTACCTCAGAGATGCCCACAGTACAGGACAGACATAGCCTGTCTGGGAAGAGTTATGTAGCTTTATCTGTGTTTGCAACTTCTAAGGACATGATTAGATCCAAACTCTGTAAAACAATACACAAGTCTTAAGTGCTTCCTCATGCATCTAGGTAACTGCATGCACCTATGACCTCAAGCCTTTAGCTAAGGTCTAGGAATCAATTTTGTACCAGGATGATTATCTAAGACTTTGATGCCTGCCATCAAGATATCAAACACAGGACAAAAAATCTGTAGGGATCTGAACTTTTTAAAAGACAGCTTCCTAGATTTCTACAGTCCCACTGTGCATACCAAAAACTGGCCAGCACCAGAACAAGAGGACACAGCCTCAAGCTACGTCAGGAGAAATTTAGGCTTGAGGTGAGGAGAAAGTTCTTCACTGAGAGAGTCACTGGCTACTGGAATGGGCTGCCCAGGGAGGTGGTGGAGTCGACGTCCCTGGAGCTGTTCAAGGCAGGATTGGACGTGGCACTTGGTGCCATGGTCTAGCCTTGAGCTCTGTGGTAAAGGGTTGGACTTGATGATCTATGAGGTCTCTTCCAACCTTGGTAATACTGTGATACTGTGACACTGTGAAAAACTGTCTGCTCCTTGGCAGGACACAATGTTCATTCAGAAGTCACAAATTGAGCAGAGTTCCTGGGCATTGTGCAGAGACTGCTTACCTTCTCAGCCTGCATTTCATAACATAAGGAGGGCATCTCACTCCATCTGTTATTAGAAGAAAGAACTCAGTTGATAATGTCAACTTGTAGTCTGCGTGGCAATTCCCCAGTTGTTGGCCATTACAGGCCTGACAGAGTGCTCAGCAGGGCACATATATGCACAAGATAAGATTTTTCTCTCTTACATACTTCAGGTCAGGGTTTTTTATCTGTATGCTGGCTGTGGTGAGAGTCAGTCCGAGATGTCTAACTAAGCCCCCATATTTTACAGAAAATTCAACCCCTGACTAAAAGCTACTAGTAAACCTCCTTCACTGGTTTCAAGGGTCCAGGAGCAAAACTGACTTTTTTTCATAATTGTTAACATCCATGGCAGATGAGAAGTTCCCTTCTGAGAAGCTGAAAGACCCTGAAAGGAAAGATGCACCTTCTGCATTTTTATCTTTCCTGTTGGGAAAGTAAGGCAGTGTTCAGTTGTGAGAACAGCTAATCTTTAGCAGGTGACAGTTTTGCAGTTTTCTGGCTCGTCTATGCAGTCAGCAAATCTCTTAGTCTTACATTCCTCCACCATCTGATCCTTGTAAGCCTATATATCTCTTCAGGGCATGAAAGCCCATTGAGATGAAGTTACTGATTAAATGAACAGCAGAAATAGGAAAAACTACAGCATTATAATGGGATTTGAAAGAAAAAAGGAACATTGAGCAAATACCACTTTACTTCCCTGTGACACCCATCTTCATTGCAAACAGGTAAGTATCAAGTCAGTAACCACTATTAACAAATGTCTGCACAGTACTGTCAGACTACCACCTATTTTTCCTCTCTGTTTTTTTCTTTCCATGAAACTATTTTGCTAAAATTTCTGTTCTCTGCAGAGAAAAGCAAACCAGATTTGAGTATTGTTTGAATAACAGAAAACCTTTCTCAAAACTTCTATAGCCAAGGCAAACCAACTCCAAGTACTACATACAGAAAGCTAAAAAGGGGGATGAGATCACATACTAACAAAGTGCATCAGGAGGACATCAGTACATTTCTAAGACCCTTACCTAAAGATGTAAGTGTACACACTTACCAAGTTGAGAAACACATCCTGCTTCAAAAACATCTGAATTTTATGCCTGTCTTATAAGCACATGCTGAAGACCTTTTGAGGGCAAGTGTTTAGGAGAGGAAGCCAATCAGGAGCACAGCACCTGTAGTGGAGTATAAGTGAAATTTAAGTCTAAAATAAGTATTGGGAAAAAAAAAATCTTTTCCTTGTCTGCTGTCTAGCTCTGAAGTCAACACGATATCCACAGTGCTCAGATTCACCCTAGTTTGAGCTGGATGAGGAGCTGGGCACCTTAACAGCTTGCTGACCAATCTGGTGGAAAGTTCAAACCAGTCCTGACTCCTGTGAGAGACTCCATCTAGTAAATGCTTTGTATTTCATCCCCCCCTGAATGAGTCCCTACTGGCTGAGCTGCCTGACTCAGAGTGTAACCCTCAGAGCATGCCCAAGAAGTGCTAATAAAATCAAGCTGCTGACAGCGTAATGAGAAGATGTGGCTCCATTTTAAAACCCCAGGGCAAGGGAAAATGAATGCACTTTATCCCATTAATCAACCTATATAGTGGGAACTGTGTATATAGCTCCCACTGCGCTGGCTCAAGGGTTTAGAGCACTGAAGTGGGACATGAAATACACATAGGACGGACCAAAATGGTCAAAAATTGACTGACTCCACCTGTTAGTCTGCTTGGCAGGTGACTCCCTTTATTGAAAAGACTCTGCTCTGCTCATTCTTCTAAAAAAAGTCAGCAGCAGCAGCATACTAGAGAGGGGATACAAATATGTGGTGCACAAGTGGGAGTGCACAAGAGTGACACCAAGCAGGGGGCAGATGTTGCTGGGCTGGAGGGCAGAAGGGCTCTGCAGTGGGACCTTGACCACCTGGACAGATGGGCAGAGTCCAAGGGGATGGCATTCAATAAGTCCAAGTGGCAGGGGCTGCACTTTGGCCACAACAACCCCATGCAGAGATACAGGCTGGGGTCGGAGTGGCTGGAGAGCAGACAAACAGAAAGGGATCTGGGGGTGCTGATCGATACCCGCCTGACCATGAGCCAGCAGTGTGCCCAGGTGGCCAAGAGAGCCAATGGCATCCTGGCCTGCATCAGGAATGGTGTGGCCAGCAGGAGCAGGGAGGTCACTCTGCCCCTGTACTCTGCACTGGTTAGACTGCACCTTGAGTACTGTGTTCAGTTCTGGGCCCCCCAGTTTAAGAGGGACATTGAGATGCTTGAACATGTCCAGAGAAGGGCAACGAGGCTGGTGAGAGGCCTCGAGCACAGGCCCTACGAGGAGAGGCTGAGGGAGCTGGGATTGTTTAGCCTGGAGAAGAGGAGGCTCAGGGGAGACCTTATTGCTGTCTACAACTACCTGAGGGGTGGTTGTGGCCAGGAGGAGGTTGCTCTCTTCTCTCAGGCAGCCAGCACCAGAACAAGAGGACACAGCCTCAAGCTGCGCCAGGGGAAATTTAGGCTTGAGGTGAGGAGAAAGTTCTTCACTGAGAGAGTCATTGGCTACTGGAATGGGCTGCCCAGGGAGGTGGTGGAGTCGCCGTCCCTGGAGCTGTTCAAGGCAGGATTGGACGTGGCACTTGGTGCCATGGTCTAGCCTTGAGCTCTGTGGTAATGGCTTGGACTTGATGATCTATGAGGTCTCTTCCAACCTTGGTGATACTGTGATACTCTGATAGTAAAAGCCTGGGCTGGGCTGCTTGTACTCTAGGAAAGGGCTGGATTCCACACGGCCCTGCTCCATCATTTTCTGGGCTGGTGGATGAGGTTTGATCCCACCCTGGCACACATAAACATCCCCATGGACTGTACAGAACACTAAAATCTGTTTACAGAGACAGGCATATCTTTCTCCAAGAGTTCTGAATTATGACCAAGCTGGATCGCTTTGCCCCAGCTGCATAAACAAGCATAGCTTCATTGATTTATGTCTCCTTAGATTCTGACACCGGAATATTGATGTATGATGTGATACCTTAGCAGTTACATTCACAGGCAACAGATTTGCCAGTTCATACAATCAAATAGATGTGTTTTTTTAAGGCATTCTTCAGTTGTAATCAGAATTTCTCTTTACATTCAGTGCATAAGAATTATTGCCAGCTTTAAAAACATCTTCCTGTAGTCACCTTGATCTTTGACAAGAGTTCTTAATTTGCCACAATTGTGTATGTGAACCAGAACAGAAAAGAGTTTTCTGGGAATAAGGCACTTGTATATACAACTAGAATGTTAATTACACCTCCCTCTTCAATCCATCTGAGGACTGTAGTTTGAAATGCACTAGTAAAAAAAAAGAAAAAAGAGGAAGCACAGTAGGCAAAATGAAGAATGTCTGAGATGATTCCTAAACTCTTTGGAAGCCTTTGTGTGTACAACGCGTCAGAATTTAAGCCCATAAGTCACAGGTCCTACCTTGGATTCAGATTCTAGTTTAGGAATAAAATTATGAAAGTACAGTTGTATGGCAGGACTGAGTTACAGAGGATTGAATTGCTTGTCTTTCTTCACCTTGTCTTCAGCCAAGCATCAGGAAACAGCTGGCTGGAATTTTTGAGTGCCTTTAATGAAGTGAATACTTAGTTGTTAGGATTCGGTGATTAAATGAAACAAGACTAATATTCCTGTGTGAATTTGCTGAGAGATGCTTGTCCTGAAAGGAAAGCAGCTCTCTCTGATTTAGATAGGGAGTAAATTTATTCAGAAGTTCATTTTACAAAGATAATTCTTAGTGGGTTCTATTTTTTTTATTGCTATTATTACTACAAGATTCCCTAAAGGTACTAAATCAGTGCACAAACTCATTGATTTATTTTTGATGTCTCACCTCAACCAAATGCATACAAATGGTTAAGCTAAATAAATAAGTGAATTTGTTCTGCTGTCAAGACCCTCTTAATGTTCTACTGTAATGAATACAAAGTTCAAAGGGTTAGTCCAGAATGGGTTAAACAAAGTTCTTCAAAACAAAATCTGTAAGGTACACAATGTAGAACTCTCAGTATATAGGAAACTCATCCTGATGTTGGAAGTTTAGGTACAACAGGCATCAAAAAGAAACCTAAAATATGATGTTGGACATTCTGCATCTGTTTATGTTTTACCAGAGTATATGTAAGAAATTCCAGATTCACTTTCATCATGTTTTGTACTCACAATTGATCTATATTCCAGATTTTCTTAAGAAGAAATATTAACTTCCTGGGAATTCACCCTCCCTCTTCAGCTGCAGGTATAGTCAATCCATAATGTAATCCATGAAGTAAATATTTTTGACCAAATAATCCAACTCCATTTGCCATTCTTTTGCTGGAAAAAATATTTTTTAAAGGGGAGCAGGGGGGACACAATGAACAAACACACACCAAGCAAACAAATGAGCAACAAAAAAACCCAAACCCAATAATTTGTGATAAACCAAGTTCAACTAAAACACTAGAAATGCTGTTAAGTCACTTTGATGTTCAGCCATATGGTTCTGATAAGAATTTAATAATATAAAATGTGTATTAAATAATCATATTTGTGTTCAGGTTGTACTTCAAAGGCACTATTTAACAAACAACCTCAAAAAAATATTATCTTTACCTATCATTGACAAGTAAACCAAGTTAATTGGAGTGCATTTCCCATCCTGAATAGCTGAAATGCTTGAGGCATTAGCCACTGCACTTTCTAGAGCCAAAAACGGGTTTGAAAAGCCACAGCATAAATTTTACTTATCGAATACTTTTTAAAATGGAAAAACAAAACCACAAACAAACAAACAGGAAAAACCCCACAAATTTATTCACATCTCAGTTAAATAAAAGGCACATTTTCTCACAGCAAACTTTTGGTAAAGTCTGTGAACCAGCACAACCTATTTGACTTTAACCAATTGGCAGAAGCCTAAAGTGTTGCATTTAGCTACTATTATGCCCCTGGGTTGGGTAAGGATTTATTGCTTAGCCTTAAATAATGAACCCAGCTCTGTCAGTAACAAGTAAAACTGTAAAAAAAAGTTAAGTAAAAAGTATTATTGTCAACAAATTCCAGAGAAAAAGCACAAAATACTGTATCTAATCAATGTTTTGGGCTTTTTTCCTTTTGTATTTCTCAAGACTTTCAGGATGTTGGTGATACTTAAGACACTAACAGTATTATGTTTGGACTTTTTTTACATGTTCTCAGCTCCCATTAATGTTCTTTATTTTTTATTCCTATAAGATGATATCATAACAATTATATTCTAAACATCCACAATACTCACTCTAACCTTGAGAACCTGTTGTGGAAAACATTATTAATGTTCACAAAGAGAAATCTCTAAAATGTAGGAATAGTTAAGAAAAATATTATGGCAGATGCTTGTGACATCCATCATTTTAACAGTTTGGGGTTTTTTTTCATAAGTCTGGTTTACAGACAGAGGCAAAATAAACAGCTGCGTGGGGCAGGCAACTGCTAAGGGAATGCGTTCAGAAGGGTGAAAGGAAAACCAAGCGCAACAATGCTGCAAACAGATGATGCAGCCGCGGCCATCCCATCACTCTGGATGGAGCAGGATCTGCATGCCTAGGTCCCCAGAGCTGGGCTCCAGTTCCCCACATCAGGCACAAACTTCTTGGTCCTAGCAAGACAAAATTGTATCCCTCCTAGATTTCCACCAGTCCATGTTCTCAGGCATCCTGAAGAAATCTGCCAAATCTCTAGTGTGAAGTCCTACAAAGTTTGTCTCTCTGTGCCCTTTTTGATTTGTTTTTAATACTACCAAACAAAACTCTGCCTGCCTAGAGCCAAAAATGAGCACAATCATTTCACAAGCTTGGGATTTGGACAGACTAAGGCTGCTCTCTCTCTCTGCAACTTCAGTGGGAAAAAAGACATCTCTAGCCAAAAGTAGCAGCTTCACCCTCCAATGCTATCTCCTCCTATGTAATGTGGTGGCAAACAGCAGAGTGTAATAGAACAGAGCTCCTTCAGCATACCACAGTGCCTCCTTCTCTGTCTGAGATAGACACACACTGTAGAAGCAGTTGAGGGCACTGCCTTCTGCAGCACGACGAGTCAGTTGACAGGGTAGAGGAACTATCCCTAAATTTGTCTTGCTTATTTTCTCAGTGTTTCCCATACCCAGACAACATTTTATCATTTAAAAAAAAACATATGAAACCACATTATATGGCATCAAAGTAACATGACATATGGCTGCTGGCAAGACAACAGCCTGTTAAAGTGAGACATTTTAAATTGTAAAGACATAGAAAGCACCAGGCTGAGGTGCTTTGAACTACCTTCATGAGCATGTCGTTAGTTTCAGATAATGATGCTCTTCTAATGTGATGATTGACAGGTTTCATACAGCATAATGCACTCTTCTTAGCACTGCTGAATGACCATTGAGAAAACATTTTGAAATAACTCTTTCAAAATCATTTTGAAATACCAGTGGGAGATTATAACACATTCTGAAATAAAGCATCTGAGGACAAATTTCCCTGCAGATGTGCCCAAGTAAAAATCCCCATTAGACAAGAGGAAAGTGTGTACATACACACACACATGTGCAAAACCCTGGACAAAACGGGGATATATGTATACATGCATGGAAACCAGAGAGCTCAATTCTTCATGGTGTGATTGCTAACCTGGGACACAACTGGGAACTGATAGACCTTCATACATTTTCCTTCGTATGATTTCTTATCATTCTATTTTGTTACTTCTTGGATGGCACCAAGGCTTAGATGTTTGTTATTTTATACATGTTATGTCATGTCTTTTTTTTCTCTGAAGTACCTGAAAGGAAGCAAGAGAAAAATGTATTCCTTTCGAGCATACCATTTCTGCTGCTAACTGTCTCAGTAGGGCATAAATCCTGCCAGACTGGTTTGACCCTTGCTCTCCTCCTTCTGTTGTGGGTTTGGGAGTTGAGTGGATGAGCAAACAATGGAAGGTTTAGCCCCAGCAAAGCCCTGAGGGCTAGGAGCTCAGCACCACCAAGTCAGGTGTCTTGCGCTGCCCCTCAACGTGCCTGGGTGGTCACAGGAGGCCCGAAGCTTTGAGTTCATTGGCCAGAACAGTGATGCTAGTGCCTATTGGCCAGTTTCCTTTTCAAAAGAACGTATTTAATGGGGCATGATTCAGAAGCCAGGCCTCTTCTCAGCACTGACTCTCCACTGTGAGGAGCACCCCATTTGTGGCTTCTTTATACTGGGAATCAGGGTGGCCACGTGTTTGCAGCTTATCAGCAACCCAGTTCTTCTCTCCTCCTTTCTGCCTGGACTAGTTTGTATTTTTACCCTAGGGACCAACGCATGGTGAGTACCTATGCTAGAGTTAATGCTAAGCATAGTTAGAATTTCCCTGTTTTCCTGTTCCTGTTTTCCAAGTTCTGATTGTTTAAACTGTCAAATTCCACGTTTATAAATGCCCTTTCTGCAACTATTTCCTGGTGACTGAAAATCCAAAAGAAACTTTGGGAATTTTCCTGAATTTTTGAATATTGGTAATAAAAATTAATATTCATACCAACTTTAATATTCATCATTCATATTAGATTACTAATTTATACAACACTAACTTCTTTGTTTTGTATTTCTTCCTAGGAGTAATTCTGAGGGGCAAGTCACTGACTGACTGACCAGCTGGCTCAAGGAAAGCATTAGCTACACTAAAAATGCTTTGGCAGGACTACCACATCTGGAAGTTTAGTACTGACTTGTCTGTATTGTACTTAGGAAGACAACAAAATAACCAAGGCTCAAATCCTGAAAATGTTAATGTAAACCTGTAACTTTAAACTTACAAGTAGCTCAGTGTCTGCATTGACACTAGCTATCTGCATAGATTTTTGGACAGATATGGGAGCTCTGTATGTATAAATTTAGCATGGAGCCTAGCTGCAATCAGTTAGTTACAGCATACTGCAGCACTGACTGCTGGGAGAAACATAAAGACTCTAAATAGCTACAGCCAGTAGCTGCAATCCTGCAAACTCACACATCTGAATAACATCAATGTCACAAATTCTCATGCTGGATTTGACAGTCCTCACTCAAATAAGGTAAACTACTTCACAAGAGTAACTGTTTATAGGATTATGAAACTCTGTGCTACTCTTTATTATACTTTAAGCCCACAAAAAGACATATGAAAAAGGGAACACATAATTATATATATCTATATACATAGATATAGTGTTACCTGCCTCCCCTACTCTTATGAAATCACCCAGACTAGACTCAGATGGCTGGAAATTAAGGAATGAAACTTTATATTTACAGCCTAGCACAATATACAAGCAGATATTTACAATATGTATGACTATATACAGAAATATATAAGTGATACAGAAACACAACACCCCACCCAGAAACCAGTCTCCAGGAGGGGCTCCCAAACACCCTTCTACCTTTTTTCCACCCCTCTACCTTATGCTAGAGTTTGCCTTACGTGCAAGGTGAGTTTGGAGGATCAGCAAGGGAGGTTAGAAAGCAGGAGGGTTAGTTACACAGAAAGCAGGCCAGGGAGAAAAGTACAGGCACCCAGAGACCCACACTGATGACTGTCTTAGCTATGTTTATGTTCTTGTCTCTATACATCTCAGCAAGCCTATGAGTGAAGTAGACATCACCATTGCTTCCTCTTCACAGCCTATAATCTAATTCTTCTCCCCAAAATATTCCAACTTGTCTCAAACTAGCACAATACACATACATATATATATGTAAAGTATATACATAAGAACACACACACATACATATATTAAAACAATCATGACAGTCATATTATGGGTGATAAGTGACAAAAAGTTCAATTGTCTTCTTTCTTGAAAGTCAGGAAATTCACATATAGAGGCTAGTTTTTAAACAATGCCTCACTTTCAGAGATCTGTCTACCCAGCAGATAACCAAAAGGATTGATGCAAGGCCTGAAGAAGAAGAAAATAATCACTTCTTTGTCTCTCAGTCTGACAAAAAAGTTAATCGTATGAAATCTTTCCAGTTCTCTCGTTGTGAACAATGGTGCTGGAATCTGAACTCCAGCAGAAGTTTATCGCCTGACACAAGACAATAACCAGTGTTGACTGTGTGGATACTACACTATGGAGAAGAAGAGATTTACGCTGCTAGCAGTATCCTGGTTACTTAGCAAGTAACAGAGAAACCCTGAAAAACAAACTTCTGAGTCCTACCCCAGGTCCTGGAAGATAATGCATTTTAATGATTATAGACTTTTTTACAGTCTTTTCTAACCTCTTTTTTTCCACCTCTATATTTTGTAGGAACATATTGCACAGATCAGCCTTTTGTTTATACAAACCTTACCTTGTCCATGACCTCTTCTAGAGCCTGTTGCTACCTCCTTCAGATAAAGCCTTGCAGATAGCTGACACTGTCCCAGCTCTGCTCCCCACTCAAACTTTTATTCAAGGCTGATTAAGCTGTCCTTCTTGAGACTACCCTAAAGTAATGTGGATGGCAATGAAGGAAGAACGAGAGCAGAAAAATTACACTCTTCTTGTTCTGTCTTCTAGAGTTACTGAGTCACATAAGAGGAACAATTATAGGGAATTGCATGCTTAACCCTGCTTTGGGATTACCAGCCTCGAACATACATGCTACAGATTAAATCTACAGAGAATTAAACTCTAAGTATATTCAGTGATAACTATGCCAAATGTGTATGTATTTTTACAGATAAAGCAAAAAAAGTGCATCTCTTTCTGGCCTCAAGATACCCTCCTTCCTAAATTTACATCATTTACTGTGAAGCAGTTAATTTTGGTGAAGTCACACAGATTTTTAACATTAGCAAACCAAATCAACCCCATCACTCCTGGAAACAGTTAAAGTGTTTTGATGAAGCCTTCTTTTTATATAAAAGCAAGACACTCAGTGTGAGGCAGACATCAGTCATAAAAACTCTTGTCTAAATGATTACATCTAACAATAAGAAACACACATAAATTTTACACAAGAAAATGCTATCCATCTTTAAATAGGGATCTCATTTCCAGCTGCATCTGTAGCATATGTATACATATAAGTGTTCCTTTTTGAGTGTTATCTATCTTTAACCATCTGCTAACATTCTCATTTCTCCTGTATTTCACTGTTTTTCTGTTTATCTGTGTTTGCATGCAATCACACTAAACATAGGATCTTTTTCTCACGTTAAATTCCCATTAAATTAATCAGACCAAATTCCTCTTAGTAAATTCACCAGACTTTTTTGAGTAACAGTGACTACTTACACCTGAGATAGAATTACCACTCACATAAAAATGTAGCTGCACTTAGACTGCTGAGAAGAAAATGGTTGGATCCCTCTACAACATTCCAGTTTTCTTCCTCTTCAAGACTGCATCTTGTTGAAATCCCACTGCACAGCTATTCACCACTACAAAGCCTGCCTTACATAGGCAAAACAACTTACTTAGATGGACTGTTTCTCAAATCACTATGAATTCTACCCCATTGTCTCCATGCTTGGCAATAAACTGAATCACAGGTTGTCAGGGTTTGGAAGGGACTCCAAGGATCATCTAGTTCCAAATCCTCTGCCATAGGCAGGGACACAATCCACTAGATCAGGTTGCCCAGAGCCACATCCAGCCTGGCCTTAAAAATACCCAGGAATGGGGTTTCCATCATCTCTTTGGGCAACCTGTTCCAAGGTCTCAGCACCCTCATGGTGAAGACCTTCTTTCGAACATCTAATCTAAATTTACCCTCCTCTATCTTGAATACATTCCCCCTAGTCCTGTCGCTACCCAAGACCCTAAAAAGTCCCTCAACAGCTTTCTTGTAGACTGCTTCAGATATTGGAAGGCTACAATAAGGTCTCCTCAGAGCCTTCCCTTCTCCAAAATGGACAACCCCAACTCCCTCAGCCTGTCCACATAGGAGAGGTTCTCCAGCCCTTTGATCATCCTCATGGCCCTTCCCTGGATATGGTCCAGTATGTCTGTATCTTTCTTGTGACAGGGGCTCCAGAACCAGACACAGTACTCCAGGTGGGGTCTCACAAGAGCTGTTTACAGGGAGAAAATCACCTCCCTCAGCCTGCTGGCCACACTTCTCTTGATGGAGCCCAGGACATGGTTGGCTCTCTGGGCTGCAAGCGCATACTGATGGCTCATAGTGAGTTTCTCATCTACCAGCACCCCCAAGTCCTTTTCTTCAGGGCTGCTCTCAAGCCAATCACTGCCCAGCCCATATTGGTGCCTGGGACTGCCCTGACCCAGATGCTGGAACCTATGCTTAGTCTTGTTGAACTTCACTTTGGCATGGGGCCACCTCCCCAGTCTGTCACGGTCCCTCTGGATGGACCTCCCTTTCTTCCAGCATGTCTGCCACAACACGCAGGTTGGTGTCAGCAAAGAACTTGCTGAGTGCACTCATTGCCACAGTTCATGTCTCTGATGAAGATGTTGAACAAGGCTGGACCCAGTACTGATCCTTCAGGGACTCCACTGTCACTGGCTTCCACTTGGACATGGACCCATTGACAGCCATGCAGCCATATGATAGACATATATAATAGATGGATAAAGAATATCGTCGTTCTTTTCTCTTAAGATTCTGGTTTCTTTCCCAGCTATTCAAAGACAAGAAGCTTACAGAGTACACCAGCAGTTGCGTGCATAATCTTAAATTCATTGATGGAAAGCCTAACCTCCTTATGGTTTATCTATTATACCTCCAGATATGTTTACATTGTTAGATAAAAGCAATCATATACCCTTAAAGTGAACTCCTAGATCCTCGTGTATGGATTCATGGATTATTAACACATTTGAAGAGACGAATACATTTAATGTGCAATTATGTAGAGCTACAGAAATGTGAGGTCACAGTTTCAAGGCAGAATAGATTTTACAAATATATAATTACAAAAAGATTACAAGTTGGTAGCTGTGCCTCAGGATGTAGACAAATTCTGGGTGAACATTATAAATCTCTGATATTGGTAGAAATGTGGCTTCCTCCCCCTCTCTCTTATGTACAAACACATCACACTTCTCTTGAGAGTTTTCTACATACTAGGTATTTACTATCCCAGCTTCAGTCTAGGTCACAGGAGCTGCCCTTCTTTACTCCTTGAATCAACTCATTTCTATGATTGCTGTCTGTGTAACAACAAAAAAAAAGTCTTTCTCCACTATCAGCAGATGTTGTTCCAGAAATATCCAATGGATCTGGCAACTAAGGGGGTGAAAAAGATGGTGAGGCTAGGCTCCCAGAAGGCCAGTGCAGTCCTAATTCCTTTGGCAGACACTATCTAATATATTGGTCATTCAGTTCAGCTGATGAGATGTATAAAAAAAATATGCTCTATTCTTTCTGATGATGATAGATGGTAAGAGGTAGTTAGCACACAACTTATTTCTATCTTTCACTTTTAATGTGGGATTAACATGCACAAGGACTTATCAGATTTCACACATTACATACCATTTGATTCCCAACAAATCTTCCTCTTATTGTGCTTGTGCCTCACACATTCGCAAGGCAGTGCTATTTTCTCTCTCTCCTCCCCCCCACCTCCTTCTCTCTTACATATGGGTCTTACATATGACCCACACACATCAAATGCAATTGTCTGACCTGATCTGTGATCTACTAACCAGCTGCATCTGGAATTGCAGACTGAAAGAGAAGCTATGGCACAGAGCTGCCTCACTACAGATTTCAGCAAGAAAATCTCCAAATCCTCCTAACTCCAGTTGAGGAGAACAGCTTGTCACATGCTCAGTGTGCCTTGGAGGTGTGATCATCACAATCTTGGCCTTCAGAAGCACCTGGAGCTTAGTCCTCTACTACATGACTCAGTTCAGAAGTTCTGTACAGTATAGCATAAAAAGGAGAAAGGGCTGCTTTGGTTTTTGGGTTTTTTTTTTAATGTGTTTAATTTACTTAGCCTTTATTTCAGTTGGAAGTGTCTATATCACAAAAATAACAGCTGCAAAATCTTAATTTTCTCCTCCTATGCCTATTTTTAACAATAAAATAATTATTTATGTGACCACATAGATTTTTTTTTTCCCCTCCCCAGTGGACTTCTCTCTATTCTGTGAAAATGGTGGGTATCTATGGTAGCAATTGGCTGTGTGATGGTTTGGATGTTCCCCACCCCCCCACACTTTAGAAATCACCCAGACTAGACTCAGCTGGCTCTGGAAATTTGAATGAAGCTTATATTTACAGCTGGCACAATTTACAAGCAGATATTTACAGTATATGTGATACTGTGTGTGTGATAGTGCGATATACAGAAATATACACGGTAAAAAAGTAATACAGAAACACAACTCCCCTCCCAGAAACCTGAGTCCCCAGGAGGGGCTCTCAACCACCCCTCACCTTCCCCCTACCCCTCTCAACCTTACCCCAGTCCCAAGGAAGAATGGAGGTTCAGCCAAGAGGATTAAGAAGCAAAGGTGAATCAGCCAAGGCAAATGGAGGGTGAGGTTAGAAAGCAAGATGGAGTTCAGCCAGCAGCCCCAGCTCTTCCTAGCAGGCAAAGAGCTGAGAGCACAGCCCAGATTGAAGTGCCCAGCAAAGTGCAGAGCAAAAGTGACTTTATCTTTGTTTTGCCTTTCTTCTTTACACATCTCAGCAAGGCTGTGAGGGAAGTAGACCTCACCATTGTTTTCATTTCTCAGCCTATGATCTAGTCCTTCTCACCAAAACATTCTAGCTAGCTTCAAACTAGCACAGGCTGCTAAAAAAACACAGCACTTCCCAGATGGCAGTTCCTCTATTTAATTAAAGAGTCTTGCGTTGAATCCGTGCATTTTAGACTTTGGATTTTAGAACTGCATAATCCTGTATCCCCTTTAAATGCAAAACCAGCTAATTGGCAACAGGAAAATGCTTCTTAAATATCTCTCAGTATTAATGAGTGACCTGACATAGTTTTAAATAGGCTGTTTATCACAACTCATTTTTTTACTGCGTTATGCTTTTACACTATGACATTATAATGGTAGTGTGATAACGGAAGCAAGAGAAAGTTGACTGAAGACATATTTGCCACTGACTCATGCAGACACCTAATGCCTTCGTTCTTACTAGTGTCAGGCATTATAGAATGCACAAGAAGAAAATAAAATAAAGCAAAATAAAGAGATAAAATGTACAGATTTATCTGCTGCCTAATCTTTCAGTATCTCGAAGCCAAGTTACTATGGATTTACACTGTGACTCA
Source organism: Tricholaema leucomelas (assembly GCA_013400475.1). Lineage (NCBI taxonomy): Eukaryota > Metazoa > Chordata > Aves > Piciformes > Lybiidae > Tricholaema lacrymosa > Tricholaema leucomelas. Next base: position 304,071 of record WAAF01000861.1, read on the forward strand.
CTATCTGCAGAATCACAAACCTACTTCATTTTACAAAAATAAGCTTATACGCACACTACATTAAAATAACTTAAGGATGAACAGCTCAACTTTACCACTTTTTTTAGGACTGGATTCAATAACAGAAATTGGACTCAGCTGTATGGATTTTTCAAGGATATTATGGACCATATTTCCACAGACATTTTTATTGTTTCTGGTCTTCTAAAATATCTGAAAAGTTGTGCTTTTAACTGAGTAGCTTTTTCTGATAGTAGCACTTTGTGTAAACATTTCTTTCCCATTATGCCAATGGTAGGACTACAATTTCATTGTTGCTATAACAGACAAAGAAGAGTTCGTTTGAATGTTACCTCTTGAGCATTTAAATCCAACTGAAGTCGGCTGAAGTAGAATTATGTGCGTTCGTAATTCAAAAGGAGCTTTGCACAAAGGCGGTTTCGGAGGATTCTGCTCCATGCTTTTTGCAACTGTTGTAAAACAATATAAAAAATTCGTTTTTAATGGCCAACTTTCCAAATCCAGCATAAGGAAGCTAAATGATGCAGATAATATTCTGAAATTCAAACTATCTGTGGTGGAAAAGTCCAACGGACAGAGATTTTTTTTCATTCCTCCATAACTACAGCAAGAATTTTAGAAAATGTATATGGGAAGATCTAACTTACAAATATTGACACAGACTAAAGATGGAGAAAAAGAAATACAATTATGAGTCACTTTTCTGACAACAATAATATTATTTTAAAGTCAAACAAGAATGCAGTTTTTTATGGGAAATCTCATACTTTTTTGGTCGGGTTTGGGTTGTTGGTTTTGCTTTTTGCTTTTTTTTTTTTTTAACTTCAAAGCCCTACATCCTGGAACTGAGTAATGAGGAAAGTATTCCATGTTTCCTTATTTTATAAATGAATCCTTCTCTCCCGGACTTGCAGTGTAAAATTCGGCATGAAAGAAGTTCAAAAAATCAGAAGACAAATGAAAACTCTTTTAAAAACAAAAAAGGAAATCTCATTATCTGTAGAAACAGAAAGGGCTGAGCGCAGCAGTGGAAGCTCTAAGTTTAGTTTGGGATTTTAGTTTTTTAATTTTCCCACCCAGCAGAATAAAGACAAGAATGGAACCTTATAGCTTCCCCTCACACTCCCTCTCACCAAACCCTCAGTGAGACTGAGTCTCACCTGAATTTCAGCAGCTGCCCCCTGTTCTCCTTGTCTGCTGAGGGGCTGTATCCAGAGAAACCTTTTCCCTGGGCATGAAACCATCTTGCTTGTGTGCAGCTACCAAGTAGAAAATACAAAAAGTGTCAAAATGTGGCTTAAATCTGCTCCCACCACAGGCCCACACAACTCAAAGCACAGAGAAGATAATATCTATGTGCTGGAGTCTATCTTTAAATGCAAGTCTTCATGTGTCCTCTCTCACGGAGAGGTGAGGAAGGGGGTAAGAGTGGCATCTCACTCCTCCTCACAGAAAAAACATAGTGAGGGAAACGGCACTAGAGAACAAGCAGCAGTGCAGGGATGTGGCTGCAGTGCTTAGAAGTCAAGCCATTCTGCTAGAAAGAGGTTTCTATCCCTGATCCAAAGGTTTTGTGTTGTGTTTGTGCTGTGCTGTGCCCCAGCGGGAACAACTCCATCTAGGGCACACTGGAGAAGGCAAGGGTGATCACCTCATGCAAATGTCTGGAGCAGAGTGTATCAGCCATTCAAGGACATGAGATGGGGGCATGGTTGGGTCAGCAACCCCAACATAGTTAGGCATAATAATCTCCTCACCTCAGGGAAGGCTGAAGGCTTTCTAGACATAAGAAAAGACAGCAGATTGATTTCTCCACTGAGTTTAAGGTCAAATAAGAACACAATCCTGAAATGTAGCGATCTCAAGGATAAGAAACTTAATCAGATTCTTCTGTTCCATTTACATCTTGCTTCCTTCTTGACTAGAGCCTTATAAGCCCCTTAACAAATAGCCCTTCATTTCTGAAGCTTTGATTTTTTCACAGTGAGTCACACAAAACCAAGGTACCACACTGAAGTCCAGTTGGTTTACAATGTGAATCTGGAACATATGGAAAGCCCCTCACTCAAGGACCAAGTCATAAAGTTCTTCCAGACCTGTAACAAACACCTACAGTCCAGTAGCACTGTAAGAGCTTTGCATATTTCTCAGCACTTATTTTAAAGTTTCACTCCCTTTAAGAGAAGTAAATGCTTTACCTGCTGTGTACATGCCTACACGGAGGGAGAAAAGTCATAATGGAAATAGGAAATATGCCCATCTCAAAGGGTATGAAAGTTCCTTCTGCTTCTTTTAAAAGCATGAGAGAGAAAAATGCTGCAACATATTGCTCCTCCTTCTCCTGCAAAACCAGACCAAACTGATTTCTGCCAGAATTCCAGTGGTGCACAGCATGTATTTGAGATGGGTGCAGCCCTTCTCATCGAAATCAATGAGGAACTCTGTGCCAGATCAATGCCCTGATGTGGTTGGCAGCTGGCAGGAACCCATTTCCATGTGAGTCACCTATGACACTGCAGGTGCTGGAGGCCTATGGAAAGTTGAATCCTAGCCACTAACAGCTAATGTAATCATGTTGCTTGCTCAGATCTCCTGCTGATAAATGCTCCCAGTTACTCCTAACTGTCTCCTTTACAAAATAACACCTCCCAGGACACCTATCTCTTCGATAGTTTTTAACCGTGCTGCAGCTGCACAAGAAAATCCATTCATCAATTATAAATCAATTGAGGAAAAGAAATCTGTAGCTTCCTTGATTGCCTTTGTTGTCCCTGCAATTCACTGATCCAGATACAGAAACTTTCCAGCCTGTGGGTCTGAATAATAATAATAATAGATGTTGATATTTATGTTATTATTAATGATATTAAACTAATAATACATTAATAATGATACATTAATAATATATAGTTAATAACAACGACAACAATAATAATTCCAACCCTGAAGTGAACATTCCTTCCTTTGCAGAAAGTAACTGCAACAGCAATCCATTAGCAGAGGTATCTTGCCTCTGGTGGGGGAGAGGGAGAGAGGAAGAGAGAAAGAAAAAAAAAGAAAGAGATTGACTGTACTCCACAAAAGACGATGCAAGTATGGTCGGCCAGATGCAACTGCAGTCTCTAGCTACAGCCCTCCAGCTCTGATTGCAAAGGACTCCTTTAAATAGGTATCTGTTCCCCGAGAAAGAGCTCTGCTTCTCCTCTCCTGTTAATTCCCAGTCCTCTCCTTCCAAGAAAAGATTTGCATTATGTGAGGCTGCTTTTAACGAGCAAAACATTTGCAGAAGTTTGCTTCAGAGAGAAGGATTAGACAGGCTCTTTGCTCTATGGTGAGAAAATGTGACTGTCTGACTAAGAAGGCAAGCTAAAATGTTAGAAAGGCTGGGAAGGACTTCTGGAAAATTTATTCACTCTCCGTGAAACATAACTGTATTTATGATCATTTGGAAGAGGGGCGGGGGGGGGAGGGGAATTACTATGTCAAATACAGCCCTGATGAAGCAGTCTTGCAGATCTTTCTTTCTTTGTGAGTGTCTCAGTATGATAGTATTCTTGGAGCTAAAAAAGTAGCAGGACAACTGGATATTGTACTTGATTTGGGGTTTTTTTTCGGTGTTGAGTGTTCCGAAGTGACTAAATTTGCCTTGTTGAGCCTTGTAAAATCCTGACTTAATCATGTAAACTTCTGTGTAAGCAAAATAGACGAAACTTCAAAGGGTCAAAAACCCTTTAGGGATTTGAGAGGAGACGCCAGCAATAGATCCTAATCTGCCTCCAGAATCCTGGCTGTATTTGTCCAAGGAACTGGTACCAGCAAACTCTCGAAGGTAGAGATAGTGGGTTGATTCAGCCTTTATCCCCTTAGAGAGTATTGGCTTTGTGAGACTCTAGGCAGTGCTTCAACGCCAGGGGATCTTGCCCAAACCCTCTAAAAATGAAGTACAGGAGTAATTTGAGATAATGAGTTTGTAACAGGCTTGGGCAGACCTTGGACAGAAGAAGTGAGAGATGTTATCACCCCAGCATTCCTCTTAAAATGCAGTTTTCTCCCCTGCTTATTCCCTGTTAGTCAAAGCTACATTAACATTCCATCCAGGGCCGCTAAACAGAATCTTAATTAGTCCTGATACTCTTGTGCAAGGGGTTTATTCATTGCACTCTTAACTAATGGTTGCTGTCAGAGTATTTTTTTTTTCTTCTTTGGGTTCTTTGGGGATATCGTGTTCTGCTGAAAAGCATGACAGAAATGTAATGTGCATTAAAAAAAAAAAATAAAAAAGCTTCCAGATCTGAAATCTTGGGACTGAGGCTGACTCCAGCCTTGCCTTGTCTCATGGTGAGGCATTGTTAGGACTAATGATAACAACTTCACCAACAGAAATACCCCTGCATCTTGTTGTTTTGATTTTTAACGGTACGCGCTCTCTCGCGGGTTTTGGTTGGTTGGGTGGGTTGGGTTTTGGGGGGTTTCGTTTTGTTTTTTTATTTCGGTTGGTTGCTTGCTTTGGCGAGGGTTTTTTTTTTCCGCGTGACAGAAAACATTACAAACTGCTTAATGTTTGAAGCAGTTCGCGAAACTCCCACTAAATCTGCAGCCCTTAGTCTTTTGCATTAGCCACCCGTGGCTCGGGATTTAACGAGAAAGTCTGTAGGTGGAGAAGAATTAACAAGTTGCCAAACGGCACCTTGCTCCGGCAGGACCTTTCTTTCTGCGTCGTATCGTATTTATAATCCTGCTTTGCAACCATTCCTCCCTCTGCTCCTGGCTCCACACTCCCTACGCATCCGTTCCTGAGGTTTACGGGCACACGCGGATCTCTCTTCGCAACCGGACGGTTTCGAAGTGGCTCCGGTGTCAGCAAGAGAAGGCTCAGGCGCCCCGTTAACCTTATGTACACGCATGTCATTTGACATGAGCATCCCTCGAGGTTATTTGTAGCTGGGAGCTGAATCGTGACAGCGAACAGCCGCGACACGCAGCACTAAAAGAAAGGAGAATCTTGGCAGGGGTGCCTCGGCATCCGCGCAGCACTAAAGCGGCTCTTTCGTTTAGCAGTCGCGGCAGAAGGCGTTATTTGCCTTATATCTGCTTTCAGCTACACCGGTCTCGGAAGCAAACTCTTAAGACTATAAATCACGTTTTCTTTCTTTCGAGACGGAGGAAGGACAAGAAGAGAGAAGGAGGAAAAATAAAATAGAGAAAGGCGCTTTTTTTTGTTTTTGGAAAGAGGAGGTCCGAGTTACTTAGCTGCTGCTCACCCCTGTTAAAGAGCCCTTCCCATAAGCTTGCATAACATTGATTACTCACAAAGAGTTCACAATAACTATCATGTAGCTAAACTAATTGAGACAATCATGCTAAGTTATAGTCAGTCTAAAAGGTACCATTGATGTGGTAATGCCTATAGAAAGTCAGACATGCGACTCACTACCATTTAATTGCTCCTTTAAACCTGTTATTACTATGTTAACTGGCTTAAGTATATATTGCTGCCTTTTATTGCCTTGATGTGACAAATTAAAACATACACTCTGGAAGCGGCATTCATTTGCGGATGGAGTTGCAGGAAAAAAGGAGTCGGGCGATGTCAAACCTGTCAGGATGCATTAATTTTAAAACTTGCATTTTGCATTGCAATTCCCACTACAGTTCTGTTGCAAGGGGGATACATTTTATATAAAACACACATACATAATATTATATATTGGTATTCCATTTCACGCAGATCTGCCGTAAAAGAGCCCCATCACGCTAAAATCGAAAAGACCTTTAGGCTCCGAGTTCTTGTGTGTAGATAAATTCAGCGAAGGTCTGAAGGAAAGAGAGGAGGGGGGCGACAATGGAGTTTCTACCTCTGCTCAAAGCCACACGCCTGTATGATGTGCGGGGGGCATAATTTTCAGTGGTTACCTCGCCTTTGGTTGCTCGGGGAGGAGGGGGTTACCCACGCCCCAAGACCTGGAAGCAAGGCGGCAGCCACGGTCCCTGCGGGCTGCACTTTTGTTGTTCTTCTTCATTATGAAGCTCTACCGAGCTCCCGCAAGGAGGAAAAGAAAAATGTAATAATAATTTCTTGTTTCCTCATCCCCAGGGCTGAGGTGAGTTCAGGATCGTTTAAAGGCGCAAGACTGCGTCTCTTCAGCTCCGAGAAGCGAAGCCCAGTTTCGTACTGCTCTGCGCAGCTCCCGCGCCGCCCGCCGAGCAACACACACTGGCTGGGCGGGAGATTCACGGACTCCAGGTAACGCACCCCCTTCCCTGGGGCAATCGCGAAGGCATTGAGGATTCTCCCACCAAGAAACACTCAGCTCACTCCGTCCCCTTTTTTCTTTTCTTTCTTTTTTTTTTTCCCCTCCTCCGATCTCGGAAAGAAGTCAGGGGGTTAACACGTCCTGCTCGCCCTCTCCCTTGATCTCGGGGAGAGAGGTAAGAGTTGCTGGCACCTTTATGGGACTCAGACCTGCTGCGGCTGCGGGGAGCGTCGGCCCCCGCTAACTTTGATCGGTCTTATTCATCCCAGATGCACTCTATTTGTTTGTCATTTCGCTCTTTTCCTTCCAGAATCGTTATTTATTGTCTGAAAAGTGAAACGCGCTGTGATTTGCCTTCACATGGACTCTTTCGCAAACGGGGGAGACACCTCCCTCTTTCCCCTCCCCCCTACGCGAGTAAGGCTGCCAAAAGAGAGAAGAAAAAACCTGTCTCAATCATTATCAAATCAGCTTTGAATTCATTACTCCAGAGCATTAACTAATTACCAGATCAGAGAGAAGAAAAAAATAAATATTCCTTTAAATAACTGAAGGTAATTATAACCCTGATGTTGACACTAACGATTAATAATTGATCAGAAGTTATACACAATAAATTGTCAATTTATCTCCCTATAAGATGCACTTCTTTTTTTTTCTTCTTTTTTTTTTTTTTCTTTTTTTCTGTCTTTTCCTAGGCGTTTTTGAGAACCAGAGTAGCGCCTGGATCCACATACGAGGAGAAGTGCGACTGTTAGTATCTTTTTGCCCCTCCCAAATACTCGGGAGTGTTTTGAAATCCTCCGTCACGAATCACACAAATCCGAGTGGGGTAGAAGTCACTTTCGCTGCCGGCTTGCGCTCCTGCCTTTCCGAGGAGAGCTGAGCCGAGGTGACCTTCCCTCCCCTCCTTCCCTCCCCTCCTTCCCTCCTCTCCTTCCCTCCCCTCCTTCCCTTTCATTTCGATCCTCAGATCCCAAAAGGAGCAAGTTAACGGTGGCCGCCCCGAAGCAGGGCGGCCGTGTCTCCTTGTCTTTTGCCTTACTTTCATTCAGGCAAAAATGCAGCCGGATAAACCCACGTTGGATTTGAAATGATGATATTCCCCTGTGATTCATGGATGGAGGTGGGGAGGGACGGGTCCAGATTGCGAGACCCTGGCTATGACCTCGTCCAGGGCTCTCACAAGTATGGCGCTCCCCCAGAGCTACCTGCCTCTGGGTAGCTATCTGCAGCTCCAACACGCGCGAGTGCCCCGCCGATCGCGTCTTGCCGCTGTAGCTTTCATCAGGAGTCTGCCTGGGAGCAGACGAATAATAATCTGGGATTAGATGCATGGGGACTTTGAATATTCACCGTGGGTCCCTTCATTTCTTAACTGTTTTGTTGTTGTGGGTTTTTTTTCTCCCCTAGCTCTTATTTCTTCAGAAGCTGGAAACGTAACTAAGTTATTAAATATTGAATTAAAAACAAAGGGGTGAACGACGTTCTACGTAATGAGCTGCATTACTGATATCAGCAGTGGTTTTAATCCATTATTATTTAGTTCCTACAATGGAAAGGCTTTATTCGTCAACTTGGCTTGTGAGAAGCTTGCCCAAACACCCGAGAAACGTCTGACTATAGAAGGCAATGAATCGACCCACGTGTAAATTCCACTTAAAAAAATAATAATTAAAAAAAAAGTTAATAAGCAATAACATCCTCCCTCTATCGATTACATCCCTGCCACGTTCCTCAGCGGCACGGAGAGCCTGAACCGCCTTTAACTGAGATGTACCATGTAAGAGAGACAGAAACTTTCAGTGGCGAGAAGTGAGAGGGTTTGCGTTTTGTTTCGGTGAAGCAGGGCAGAGGGGCCGCGACGAAACGGTCCGGGCAGAGCCAAGTCAAGCATAGCCAGGTTGCCCTGCTCCAGGCTGCTTGATCCATGTGCTGGCCCTGGACGGCTCCAGTTTCTCTCAGCGGGGATACTGGACCACCTCTAGAGAGTTAATTATTGGTCTATTAGGGAGATGTGTGCCGCCAGGTAGGACTACATCAGACGCTGCACCTTCCAATTTGTTTCTTCAACTGAAAATCACTCTTTACCCCCAAAACCTGGGGATTTCCTTTGGGAAGGCAGTTCTTCTTTCTTCCTCTTCACGGTTATGTCACTATCTTTTTTCCCCTACAAGCTTCCCTTTCTCTTACAGGAACTAAAACGTCTGTGGCCAAGATGCAAAAGGAGAGATGAGGGAAGAGCAGGTGAACATTATGTTTTATATTAATTTCTCCAGGAGCCGGGCCCTCTCCCCTCCAGCCGTGAGCTCCAATTACCACGTATACCTGTTTGTCCACTGCTGACTTAGGCTGCTTGTTACCTCCATCCCCATCCATTCTACCCAGTCTCCAGCCAAACAAAGGTGGGCGATGCTTTTTTTTTCCACTCACAAAGGCAGTTGGTGAGCAGCTTTCCTGAAACACTCTTATTGAGAACAAATGTTGACATTTGCAAAGAGCGAGGAAAAAATCAGCCCAGGAAGTCCAAAGTGGAAAGCGACCCTCTTGCTAGTTGACGACAGCACCAATTCCTTAGGGATATCACCTGAGATTAAAGCCTGAATTTCAATAAATCAGCTTTAATGAAACCTCTGGCCTCATCTCTCCTCCTCCCAAACTAGCACAGAAACGAGAGGAGGGGGTAGGGGGAGAAAGAATAAAGATAGAAAGGGGTGTAACATTTTAATCCCAGTGGTCTGATTAACATTGTGATGAAATAAAACTGTACATAAACTGATGTATTTTATCACTTATCCCTATTTCTTGCCATACTAAAATAATTGCATTGTGTGTGCCAACAATCTAGTGAGGCTGCACTTTCCTTCTGCTTTCAACTTTGATTATTAAATCTCAAATTACATTGAATATGCAGTTCTTGCCCATTAATTTATTGTTAAAATTAAAAAAAAAAAAAGGGGGTGGTGGTGTTGCCAAATCATTTGGTGTCCATGAACTACTTGTGAATTTCTCGGAGAATGAAAGAAGTCCATTTGGTTTTACATACATAGTGAAGACTTAAAAGCGAGTTTCCCAAGTCTTTCTACTTTTCTTTCCAGAGAGAAATCCAGGTCTAAATACTAGCAAGGGTGGGTAAATTATGGAAATCTTTTATAAGTCTTTGGGTGTATAAACATCAAAGGAATGTCGTTAGCCTTTTTTAATCTCTTCCACAGCTTTTGGTTTTTACCAATTGAAATGTACATGCTGTGTCCAACAGAGGCCTGGAACGTAAAACGTGGGTGGTGGGGACAAATGGAGTAAGAGTGAGGGAAATGGAGTAAGACTGAGGGAAACAAAGTGAGGGAAAGAAAGTTCAGGCACCTTCCCCGACATAAAATACCCCTTCGTAGAGTCTTCCTAAAGTGCACAGTAAAGGTGGTCGAGGATGATTACAGTAAATATTTGCATGTACATCAAATGCTAAATTGGAGGGGGGAAATGAGCTACTACTTAGCTGTTAGTCTAATTGTACTACATACAGATACAAATACGTTTTACCTCAATGAAAAACAGGATGTTATAGGACCAAAGAAGCATCGTTCTACAAACGTGAGTAGATCTCCAGCTGCAAAGACCTTCAGTGTTTTATATTTAGCTAGATGGAGCCCAGAGTTTTCCAGAATTACAATATTAATCTCTGCCCTGTCAGATGAAAAACACATGCATTTTCTCAATCACTTGGATATCTTCACAGGGGTAAAATATGAAATGGAAGTGGAGGGGAGGAGGGTGGTGGTGCAGAGGAAGATGGATCATGGATGTTGTGTATATATATTTCAGAAAAACTGCTTCCTTTACTCCTATTTATTATAATCACAACATATTTTCTGACACCAGACTACCACACCTCTTTATCCAGTTAACATTGCCCAGGCTGATGCCTGAAGTATCTAAGATCACTTTCAAATGCCCTTTCTAACAAGACCTGAGCAAGAGGCCACTAATTTTCAGTGAACAAAAAGCCACTGGAGAGAGATCCGTTTGTCAATATCAACTGGTCCAGCAATTTCCCATCTTCAGACACATCAGCCTATCTGAGCTGGCAGATGTTTAGACAAGATTTTATAAATTGTTCAATATCGGACCATAATGAACCCCAACTGACCATTCCAAAGCAGCTAAAAGCATTCAGGATCTCCCCTGCTGGGATCTAATAATGCTCTCACACTGGAACATTATTAATCATGGAATAAAATAGATGAGCCTCTTGAAAAATAAGTGTATGATTGATTAAAGGGCAATCTAAGAAGCTATTATTCTTGTTTTATAACCGTAAGGTATATTCACTCAATTTATCTTTTGGGGGAAATAAATGATTGTTCTCTTCTTTTCTGAAATTATATTATATGACGATTTCCATTATTTTACTAAAAATTAAAACGATTAGTTAGCTGATTTTACGAGCCAAATCAAATTGGATTTCCAACGTGACTTTAAAGATATGGTTTACTGCTATAAAGAAAGTAGAGAAACCATAAAAAGAGAACTTTTAATTTTTTTTTCCTTTGTAAAAAGCAGAAACAAAGAAATTAGAAATAAGCAATAGCTGATTTCATTTTTTTTCCTATAAGTGGTGGATTTAAAGAATATTAACCCAAATAAAGAGCTACTTCACACCCAACATAAATAGTTTATAAGAAACATGCATATGTTCACATAACTCTCTCCATGTATATGCATATATATATACAAATACATATTTGCACATGTGTGTATTTAAAGCTTAAGCATAATGGAACAAAACAGAAGGAATTAATTTATGCAAAGTATTTCAATTTCTTATTTATTTTATGGCCTCAGTTCTACTAGTGAAATTAGAACCTTTGTCATTTTCTAAGTAATGAATTACTATTTTGAGGAAAATAAATGAAACCCACCATATTGTTGCAGACTAGTCTGTTTTTATTTACAATTAGAGATATAAATTAGTAAAGAATTCTCGTTAAAGAACCAAAGATTGTATAACCATCAATGTTTCAAATAAAAACCAGGCAAAATTTATTTACAAAAAGTTCAGATTCCATTGCAATACAACTTGCATAAATTACTAGAAGCTTTATATCATTACAAAAATAAATATCAAATTTGTTTCCACTTTGTAAGGACTCAAGTTCTCCAATCACATCTTTATTATCTCTACTGTATACATCTTTTACAAATAAATTTTACAATAAATCCTATCACACCTATTGAATATATACCGTGGCAATGAAGTGATCAATTCAAGATATCCTGAGAAAAACAGATCTGTTTTCAAAAGTCACACATACATTGGGGAAACTATACTATACCAGCAAACTCACATATGTCCAACAAAATTCTGGTTTAATAATTAGAGTCTGAAGATTTAATAGTGCTCTGTGGTCTTCTTTTATACAGTGGCACAAGATGTGATCCGGATTTAGAGATTTGTTTTATATATATTAGCTCGGGGAGAGATGATGGCTTGCTGACTTTTTTCAAAGCAATTGTGACACCTACCTGTGGACCAAGGAAAAAACCAGATCATCCAAAAATCCTTCAATTACACTCTAACACCATTAAATGTGTGGCGGGTTTGGGGGGTGGGAGAAAAAAAATTACAGAGTAAATAAGGCAAGTTTTTATTAATCTGATTTCTTCTGCAGAAAAAAATAGCTGAAAAAAATGCTGTCAGGGCAGCTTTATTTGTTGCTGTTTACTCAGCCCTAAAACAGTGGAAGTATTAGTAGTGATATTCCTAGCTAGGATAATGTACCCCACTTTAGATGCATGTCAGCCTCTAATAATTACCCTTTTTTTTACTTTAAATATACAGTCACTGTATGAAGCCTCAGTCAGAACTACTACCATGTGAGCACAAGCACTTTTTATAAACAACACCTTTTCTAAACCTTTCTTTCCATGACATTTTAATAATTATGGCTTTGCCTTAAACAAGCAAAGAGTATGTAAGGTGAGGGAACTGTCTAACCTGAGTTTAAAATTAAGGCAAATCTTAGGAAAAAAAAAAAAAGTCAGAACGAGGGGGTTGAAAAAAATAGCAGGACAGAGTATCTCACTGTGTAATCAGACTCTTAAGTAATGAAGCAAGAAATTAACTTTAAGTAAGTCCAGAATTGTGCAGCATGTCTTAGACCTGATGCCAAATGATCAGTGTAACCGAAAATGTTCTCACTTACTTGCATTGCTGTGTGATTGCACTTCTATAGGTATGGTTGTACTCCTACTGTGCAGACTTCAGTGGGATCTGTCAAAATATAACCTTCAGTTAGTCACACGACAGAGCCAGCTAACTAGATTATACAGTGTGTGTAGGTCCCAGCCCTCACTCATGTAGAATTCATAGCTAGTTCACTCAAAAGGCTGGCCAATATTTTATAATTACCCGTATCTCAAGTATTTTGTTAGAAGAGGCTGGCAATTACATTACTGCAAACCTGTCTTTAAAAAAACAACAAAAACCCAAGCCAAACAAGTAATAATAATAATAATAATAATAATGATAAAAACCAGTTAAAAATGTTGTGCTCCACATAACTTCACACCCAGTGTCAGCAATTATCAGAACCAAAAGGTGCAAAAAGAACATCGAACATTGGAAGCAAGGAGCAAAAACCATTTTGGCATTAAAAAAAACCAACAACAACAACCAAAAACCCCTAAACCAACAAAAAAACAAACCAACAAACCAACAAAAAAAAAAAACCCAAACAAAACCAAAAAATCAGCTACTGACAGTAACACCAGTGCTCTCTCAATACCTTTATGTGTGGTTATCTTTCGAAAAATTACTCTTAAAAGCTGTGTCTGCAGCCTATGGGACTGATCTTTAAGTCCTCTTTTACATTTTCTCTCAGTTGTTAGAGGCATGTATCAATACTACGGCATCATGCCAGCTTTAACTCCCAGATTAAACTATTGCCTATCTTGTCTAGGCAGCGGCAGTAGTGACAGTGTGTTCACTGTTTTCTGCAGAAAAGGTTTCAGTGTTTACAGTATAAAGAGATTTGGCACGGGTCAGGGAAGAAGGGTGAGAGAGAAGGCGGAAAAAAACAGTGAAAACAAGTCACCTACCTTTCTTAGAGTCATAACTAGAGGGCCTGTAATGCTGTTCTAGCTGGTTAGTGATTGTTTTCAAAGAGTCACTGCTCTGCTTGTGGACAGAGCTGGCATTTAGGACAGTCTGACTTAGTCCTTCGTTTGAAGCCACTGCTGCGGAGCTGTATCTCAGGATTCCCTGGCTCTGTAGCGCGTTAAAGTTCCCATAGTTTGTATAATTGCTATAAAAAGGTGAGGTGTAATAAATATGCCTCCCCAGGAGGGAGGAGGGCGAATAGGCAGCGCTGTGCGGTGCGGAAGCGGGGGTGGCCGAAGAGAGTGGCGCAGGCTGGCAGCCTTGGCCCAGGGTCTGGCTCTTGAGGTCCGAGGTGGCGATTTCGGCCAGCGACCAGAGTTTGGGCTTGCTGGCCGGCGTCTGGGGCCCAGGGGAGATGCGGCCTCCCAGCGCCGCCTTGCTGGCGCTGCGGGCGGCGTCGGCGTGCGGGTGGCCGAGGAGCGGGGCCTCCACAGCGGCCAGGGGCGAAGAAGTGGCGGGCTTGATTGGTGGGTCTCGCTCCCCGCCGCCGCCGTCGTCCTCCTCAATGTCCTCCTCTTCCTCGTCCTCGTCCTCCTCGTCGTCCTCCTCCTCGATGTCCTCGTATTTGTCTTTGCATTCAGAGCCTGACTCACAGAGGGGGTCGCCCCCTCGGCAGGGCAGTTTCTCGCCGTCCGATTCGGCAGAGCAGGAGTGGTCCGTCAGCGAGTCGACTTGCAAACTGATCCCTGAAAGGGTCCGCCGAGCACAGAAAGACAGAGTCAGGGAGGGGAGAATGGCAAAAGAAAACGGGTGAGAAGGGAGCACGGCCACGGCCACCGCGGAGGGCAGGGTGATGCTGGCCGTCCCGGCCTTTTCCCTTCAACCCCGTTTCAAAGCGCATCCATCCCCACAGGCTAGCTCCAGCGAGGCACCCCCGTCTTGCCCCGCCTGTCCGCTTTACGGAGCTGCCACCCCCCGCCCGCCATGGCACCGGCACTGCGCGGCAACGAGAACCCAGAGTGGCTTTAAGCGACAGGACGGGGCAAGTTTTGGGGGCATTTTTGTTAAACGCAGCGCTTGCCCGTCCCGGTCTCCCGTCCCCCCGGACCCCGTCTTTCACGGCTGTCCTGCTGCCGCTGGGACTTGACGGAGCGGGATGGAGCCACTCTGCCGCGCCCGTGGTCGCCCCTCGCTCACCTTCGTCCTCCGCGGAGGTTTCGTTGCTCTCGGGCATCTTCTCAGGACTTTCTTCTTTACTCCTTGCCCCATCGCCTTCGTCGTCGTCCTCGTCCTCACTCTTGTTCCGTGGGGCCCAGGTCATCTTGTTCTCTTTCTTGAGCCGCCGGCGAGCGTTAGCGAACCAGGTGGAGACCTGGGTGAGGGTCATCTTGGTGATGATGGCCAGCATGATCTTTTCCCCCTTGGTTGGGTAGGGGTTCTTGCGATGCTCCTGCAGCCAGGCCTTCAGCGTGGCCGTGGCGTCGCGGGTGGCGTTTTTCCTGTACGCGGGGTCGTTGAGCTGGTAGGGGTAGGCAGGGCTGCCGTACGGGTGGTAGCTGATGGCTCCGGTCATCCCTGTCGTATGGGCGTCGTAAGGGGAGCCCTGGACAGAACAAAACGGCGGGGTTGGCAATTTGTTATTGGTGATAGCCATTAGTAAGTTGTCAAGGCGAAATCGGCGGTTTTATTTGTATTTCCCCGGTATGGTGTCTTGTATCCATATTCTATAGGGGGGAGAAGCAGCACCCAAAGGCCATTAAGTTATGATCCTCCCCCCTCCCCCCGCCTTTCTCCACCCAGCACAGACACAGGCAGGCACACGAGCTTAAAATCAACGATGTTTTAATCTTTCTGACTAATTCCACTTCCTTGTAATTGAGTATTTCCCAATACAATTTTTAAACCGCGTAGATATTTTAAAGGCCCTACAGGTAGCGTCTTGATATCTACATTTCTTTCAAAGGTTCAAAAGATGTTTCCTTTTTTTTTTTTTTTTTTTTTGCTATAGAAAATACAACAAAGCCACCACTTAGCAATTCACTGAACTAATGCATTGCAAATCCAATTTGCAAATCAGAAGATATGCACCGTTTCGAATTGTTCAAATGCGATGTAATTAGCATTTTAATTCACCCTTTAACGTTTAAATTGCGCTTATTTAAGTCTGCATAATGCAAGAAAAGTTAAAGATATCGCTGAGGAACTCGCTAACTTCCATCACGTCTCTCAATCCCACAGATCGGCGAGTCACAAGCGCCGCATCGCCCAACATCCCACACAGTTCACAACCTCCTTGCAACTTCCAGCCACTCGCCTACCGCTTCTCAACGCGAAAAGCAAGCAAGAGAGAACGTCAGATCTTTTATATCACCTCGAATAAAGACGGAACGACAATTTATACACTGCATTTTACAGACAGAAAGCAAATCATTTCCCTGTCACTTTGCAAGAAGAGCAAGCTACCCTCTGCTATCCCCTCCTAATATTTCGACAGCGGCTCCAATCTCAATTCCGGGCACAGGTCTTTGTGTGCGGACTAGATACGTGTCTAAATCTGTGTGTGTGTTTATAAAACCAAAATACCATCTAAATGTGCAGCTTATTTATATAGTTTATGGCTTTATGTATATAGTTTATGCGTGGAATACACACACGGATTTGCAAATGCTGCTTTTAACTAATAAGAAGAAAGTGAAATCCGAAACTACGGCCACCACAACTATCGTAGATTTCAGCTAAGCTCACATATAGCAAACAGATGCTCCTTTCCATTCCTAAAATCCAGTTAAACCATTAGCAGAGAACACACTAAAAGTAAATAAAATCACACGGGGATAAAAACTGCAGCGCCTCTAAACACCAACTTTAAAAGAGAGGAAATAAAAAAAAAAAAACAAGGGG
The DNA here is from genome assembly GCA_013400475.1 of Tricholaema leucomelas. Taxonomy (NCBI): domain Eukaryota; kingdom Metazoa; phylum Chordata; class Aves; order Piciformes; family Lybiidae; genus Tricholaema lacrymosa; species Tricholaema leucomelas. The sequence goes on from WAAF01000861.1 coordinate 320,346, forward strand.
GGTGGGGTGGGAAGAAAGAAAAAAATTCACCTTCCTCTATCCTACCACAGTCAAAAGAAGGGAAAGGAAAAAAAAAAAAAAAAAAGGAAAGCAGGACAAGGGGGAGAATGAAAGCATCCAACTGCTGGAGACGATCCGTACTTCATTAATCAGGGCACCGCACAACCCGGAGAAACGCGGGGCGAGCCCTGGTCCCAGGCCCGCCTGGACTTCACTCGTCTGGCGCTCGGAGCGAGACGGCTCCCCGGCCCCAGCCCCAGCCCCGGCCCGCCGCGCCGCTCCGCTCCGCTCCCCGCCTCCCTGTCGGCCCCGGCGCGGCGCGGTGCGGCGCGCGGCTGGCGCCGGCAGCGCAGAGGTGGCGACGGTGCGGGGCGCCCGGCTGTGCGACGTGATGTCGGGGGCTGATGTTGAGTGTGTGAGGAGAGAGGCTGGAGATGATGAGGGTGAGAATGCGGATGCTAATGAAGAAGGAGAAGGTTTCTCTTCGGTAGTTACCATGTAGGAGGGGAATCCCGTGGCGGGGTCTGTGGAGTACTGGAGCGGACTGGTGAAGCCTGTGGCTGCCGCCTGGGCGGTGAAAGCTGCCGATCCCGGGTAAGGGCTGAACGCCGATCCCGACGAAGACCTGGTCAGCTCCTCGCTCCTGGGGGCCGCTAGCGCCGAGGCCCCATACGCCGGGCAGGAGTACAGAGCCAGCGAGCCGGGGGGCTGGTAGAGGTAACCCTGAGGATAGGACATGGCTTGCACTGGCGTGCACAGGAGCAGGGAGGGGGCGACGGTGACCGGCCCTGCTGCTGCCGCTGCTCCTGGCGCTGCTTTCGTGCTCTCACTCTCCCTCTCTCCCCCCCGCCCTCCCCCCCTCCCCCTCTCTCTCTCTCTCTCTCTCTCTCTCTCTCTCTCTCCGGTTGGCTCTGTGCAGTTATGTAGAGAATTAGAATTGTTATATGCTCCCCCCCATGCGCACCCCGTCAGAATGAAAACAATCAGGAGTGGAAAAAAAAAAAACAAGAAATAGAACACCCCCCAAAAAAAGGGAAAATAAACCGAGCTGTCAGAAATCTAGCCGTGAGGGGAAGGGCATCTGGAAGAGACGGAAGAGGAGAGGGTTAATAAAAAGAGAAAGGGAGAGAAAGGGAGAGAAACAGAAGGGAAGAGGGGGAGAGAGAGATGCGCCTCCAAAATCAGAAAAGTGGCTGCTGCATATGGAGTTCTCCCAGCCAGCCAGCTCCCCCAGCGCCTGCGAGCCTGTATTTTGGGGGAAGTATAGAGTCTGAAGTGAAGAGTTGAGGGAAGGAGCACCCGAGTTTCTGAGGGACATTGGAAAACAGAGCTGTCTGTCACCGCCACTCATCTGCATAGCGCGGCGGGCCCGCCCCCTCCCGCTTCGGCCCCGTCTCCTCCCGCGGCCGGCAGGCAGGCAAGCAGGCAGGCAGCGAAGGCAGGCTTTGTAATGCAAGCCAGCCTCTCCGACTGCGAGCACACTGCTGAAGCCAAACGATGATACTGCGCGTCAGATCCTCTCCGGCCTTGCGGAGCCATATACTCTTTCGCAGACTTTCAATTACAGCCTCTTGTTCACTCTTTCTATATCTACGTCGTTAACAGAAAAGAATATGTATTATAAAATATATGGATCCCATCACACACTCACTGACTGTATGCACGTACACATACTTCAGATGAGTGCATTTGCAGGCGTGTGGGTATGCGGGGCCAGACTGGAGAGAGCTGAGTAGTGCGCAGGGGAAGAACACTTTGTCTAAGAACTGCCCTGTATGGAGGGAGAGAATAGTAACTGCTCAGATTAGCAGATCCAGAATTACCCAGTCCTTGACAGTGAGAGTTTTATAGCTTGATAAATTGCCACAAACGGTCTAGGTGTAGACATGTAGTGCCTTTGATATGAAGGAATGGGGTGTGTGTGGGGGGATATCCAATCATCTCTATCATTGCTATTCTTCCTGGTTTGGTGCATGGGGAAGAGGCCTGGGTGATCCCTTCTGGGGGGTTAGTTGCCTCCCCTTCTTTTCTCCCTTCCCCCTGTTTAGATAACTCTCCTGGAGTATGATTGACATGCAATTAATTTCCCAAACAACGTAATATTTTCCACTGTTCCCTGCCTTCGGCCAGCAACCACCAGCTTCTAGGCATAGCCAGCTCGGCTGCAGGCTGAATACGGGAAGACCAGCGAAGGCACTGCTCGTCACCTCGGTGTGAAGATAAATAAACACATACACGTACGCGTGTGCGCAGGTTTTTATTTGTTTGTTGGTTTTTTTTAAATTATTATTTAATTATTATTAATGGCTAGTCTGAAGGAGCAGCGGTGAGCTGCCCGCACTCGAGGTCTGGTCTTTTCTTCACGGGCCGAGCTGCGGTGCCGGCGGGCCCCTAGTTGTCCCATCATACCTTTCCTTCCCCCACCGCTGCCTTGCCGCGGGTCTCGCCCGCCCCGTCGCACTCCCGCAGGCCCGGAGACGGCGTTGGGCCTTGCCTGCCCCACCGAGCCCCTGCCAGAGAGTCCAAGGCGCACTAGGCCGCTCCGTGTCGCCTGGCCCGCACCTGCGCTCCGCCCTCCGTCGCACGGGAGGGTCAGGATCGGGCTAGGGGGTAGGGGCAGGGGCACCGGGACTGCAGGACTGCAGGACTGCAAGCCACCACGCCTTCTGCAAGCCCTTCACGTTCAACCTGTGCTGGTTTAGCACTCCGGGATGAGCTGAAAAACAATTGTTTAGGCGCTCTGGAGTAAAGAAAACAAAGAAAAAGTCATTAAATGGTGCATTTTGTTTTCCCAGCAACTAGAGGTGAAGCATTTTGCCCGTATTTACCCAAATGAAGTGACTTGACATTCATGGCCAAGTTCGTGGAATACCCTAGATAATTCCAGTTAGGGTATGATGCAGAAAAATCAGCTGCTGAGGGAAGCCAGAGAGTCACCACTGACAAGAAGGGAGAGAGCAAAAGCTGGAGAATTGTGGATTAGTAAAACGGTCTATTGTTAATCAATTAAACATGTAGCTAATAAAGAAAATACACTTTGAGAAGACGGTTCAACAGCCTCACGCACACAGTGACAAAAATGACATACTGAAACTACGGTCAAGTATCAAGATGTGTGCGCTGTCTGAAGCATTCTGACCTTTCAGTTTTCTTTTTCTGTCTGATTTTTTCAAATTTCTTTTCTTCCTCTTCTGTGAAACCCATACTCCAGTTTACCCCCGTCCCTGCATTCAACAGTAAGGATCTGGCCACCAGACACATCAGATTAATTCCTATTCAGATCTATCAGATGGACTGTAGAAGAGGTAAACCCTTTAAAAAAGCATGTGAGGGGGAAGAGGAGGTTAACACCAACAGGTATTTCTTGTCATTAACTTGCGACTTCCTGATAGGAGTGATAAACAAATGGTAAACTCATTGGAACAGATTACAAGAAATGACATTTGCTTACCTGCTTTGTGAGTAATGTCTATATATTAAATAAGTATAGAAAATCTAAACCCAAGAGCTTTATACAAAACACTTCCATATTTCAGTAGTTCTATGAAATAATCGATATCATGTGATTACATCTGAATAGTCAATTCCCGTGTTCTACTTTCTAAGTATATGAGCTCTGCTTCTGAACGGAGCAGCAGCTGGAGAGCTGAGAATGCAAAATTAATTATAACGTTATAAAGTCATACATGAATCTCTCGAAGTCAACCTGCATGCCTTGCAAAATGTACTATACTCTTTGCATTTCTATTTGGGAAGCCAAATCTGTTTCTTGCCAGCAGGAGTGGTGTAAGTGTTTATCTACACGCATTGATTGCTTTTAGGTCCTCCTCTTTAATAATTAGTGGAACAATTCAGATTGGGAATACAATGGCCGTTGTGTTTACATTATAACAAGGGATTAATGCTATTAAGAGAGTGCTACAGTTATGACCTAGGAAGAGTACTTAAATAAATATCGTGATCTCAGGAGAACTGATAAAATTCAGTTCAGCATATGTGTAGGTACGCAGACATATACGCACACACGAGAGATACAAATCTCCATATACATCTACATGTATATACATATGTCATACACAGTAGGTACACGCACCCATCCATGTGGTCCATGTGTGCTAGTTTTGCCTCTATCCTCTGTGAGAATGTGTATTTGTGATTTCAGTAGAAGGAATGTTTAAATCAGGACCATTAATCCCCTTACTCCGAGCACAAAAAGCAACAGATCATATTTCTGATGTTTTAATCTGTGTAGTCAAAAAATACTGTTTTACGTACAGAAACAGGGTTATTTTCACAACCAGAGATTAATGGAGTAAAATATTATCATTTCAAAAGACAAATTCTTGCGTTGATTTGCATAATTTTTGTATGGCTTCAGAAAGGAATGGATTTACCCACTGCAAGGAGACGGTATAAATTTTGTTACAAGTACACCACTGATGTGACTTTGCACAATAGGTGATGGAGTTGTTTAAATGTGTCTGTCGAGTGTTTGCGACAAACAGACCAGAAAACCATGTCACTATCATTTTAAAATATCGGCCAGTGTACGTGGCGGTTTTCAACTTCTCGGAGTTCTCTCTAATTTGAACGTCTTCCGCAAGGCAGGGTTTTTTCATCTGCCTGGCTCCACCGCCGAAATCTCTTTTCCCTGGTACTACCCGTTACTAATAAAAAGCCGTCTAACTTGCGCCGTTAAACAGTCGAATAGTATCACATGCTCTTTTTATTGGTAATAACCGTGGCAAATTAACATGCCTACGCAGAGACATTAAGACTTTACACATTGCGTGTTTATTTGAATAATCTATTCATCAGTTCATCGTTTACCTTCCCAGGTTTTAAGCAGCGACCTCGCCTTTTGCCTTTTTTTTTCTTTCTTTTCTTTTTTTCCTTTTTTTCTTTTTTTTATTTTTAAAAAGCTCAGTTTGCACCAGCACAGCCGAGAAGATAGCTGAGAGCCAGCCGCTTCCCTGCTCCTCTTTCAGCTACCGCTCATTGTCGGCCTGGGAGACAGGTTTTGCCGTTTGTCATCTATTAGCTACAGTAGTCTTTGCACTAGTGACAGAGGTTTTGGGGTGAGTGAAGCTAAGTGAAATCTGCGGGGACGACACCGCTGCCTTGCTGCAGAAGCCCTCGCTGCCCTCCACAGCGGTTGTCTGCCCGTCACTAGCTGCCCGGCACTCGGGCAGCTGCCTGGTGGCCGCTCACTCGAGAGTTCTACTCAGGTAAAAGAAAAAGAAAGAAAGGAAAAAGAAATTAAAATGTCTTGGCCGTAAGGGAGAGATGTCCCAGCTAAGGGAGGGCTCCCTGGGACCCGAGAGGCGTTCACGCCTATTACTCGCACAAAGCCAATTGCCCAATTGTCATGACACCGGTCACAGCAACTTTTTAAGCAGAGCGAAGTGGAACGTGGTGGGGTTTGGAGATGTAACACAATACGCAGCAGAAACAGTTTCCTGTGACATAACCACACAATGGTCTGGGAATGCTTTCTCCTTTCTCTCATGAAATGGGGGACCGCCACCATCTCCCGGAGACAACGACATGAAATAATAGACTATTGTATTTAAAAATAACAAATGACACACGCATACTGTGAAAGCGGACTTGTCCAGTTTTCTAGTGAAAAAGAGCCCTGCTTACACTGCTCTTTCTGAGCGAAGTGCTTTGCAGGAGCGACCTGTGCGAACGAGGAGAGATGAGGCGAGCTGCGACAGCCGTTCCGTCCTAGATCTGCTCACGGGGTTAAAGCAAAGAGCGGGGGGCAGAGAAAGCGAGAAACGGCAAAAAAAGAACTTTTCTTCCCTCATCTTCGGAATAGCCTCGTTAGTTCGAGCTGTGTGTGGGAGGGGGCGCTGTGGCGATGGGTTCTCGGCGCTCCCGAGCACCGGCGGCGCAATATTTCTGTCAGCCCCGTCCTCTAGGTTTCTTCTCATATCTCAGTCATTACTTGCATTAACAATGTTACCTAAGTGTCACCCCATCATACCCGCACTAAAAGATGGTCATTAAAAAAAATATGTTTGTTTGTTTGTTTGCTTGTTTATTTTGAGGGGTGGGTTGATTTCGGTTGGTTGGTTGGTTTTGTGGGGCTTCCCCCCCCACACTTTTTAGTTCGGCTACGAGCAGAATAGTATTGCATTCTCAAAATACACTGAAAGAAGGAGCTACCCAGAGGAGCACGGAGAATTTGGAAGACTATAACACACAAATGCACACGAATATGAAGCATACCCCTTGTCTGCAGATTTTATTTTTTTTTTATTATTTTCTTCTGCAGGAAAACTGTGGCTTCGATAGTTTGCATTCATAACGGGCCAAGCCTTTTAAGGGATTTAGATCCCACTTTTTGGGACCTTGCTGGAGTGAATGCTGAAAGAAGGAGAGAAAGAGAGAAAGAGAAAGAGAGAAAGAGAGAAAGAAAGAGAAAGAAAGCAAGAAAGCAAGAAAGCCAACAACAACAACAAAAACCCAACCTAAAGGCGATTTCTAGAAAGCAGATCTGAGGTTTAGAAAAGTTGATTCCTATATGTCACACTGTCACAAGAGTCTTAGTAGTTTTCTGCTTAGGGAAATATAAGCAAATATATATATCCAGAAGTATAAGATAAAAGTCCTCCAAAGCTTTCCTGGAGCCTGCTAATTTTACCTGAAAGGCAGACAGTGTTCCTCGGGGAGAGACAAGTGTGCGATCCACAGGTGGGATAATTCCTCCTTCTTATGGGGGAAAGAGGAGGCGGGGGGGGGGGGGGGGGGAAAAAAAAATAAAAAAAGTAGCCAGTGTATCTGGCTTTCGAACGAGCCGCTCAGTATTCAGTGCGGTGGAGACACTGAAGGTCCCACCGTTCTCTCCGAGGAGCTCGCAGCGGCTTCCCCCCCTTCCGCGCTCCCCCCCACGGAGCGGCTGCCGCTTCTTGCGGCGCTTGGAGTCAGTGCCAGTGCTAGCGGCACCAAACAGCTCAGGATGGGCTAAGCCAAGGTGAGCCCTCTTCACTGGCGGAGGGACGGAGGGCCTCCCTTCAGGGCTGAGGACAGGGCCACCGGCACAGGCGGGTCTGGCTCGGTGGGTCAGGCTGTGGAGGAGCCTTCACACACATGCTGCCGGGTGAACAAGAGCTCCCCATCTCCGTCTCCTCTGGAGGCAAGCTATCAATCTCACGTCTTTGCCTTTGGATTTTGTAGTCAACCAGCAAGTCTCACAAAAAGACTGCTCCAGAGTTGGTGAGAAGCTGAATTCCTCCAGCACCTTGTACATTTGCAGCATGGGTGACATACAAAGGAAAACTGGCACTATTTAACTGAAGGTCCATTTTATTTGTTTAATAAAGGCTCACATTAAAGCAGATTCTTCAGACACAGGAATATTCAACAGGTAAGTTTGGGCACTTTGGTGCCCGAAAGTGTACTGGCAGGCAGGCTTGTGGGAGTGCTTCACTTGGAATAGGCATGTATTAAACAGAATTCTCCTGCCACTTCTTTTTCATACTTATGGTACAGTTAAAAGTGTTTTAGGCAATTCTGAAGTTGTTCTGTCAGACTGTTTCACAGAATCATAGAGTGTCAGGGATTGGAAAGGACCTCGAAAGATCATCTAGTCCAACCCCTCTGCCAGATCAGGATCACCTAGAGTAGATCACACAGAAATGCGTATGAGTTTTGAATATTCTCAGAGAAGGAGACTCCACAAGCCCCCTGGGCAGCCTGTTTCCCTTTCTTGTAATTGCTACCGTCTGTTTGATCACTGCTTTTAACACTAGAGAGCACCTGCTCACCTGCTTTGTGCTTTTCTCTCATACATTCATACATTCATTCACTTCTGCGAGCGGATATAGGTATGGGTATCCTTCATTTGCAGAACCAGAAACACATTTCTAGAGCAAGTCTACCCCTCATTCCCAAAACAGAAGGTCCTGCTCTCATGAAAAAAGAACCGTCCAGAATGTTGAGATCGCTTTGTATCCATTTAAGACCAGGTGGTTTCCTTTTTTCTGAACAATCATCTGTCCTCATTTTCTGTAGAGTCATTTGAGGATGCTGGTGTATTTCCAAAAGCTGACAGAAAAATGAGAGAAAAATTGTAGTCATAGTGAGGAAAACAATTACATATTTATGTGTTTAGGGAAACTATAAGGAATTAAAAAAAAAAATCTGTTTAGAGCTGATGCAGCATAGTTCATATTCAAGCAGCTTTGTAACAACTTTGCATTTTCTTCCATTAATAGACAGAATCAAGAGCTGATTGAAATTCTTCATTTCCTATTTTTCTTTAAATTGATATTTCCTCTAAATAAATGTTGAACTTCCAATGTTCCTTACATTTAGTCAAGGAACTACCACACAATTATGTGAGTTTTGTTGTTGTTTTTCACTTTATTAATTACCTTCAAGCTTTACTCCAAGTTAGAATACTTGAATTTTAAGGAGAAGGTTTTTCATAAGACTAGTCCTTCATATATAGTTTGTAAACAAGAAACCCCCCCACACACACCACACACCCCCTATTACTTTGGACATTGTTACAAGCTAAAACCAAGCAATGCTATTTCAAAGTTGCTAAAAGTTTTATCTAGGTTTACTCATAGAGTCTCACTGTTTCTCCTGGCTTTGTAGCAGTGCTGGAGTAGATTGTCAGTTGAAGCAAGTTTACAACTTCCATTTGCATCAGGTAAAGGAAGGGCAGACAGACCATCTGGCCTCTAGCTTTTCAAACTATGACTGTGCAGATTTTAAGACACTTTCATCTGGGAAATGCTGGTCACCAATTTGCCATTGAGAAGTCTGAACATGCACATTCTCCCATACATCTGACTCATTCCATCAGCAGGAGTGAAAACTACCTGAAAAAGAAGAGTTATGCCTCAACACCATCTATTATCAACATGGTTTTAAGAATGACATGAGATGCTGGCTTTGTTGTTTGGCTATGCTCAGGACAAGAGTGGATAAAATATTGTGTAAGGATGGACTCTTCACTATATGGAAGGTTTGGAGAGCTTGTAGTGTTTTGCAAGTAATAAGGCATTTGGTGAAAACCAAAACAAAACCTCAGGAGTTATTTTAAAAGACCTCGGTGAAACTAATGCCAACACAAACCAAATCAACTGATTTTCTTCAGTTTTCAGGAAGACGTTATGTTTGAAGTGTAGGTTACAGGGGTTGAAGAGAACAAATCACTCATATCAAGAAAGAATAAATTCTGGTTCATACATCTCAGTGCTCAAACATATGACTTTTAAATGTATCTCTAAAAGATAAGCAATGAAACTATCCTCCTTTTCTCTACTTGGATGTCCCCTAGTTGCAAATTACTGAAATTCTAGAAGGTTGGTTGTGACTCCTCTGCTCTTTTGAACATGAGTTTTAGAAAATGTTGTTGAGAGCTATGTGATGTTATTATTTCAAACAGCAGAGGTACACACTTTTATTTCTCACGTAAATATGCAGCCCAACTCTTTGAACTGGGACCCATTTGGTGAAATCCTTGCACATGGAAGATAGGAAACGATAAAGAAGGGAATAAAGAACAATTGATTAATCAAAAAACTGACAGAAAAATTAATCATCAGCCTCTGATACAACATTTTGCCTCAACTGTATCTTGGGATCATAAAAAATTCTATAATGTTCTGATCTTTTAGTTTTGTAGTGTTGTTGGGTTCTCAAAAGAAGAAAAACCCCAAAGTTCTTCCTCTTCTCTCACACCCTCCCATGCTGCTACTCCTTTACCTTCCCTTAGCTGAGATTTCCTAGGAGGTAATACTCTGCCAGATGCACTGTGACTTGGCAATGGTGGACTTGCCTTTGTGATCTTCAAAAAGGAATCATCTCACAAAGAAATCAATGAGCTGCATCTTGTTTTTGAACTTCAATTCAATATTTATACACATCAGATATTTTATGACATTTTTCTATAAGCTAAAAAAATCCCTTAATTCTGTAAATAAGTGAAGAAAATGTTCAGCAGCACTTTTTAAAGAATGCATAATATTTTTTGGGGGTTTGCAGAATTGCATTTAATATAATACAGTTGTATATCAGTTGATTTTATTTATTTTATTCCCCCCCAAAGGATATGTATTTAGTTTCTAATATATTGTGTGTTTCAGTTGATCTTAAAATCTGTGAACACTATCCACTGAAACTATTCCCATGATCTTGATTAAAAATCATATATGAAGGGATAAAACATTAATTCTAACCTTCATAAAAAAATATGAGTTATGAAAGAATCTTTTTCCTGTAAATATGCTTATTTCAGATGTGCAACTGAAATAAGAAACACTACATTTTATACACTTTTTTGCAGTGTAATTGTACTGTTTTTACACAACTGAGAGAGTTGTGTCTTCAAGTTCTTACTTTTAGCAGAGTTTTCCTAAGTTGTTGCTCCACTAACACTAGAAACTGATGTGTGATTTTTATTTGAGGCTGGTCTTCTTAGTCATTTATTTTGCTTACTCCCTTCTTGGAGCTGGCTACATATTGTCTACCCAATTTGTTTCTCTTAAAGTCACAACTGAGTCCTGCATCAATAGAACATGTAGGCTATGAATATTGCTTAGCTTTCAGGCTCACAATATTGTTCATAGGAAAACTCAGTGAAGTTTACAAAAGAAAAGAAAAAAATCCTTATTTCATCCATATGCAAGATTATTCTTTAATATTATAAAGGAGATTGAGATCCCATAATACTAGGTGTAGCACAAAAGCACATCTAAAAGGAGTGTTCCTGACTTCCACAGCAAATTGGACGCATATATGAAGACTAATATGGAGATAGTAATGCTAACAGAATAGTACAGATCTACTAGTAAGTTGAGAAATATAAATTATGTTTTTCAGGCTAAGACTTTCAACATAAGTTAGGTCATAAGAAAAAGATGACACATACAGAAGAATCAAAGGAAATATTAATAGGCAAAAAGCTGTGGTAGCAATTGACTTTTCCAGACAAGAGTTACGATCAAGTTCACAGAGGACTGGACTGGTATAGGTAACTGTTGTGGTTTGGATTTGCATCCCAACCAGGTGGGAATTTGCCCTCCAGAGTAAATTTACCACACTTACTCAGAATTTTGGAAGTTAAATGAAATCATATTTACAAAAGCGGACTAAATATAAAGGTATAAAATGCATAATACGCACAAGGTATATTTATAGTTCATCAACAACACAATATCCCTTTGTACAATATTTCATCTCTCCCCCCTTCCTGGATACAGAAAAGTCCAGAGATCTGTACACAGCCACCTCACCGTCTCTACCTTCCCCACACCTGCTTTGTATCTTACAAAGCCAAACCAGAAGGAAGTCATCTCCCAAATCAAGGTCAGGAGGAGAGATAGAGGAGCCAGAAGACAAGCAGAAGGTAGCCAGAGAGAGAGCGAGCAGTCTTGTATTCAGCAGGCCAATGAATTAGATAAACTTATCTTATTATTATTCTATGTCCAGTCCCCCAAATTGTTTATCTTTTAGACTGGAATTCTCTGGGAAAAAAAAATTACAAATAGGAGACTTGGCTAGGGCACTAGCCCTAAACTGTAACAGTAACTGCTGAGCAAACACCCAGGGTGAAACTTTACACAGAATGAGCCACAACATCCACTTATCATATGTGTAATGATGAAGCTTTATACTAGTGCCTAGATAATAAAGGGCTACGATGCTCCTCCTTGCTTTAATGAACTAAATGAGACCCTTGAAATTCAGTTTTGAAGTTTGGCAAGAACGGTCACTTCATGGGCTGTGTTTCTGTCTTTTCATATTTAAAACACATGAAAAGTATCAGCAGTAAGACTGTGTTCTTCTGCTGCTTTTGTTAAAACTGTATCATCAATTGTTTCCTTCATGTAGCCTTTGTATTTAATTCTTTTTTAAAATTCCATTATTGATATTTACAGCAAAGCTCTTTCAGATTCGTTCTTTAGAGTACACTGGAGCTGACACCTTGATCTTTCCTGGTTCTTGTTGGAGGTTAGCCACGACGTGACAGAAAGTTCAGCTAAGTGATCAGAGGTTGAATTCCAACCTGAGAGAAGGTAGATTATTACTTTGGCTACTATCCTTGAATAGTCTGTACTTTTAAACATTGTGTTTTTATTGAGCTTTGAAATTAAGAATTGTTTTGCTTTTATACATATTGTTCTATGTGATCACAGGATCACAGGATGTCAGGGTTACAAGGGATCCAAAGACACCATCGAGTCCAACTCCCCTGCCAGAGCAGCCGTAGAATCCAGCTCAGGCCACAGAGGAATGCATCCATATGGGCCTTGAAAATCTCCAGAGAAGACTCCACAACCTCTCTGGGGAGCCTATAACTCTACATTTTAGTAGAATAACACAAAGAAGTTAAGTCAAGTAAGTTATATATAAACCAAAAATTAATTTTCAGAGCAACAGTACACCCTATTTTATCCTAGCAGCTGTAGATAAAATGTAAACTCGACATTAACCTCTGGGATAAAACTCCAGAACAACACACAAATCAAGCACACTTCACAAATCAGCTGTGTGTGCTGTCTAGGTCAACACAAGGGATTCAGAATGAAACCTGCCTCAATTTACACACCTTTTCTTTCCATTTGAGAAAAAAATAAGTCCTAGTGGGAGCCAGAAGGAAACTGTAATCATCACCAGCTAGCCTGGATGACCAAGGAGACCAAACCTGTGGAGCATGCTTCTCATGTGTAGGAGTTGTGTGACATACAGTGCCATGGACACTTGGCTGATGGGCATACAACCAGCAGATAGATACATGAGATCACAGAACTGCCATTTGAATAAGCATGCTTGGGGAAGCTGGTTTGATGACATGTCATAATCAAAATACCACAGAGGGGCAAATTCCTGTGGTTAAGATCTGTCTGAAGAAGCTGCACCAGCATCTTGGCCTTGAATTTAGGGAATGTTTTGGCATTTCTTCAAGAAGATATTTTCAATGACAATGACATCACTATACTTCATTGATCTTGGTATGATTTGGGCTACTAAGTGTCTGAACTCCTGCTGGTACTTGAACACAGCTATTATTTGATAAAAGAAAACTATTCTGAAATGTTTGACTACATAATGCCCTGATTAAGGACTTGGTTCCTAGGCTTGTGACTATAAACAGCACAGAGCCCGAAAGACTGGATCCTGCACATTTATCTGTGTTGGAACTTCTATATTTTGAGGAAAAGGTCTGAACCACGGGCAGAGTCTGCTCAGTTTTTGTTCACCTGAGCAAAAAAAGGCCTTGGTCAAGTCATATGTCTAAGAGTCCTACTTGTCCATGATGGGCAGACCTGAACCATAAATCCGTTTCTTAAAACTGATCCATCTCCTACTGGAAATGCAAGACATCAGCTCTGCCATATTATTATTATTGATTGATGAGTTCTCTCTTAGCCTCTCTATTGATCATTTATTTTACTCCATATGTGATGCTTTTCTGTCTAAGGCCTCTTCCTGGAAGGACTTCTTTGGGTTTACAGTAAAACTCAATTTCTCTAATGCAGTGTAGGAAGTAGAAGCAAACCGAGTTTTGGGAGGTGAGAGATACTAGAAAAAAAAATAGCATGCTGGCTTGTGAAAGTAAGAATGGAAAAATAAAATATTAGGCAAAAGAATTCAAAAAGCAAGTAGAAGAAATCAGAATTGCATAGTTGCCCTCTTAGAGAGCAGTTTGATTGCTAATGGTATTTTATTGTAAAGGTTTTTCTGTGAAATTCAGGGCTGAGAATTCTTACTTTAGCACTAAGAAATTTAGTTGAAATGCTAATTAGAAACAGAATTATAAAAGACCCAGCTGAAAATAATACGATGGAGAGAGATCACCATGGCTTCTGTAAAAGAAATCTGTGTCTCTATAAACTATTCATATTCTCTTAATTATAGGCCCTGATAACAAAAGAGTGAATACAAGATTTGAAGACATAATTTATTTGGACTTTTGCAGAAGATGACAAAATTAATTAAAAAAATCTTCTGCATTAGCTACATTCAGTAAATAGATGTGGACTTCCTTATCAACAGCTTCATCCACTCATGAGACCTCTGTTCTCAGTGTAACAAGAGCTAAAACATTTTGAATGCTTTTTGAAACCTATTTCACTTTTGTGATGTGTACATCACTTTAGCCAACAAAGCTAAGTGTTTATCATGAAGGTGTAACTCTGATTTACACAACCACTTAGTAAATGTGCTAGTATTATTTTTACCTAGTTTTTATCACTTAAATAACTCTGTTCTGCAGAACAAAAATGACCTATTTTTTCCCCTAAATAGTCCCTATCTCTGCAGTCTGTCATCATACAAGCTTTTTAATATCTAGAATAATTTTGTTCATTTGCCTCTGCTTTTGTTAGCAGCTTCAGCAACTAATCACAATTTTGGGCAAAGGTTCAAGACCCCTATTCTTTATACAACAGTGTCAGAACACCCAGAACAGAAGATTTTCCAGGGCCATTCCAGGAAAAAAAAAAAGGTGAAGACTGAACTTAGTATTCCTATAATGTTAAAGAGCCTTCAAAAGATGAAGCTGACAAAGAAAGGAAGGAAGGAAGGAAAGAAGGAAGGAAGGAAGGAAGGAAGGGAAGAGAGGGAGAGCTTTCCAGTTGAATTTTGTTTTTCTGATTAAAAAAAAACAAAAACCAAATAAACCAACCACAACAAATCCAAACACCCCCTCCTCCGACAACAATCAGGAAGATAAAATTGATTTCACAAAAAGAAGAATCAAGTCCTCAAGAAACACACTGAAAACAGCAGAAGTCTGCCATATGAATTCATAAGCACCAGAAAATGCAGTCAATTAAGAACAGAGCAGGTACTTTTTATCTCAGGGACATCAAACTGATTTTACCTGGTTGATTTTCCAGTATCCTGGTTCCTGCTGTGGTCCATATTCATCCAGTATTGTCAAATAGAGACAGCATAAACCTAATCCATATTGACACACACACTATTTACCCCCATGACTTAGAATTGTGCATGTCTGGTACTTTTGGAGATTGTGTGGATTCAAAAGTAAGGTAACTTTGTTTCTGAGGTGTAATACTAGAACTAATAAACTATTCTGACAGTTGGAGATGGGGCATCTGTATGGCACAGCAGCAGGCCATATGGCTAAATGCTTCAGGTCAGCATTAGCTCAAGGCGCTCTTCCTCCAGCACAGTTTGATGTGCTTGTAGATTTCTGGGAGGTCTGTGAATGTGTGAAAACACTCTGTAGGCTTAGTTTGTCCTAAAAGCTGCATGGTTTCCTTTTCTGCTTAACCTCTCAGATCATCTTACTCAGGAGAGTCCTAGACTGCAAAAGCAGTGTTACATGTCCTTCACCTTGTCCTAAAAATAATTTAATTTCTTAAATAATTGAAATGCATTCATGACACTGTCTCTGTCTTTGTTTCCTCTCCAGATCTCAAAGGGGAAGCTTTCATCCCGCACATGAAAATCTATGGAATAAAAATTACCAAAATATGTTGAGTGTCTCTGTAAATTACAGAATCACAGATTCACAGAATCACAGAATCAACCAACTTGGAAAAGACCTCTAGGATCATCGAGTGCAACCTATCACCGAACCTTTCCAATTAACTAAACCATGGCACTAAGAGCCTCATCCAGCCTCCTCTTAAACACTTCCGGGGGTGGTGACTCCACCGCCTCCCCAGGCAGGCGATTCCAATCTTCCAAAACCAAGATATCTGAATGTATCAGGTGAGATTTCCAGTGAACATTCACTTTATGGGTAGGGAGACAACTTCTGCTAGCAAAGACTTTGACTCATAATTGTTCTGGGAGAAGTACTTGAGTGGAGATCACAGAATGTTCTGTCCTGGAATGTCTGGTACACAGGCATCTGAGAAAGACTGGGCAAGAGGAAGGGAGAAGGAATGTAAAAGAAAATGGAAAATAATAAAGAGCAACAAAAAAAAACATTAACAACGTATCTGGTTTTCATTTGTATGCTTAACAGATTTGGGTTTCCGGTAGACTATTTTGGTTATGGTTGAGCTAACCCTTCTGGGACATTTCTGGTCTGTATGGCCAGAAAAAGTTCAATGCTTACATGCGTCTTTAGTTCTTAATGTTTGCTTGTTTGTGAAGTTGAGTCAAAATTTGCAACTTTTAATATTTTTTTTTTCTGTCCAGAAATGGAGGCCAAGATGCACCAAAACATTTTGCAAAGCTGTGTTAATTTTGTTGAGAGATTCACTGTGAGAAGAACCTTGTAATTCCTCTGAAAGAATCAAATGCTTCCTTTTGCCATTTTTGTAAGTGAAGCATTTCAATTACTTAATTTGAGAGGACATTCCATTTTGAAATTTCCTTTCATATTTTCAAGAAAAACAGCTTTAAAAAATTTAAACCCACATAAAATATTTTGGCTTACATCATTTTTGCAATGCTTCATGTAACTATAGAAAGGAAAATACTTTTCATCTAGAACAACCCCCCCTTTTTTTTTTCCCCTCTGAACTACCAATGAACCAAAATCCATTCCCCTCACACCCCCCTGACCTTTCATTTATTCCTGACCTGCTGGAATAAATGAAAGAATATTAAGAGGATGTTAGCTAATATGTTTTTCTTGTTTGTTTGTGCAGCTTTTAGAGGTGGTATTACTTTTGAAATGAAAAATAATTAATGGCTTTTCAGCATTTCTATCGTTTGCATATCTCTAGTGCTGATGAGTGACACTGGGGGTCACTTTGGTTTCTGTACCTCATAAAGGGACAGACAGGGCTTTGACAACAACCTAGACTTTTCCCTTTCTGTGAGCTCCCTGAAGAAGCCTAATGGTCTTTTAAACTCAGAAAGACAATTTATAGAGAAAAGACAATTTATAGAGAAAAGAAACGAGAATGTTTAACTTTATAACCAGCAACAGGACAAGGGGTCACAGTCTCAAGCTGTGCTGGGGAAGGTATAGGCTGGATGTTAGTAGGAAGTTCTTCCCAGAGAGAGTGATTTGCCTTTGGAATGGGCTGCCCAGAGCAGTGATGGTGTCTCCATCCCTGGAGATGTTGAAGAAAAGACTGGATGAGGCACTTAGTGCCATGGTCTAGTTAACTGGATAGGGGCTGGGTGCTAGGTTGGACTGGATGATCTTGGAGGTCTCTTCCAACCTGGTTGATTCTATGATTCTATAATTCTAAGTATTTTCTCTTCTATGAGGGAAAAAATAAAGAGAAAAAGAAAAAAGAGTTTACAAATATTTTCCCTTCTCTCTCCTGTGTGTTGTTAGGTGGGTTCTTGCTTCCAGATTAGCTTTCAGTCAGCTCAGTGGTTGCACCAAGCTCCATGTGATCCTCTGTGATCCTTAGGAAGTTTTCTTCCTGTTGCCAAAGGAATCTAGCTGCGTGTATGTTCCCTGCCTCCCTATGAACAGCAGGCTCCCATCTTCTCACTAGGGCTCCCATTCTTTTCTCCTCTGCTACAGCCCGAAGCTCATGAGCTTTTCCTCTCCTCCTCCTTCTCTCACTCAGTCCTCAAGCCTGCTCATCGGCTCTCCAGGGAAAGGAGGAATCCATCTGACCTGGTCACTCCCTTCTTAAAGGAACATAACACATAACTGAGAACAACAACAACAACAAGAACAGATGATGTCCAAAATAAACCTATTCACATGCCCAAAGAGAAAATCAGCACGTCTCCCAGGCTTGGTTCTTTCAGACCCCCACCATGCAGACTTTTAGGCCCTCCAGCTGTGTATGGAGCAATAAAACTGTGTTCTGGTAACTTCTGCACAAACTGGCCAAGATCCACTGGATTTTTTGATCCAAAGCTTTTACCCATTTCCAGACTGCAGCTTGCTCAGCACATTTCACACGAGACACATGAAACTAAGGGAGTAAATCTGAGACTGTTTCTATCTCATTGTAATGCCAAGGGCTGCCTGGCCAACTGTACGTAACATGGTGGGCCTACATGGGCTACCTAAAAGTCCTTATGCTACTCTGCAGGGTCTTTGAAGCCCATATTGGACTTTGTGTACGATGGTTTCCCCCATATCCTCCTCCAAAACTGTTCTAATTGCAACTGACTAGGTAGTAAACTCAAATCTCAGTCCTCTGCAGCAACCTGACAGTCTGTGTGTACCTTGGTGTCTCCATGGACAGTGCCTGACCAGTAACTCTGCGGTGAGTCAGGGAGAGCAGGGTGAATCCAAGAAACATTTTCAACATTTTGACTGTTGTATCTTACTGTCTTGCTATGTTCAAGTGTCTTATTCTTCCCTTATGGAAGGTTAATGGAGTTGACTATGGTGGCTTCATGAAGTTTAAGGCCAGAAAGGATTATCAGCTCATTGTAGCCTGACATCCCATGCATTACAGGCCATAAAAGGTATATGCACATGACACAGTGCAGCACAGTGCAGTACAGAGAGGCCCACGCTACCTCTGTACAAATTAGCTTCGTTACAGGAAACAATAAAGCTACGTTAGACTGGAGGAAGTGCTGAAAGTGGTGCAGCTAACGTAGTCCAGGCATGGCAGCTCCCTTCTGTAGCTGTGCTGCCTCCAGCACCCCAACTGCCACTGCCAGAAGTGGCTTAGGTGCCTCTATTTAGATTTAAATCTTTCAGATTTTATGGATGCTAAACTGTATGTCACGGCACAGATGAAAATCACGGCAGCACTGGCTGGAGGACATTTCTCCCCCAACAGCCCTCACACTATTGTTACAAGGAAAGCAAAACCTCATTAAATCACTGGTCAGAGGCTTGTGTGGAATGACTCACACCAGTGAGGACTGACTTCTGCTGGGAGACTCTTGACACTGCTCCTCTCTGCCCGTGGTCTGTGTGGAGAAACCTGGCAGTCCAGCGTTTCGGCTTAGAATCCTGACTAGCCTCACAGCTAGCACCTGAACAATTAAAGCAGTGTAGAAAGGCAAGACCATCTTTCTGTTTCCACTCATTTTTTCTTGATTTAGACATCTGTGGATCACATGAAGTCCTTTTTTTATTTTTTTTTTTTGTTCTGTACATTTGTGCTGGTAGCTGAGATGGTTAAATTACAGTATCTTTAAAATGATTCCTTTGCCCCAGTATTCTAAAGCAGAACTTTTCAGCCTGCTGGTGTAATATTCACCTTATTAAATTAATTTTTTGGGGGAGGTGTGTCATTTTAAACAGATTATTTGGATCATACTTGATGATCCTCTTCATTATCTACTTCACTAACCATTGTGTTATCTGCAAAACTTATCAACAAAGATTTTTGCTCCATTTTTAGATGGCTACCATGTGTAAAATAATACCGATAAAAATAAATCTCTGAAAGACTTTCTTAAAACAGAGCTGCCTAAACTGAGATATCTCTCCCAACCTGGTTGATTCTATTCTATTCTATTCTATTCTATTCTATTCTATTCTATTCTATTCTATTCTATTCTATTCTATTCTATTCAGCTAGTTTTAACTTGATCTGTGTTGTGTCTGTTAATTTTGTGCTCTGGAGTAATTAGTTATTATATTTTGGTTTATTATGGTAACACACATCGATTAAATTTGTAATCTTGACAAAAGTGGTTGTTTGGCAATGATTCTTTCACCCAAGCTTAGCTGACAATAGAATCCAGAATTCAAAATCTTTTAGTTAATCCAAGATACAAGAATCTATCACAACTGTATTGGTATGGGAAACTCTTCAATACTTTGGAAGTTCCTGAACTTTCATATACTCACAAACACATAATAACTCTGTGGTTAATTTCTCTGAGGGTTTTGCATGTAATGCACAAGGTGTGTTAGTCTGTAACTACACCATTCGTGTCCTCACATGCCATCATCTTGAGGTGATAAATTCTGAGCCCTTGGCATTTTATAGAATGTGATTTGTACAGAGTTTTGTTAAAATAACAACTCCAAAATTATCTATGAAACATACGTGTCTAGCTACAGCTTGCAGTCTAGAATAAATATATGTAACCTAGAGCTTTTCTTGGTCCTCTACATTTAAGTTCCTTTTGTTATTGTGTATTGTTGTAGCTGTGGCTATTTGAGGATATATTTAGTGCAAATTTCGAAGGGAGAAGGGATGTTTTTTACTAAATTAACACATGTAACTGGAAAAAAAAAAGAGAAAATATTTTTGGAACATATAGTCCTTTCTTCAGGCTGAGTATATTTCAGCTTTTAGCTTATACTACATTGTTATTTACTCAGGTTTTGTGTTAATATTTTATTTTGGTTTCAATCTCCTTTCACCTAGGACAGCTGCTTGTTCAACATAACTTGCTTTTCATTTGTCAACCATGCTTGTGGGTATCAAAGATAGTATTTTTTGACAGTTTCCATATTTTGCCAATACTTGCTTTTTGAAGTCTGGGATATACCAATGACTCCTACGCTGTACAACATACCAAAATAGCCTACACAAACTTCATGTATGTATGCATGCATATGTATGTATACATATACATAGTAGGTACCTATACACATATGTATGTACATACTTTTGTGACATGTTCTGTCTGCACAAGGTAAATGCAATCAGTTCATTATATCTTCAAAGCCATATGCTTTATGTTAGCAATCAACCCTTAGTTCATTTAAATAAGATAAAAACCCTGAGTTATCTTCTCTGAGTTCAAGAGCTTCTGCATAAAGATATGACAATTTATTGGTTTTAGAAATTTTGGGAAATTTTGTGATGGATAAGATGATGAGCAAACATCTTCAGGGATGAAGTCATCCCTATTAAAATCTTTGTTACAATTTATGGGCAGATGTCAAAGAGTAGCATGGTCTGTTATCTAATGTGAGTAGATTTTCTATTGTGCATTCTATGAAGAGGCCAGTAGATTTTACAGTTTAAAAATATTTTTGTTTTGGAATTTAGATATTTTATCTATGACTTTTACCTCCCATTCTGAGCTCAGAGACAACTAATCAATGTCTTTGATGTGAAGTCCCTGCCTGTGTCTCTTGTTCCTCATTTTGTCCTCATGGAAGAAGCTGGAAATACAGAAGGCTATTTCTGTCATAACAACCCTCTTAGATTTCCAACACCAAACACAGAATACTACTTCTAAGACAAGAGCATCTCCAGCTGTTATTTTTATGTAGGCTCTTCTCACTAACATGCAAATTGTTAAAAAATTGTTCATCTGATCTCTTTTGCTTACATTATCATGTGCAGGGTACCATAAAACTGGTTTGAACACTTGAGTGTTCTATGTGTACTTGAGTGTACTATGACCATCCTGTTAGCACCCTCTGCCCTCATGGTTACATTAACAACAACCTTACCTAGAGATTATTCCCTTTACTACTGAGATGATATCCACTGGAATCACGCAATGTGCCTCTTTCCATAGTATCTATATACTCCACTGAGTACATGTTCCTACTTCAGACTACTGCTAAAATTATTCATGAAAAGAAGAAAAAGATATTGGTATAAAATAATCTTAAACATTAAGAAGTATAATTTTTGGGTTGCTGGAAAAAGGAAATAGTTCTTACAGAATTGCCCCAAAGGAACAGAGAAAAGGGAGAAACTTAATGATATAGACTAATAAGTTCACTCACATCTTCCTATCAAAATATATTTTAATGAGCTAATAGAACTACAAGGGGATAATTAAATAAAAAAAAAACCCAACCAAACAAAAAAAAAAAAAACCCAACCCCAAACCCTCATCTCAGAATTCATAGTGGTGTAAAAGCATCTATAATCACAAAGCAAAACAACATCATTACAGAAGCGTATTAAAGCGGTTTCAGCTTCATGAAGGTGCACATAAGTCCAGAAAGAGGAAGCAAGAAAGATTTAGATTTTAGATTAGATTTAGAAAGTAAATACAAATGATGATATTTTATTGATCTTCTTCCACACAGGAAATAAAATTTTTAGAAGTAGAAAAAAATACCAGGAGTAGAATATGTGTTCCTTCTATCAACTGTATAACAGCAGAGATGTGCCTTAAAAGCCCATGGGAGAAAAGCTCAAGAGGAATTGCTGAAGTAGAAGCCCTTCAACAAATACACAGACTAAAAATTCAGACCTTATGGGTAGTTAGGTGGTGGTAAACAACTGAGTTGTAGCCAAATCTAACTGTCTGTGGCATGTTAAGGATGATGAGAAACACCACTGTATCTGTTGAATACCAAATCTGGAATGGTGATGCTCCTGAAAAAGAAAAAAAATCCACATCGGTCCTTACCTTCTTCCTCCATATTTGAGTTCTGTCTTTCTTTTCAGTGCCTGTTGTGACCTTCTGCAATTGCACTACAGCACGCTCTGGTTTTTATCTCCCATATCTGTGCCATTCATGCAGGGGACAGTTATGGTCACGATCTCACACTCAGAGTGTAACAGCTGTGCAGACCTACTATTTCTTTTTGCTTCTGCAAAAGGCAGGGCAGAGGGAGCAGGATGGACTGTGCACGCTAGCAAACATTGTTATTGCCAGTCTCACTCTCTTTAAGATCAGAGCAGCTGCTTCATTTCTGAGTTCGTTGGGAATCCCAATGCCACTCTAAATTCCTGTAATGGCAGGGTAGCTTTTCTTTGTCCCTTAATACTGAGTTGCAGTTGTAGGCCACGGTTTCACTCTAAACAAATAACCTTTGCATTCCTTTTCTTCTGCAAACAATCAACAGAAATCTAAACATGTGCATAACAGAATATAGTAAGAACAGAGCTCTAAATTTAGAAGTCATGCATTTGGGATTTCAAAGCTGCTCCAAGTGCTGTTAGTACTTTTGGCAGCCCAGATTTATGTTAATTACATGAGGGTTGCTGGAGATGTCTCTTAGTGTCTGGATATTTTTGCGTGTACTCTGTCTGTCTTGGTTTCCTGCGTGCCACAGCCTTCAGCTGAATGTCAAATTTTAGTGGCAGCACTGAAATAATAATTCCACAAAATTTCTAAAGGGACAGTAAGAATTGTATTCCATCTTAAGTTTCTGCAGCAATATGGACTTGATATTACAAATGATGTAACATGTGAGTACTGCTGAAGGAAGGAGGCACAGCTGGCAGCTGCATGGATGAGCAAGCACATTGAATGAGGACATTTTTCAAGCACTGGTTGGGGAGAGAGAAAAATATGCAAATAATTTCTTTGGCAGTGCTTATTTATTTATTTTGGAGCTCTCCCCATTGTTTATCATCATGATAGTTTCTGACAGATCATGTGTTGTGGTTACTTTGTATTTCAAAGGCGGATATTCTGATATAAGGGATGCTGCCCACCCCACTTATTAATAGCAAGAGGTTGTAAACTTCCATAAATGAAGTTTATCACATCATATGTTATGTTTTGTCTAGCAGGAATATTTTCATCTCTGAAAAGACAGACAATTCTAGACAGTAAGATACCGTAATTTGTGACAGCCAGAATGTCTTTGCCAGGAAATGAGATGACCACGCTGGGCAAATAGTTTGGACTGTGCTATCCAAAAGCCACCTGATTATTGAATACATGTGCTTGAATAAGAATTTACAAATGTCCAACCAGTGCAATCATTCCTTTCCTATTGTAAATGAGGCAAAGGAAAAGTCCATTCAATTTCTCTGCAAACCTCCTCCTTCTTGTCCCAGGTGTTTTACCTTGTTCAGTCAAGTGTGAGATCAAGGATAACTGATTAAAAAGTCCAGTTTCAGTTTCAACACCAGCCTTGTAATGTACAAGCCTTGTTTTCAACCTTGCATACACTTCTGGAAGCTTCTGCTTCCAGGAGAACTTAGCAGCAAAGGTGATGCTCTGTTGACTCTGGCCTTTCTCACAGTAACATTCCATCAAGGTGACAGCAGTCAACCCCTGGCTACATAGCAAAATCATCCCCAGATCGTGATGCAGGGAAGCAAAATGACACCACCATATTATGAGCCTAAACAGTGAGGCCACTAGTATCCATCTTGTTTAAAAAGAAACATGAAAGCAAGCCACAAAACACTTCTTTGGTTAGGGTTTGTTCAAAAATTTTCAAGAGCTGTAGAGAAACCTGAGTTTTCTTGCCAGCAATAGGATAACCAGACTGGATCAAGGATGGGAATGCTTGCAGCCAAAGTGAGAGGAGGAAAGGACAGAATTAAATAAAGCCCTCTGGAGAGCTGAGCATTTTTATTTACTCCTGCCTAAAACAGTTTGGGCTGCTCCTGCGGAAGTGGGTGCCTTACTTGCACATGAGCCACTCCCCCTCAGCAGTACAGGCTCCCCAGGAAAAGGAAAAGCAGACGACAGGCCCAGGACTATTTGCTGCTTCCAAGAACTGCTTATTTCACCGTGTTTACAGCTGACCATGTAATGCTTAGGGAATTCATATCATATCTATACAAAGTGCTGTTGTTTACTGATGGCATACCTTCTTTAATTTAACCTGGCAGAAATAACTGTCTTAAAATTCTTCTGGTTGCAAAAGCTACTGTCTGCGGCAGCTGATTGAAATATTCACTTTACTCTTTAAGTACTACTCAAGGTACTGGAAGCAGATCTGAAAGAACTCATAACCCCAGCAGATGCCTGAAGCATAGAGTATTCATAACTTGAAGTTGCCTTTCTACCAGTTCATGTGCCTACCTGGAAAGGGGCATATTTTCCAGCAGGGGAACTCCCCTCTGCCCTGCCCTTCAGGTCCCATTTCTCTAAGGCAGCTAAGGAAATCACTTCCAAGGAATAATGCGTTAGCATATGTTTTTAACCTGAAACAGATCTAGATCTGCTAATAGGCATGTTATGAAATTCATGTGTGTGTGTAAGCAGTTCTCTGGGTGTAATTTGTACAAGTAACGCTGTGGCTTGATTCTTCAGTTACCAGTTTTCGGTTCTTGGACTACAGTTTGTGAGACTGAGTTTACAGAGGTGGCTGAGAGCACTCAACCCATCTTCCTTCCCTCATGCTGTGGGTACTCCTGACCTCACGGTGCTGTGCCCCATCCTTTGTCTCGCTTTGTCTGGAGGCTACCAGGTACATTTATTTACATAGAAAATTGTCTTAAAAAACATAAGGTTAAGGAGCAGATCCCTAGCTCCCAGGAAAAGCAGAATCCAGCTGCCACCTAACAGTCCACTCTTTTTTTTTTTAATGACATATTTCTGTATTTTTAGAAAAAGATGTAGTGCCTGGGCAATAACAGTTAAGTTTACTTCCTCTCTGCACATAGCTCTTTGTAACTCAGTCTCCTCACACCTGTCTCAGACTGGCCCTCTCCTATCCTCAGTCTGCAAAAGGATGTGCAAAGGCCAAAATAACAAACTGCTGGGAGATCATTTGAAATAGAGCATTTAAAGAGGAAATGGGGCTTTATAAGACTTTCAAGGCCTGTCTGGATGTGTTCCTCTGTGATCTGTGTTAGTATTGTCCTGCTTTGTCAGGGGGACTGGACTTGATGATCTCCTTGGGTCCCTTCCAAGCTGTAATATCCTGTGATCCTGTGAACATCATAATTCTCATTATCTCTCTGGTACTGAACATCTAACCTGAGTAATGGGTGACCTGCTCAGTTTTAGTGAATTCAAATTTTCTTCAGTGAACTTTAGACCCTCTCCAATAATAAATATTGTACTGCTAAACCTTAGGTGACTGAGAGATATTTAAGTTGGCCTGACCATTCTTTTAGGTTCAGGTAAAAAGTATTGCAATATAGAAATAATAATCTCTGGCACAAATGTTGCAGAATGTCATGTTCAGCTGCTTATATGAGGCTTAGTCTTTTCCAAGCTACTGGAAAAATATCTGGAAAATTTATCTTTTTGCTCCTTTATGTTTACATTTTAACTTAAATCATTTGCACTTTACCTTTGACCATACAGAAATGGGGTTTTGCTCATGCACAGTTTACCAAGGAAGCTATATTGTCTTCTCAACTACAGGCATGCAGTCATGCCACTGAGCTGAACAAACCCTCCTTGACAGCAGTCTTTAGCTTCTTGGCAGGGGTCACATTATGACCAGAAAATGATTTTCCCAAGGAGAAGCTCATCAGATGTGTTTTATCTGTACTTTTTCAGATGCAGTAAACAGCTCTCTATTTTCTGATGCTGGTGAACTGCATTTGAGCTCTTTCTTGTCTTAGTGCAAATGTCTAAAACAACCTGAGTGGTAAATAACACACACTTAAAGAAAATTAAGCAGTATTTTTCCTTATCATTTCCTTATTTTCCTTATTATGGAGAATTACTACTCCACTAGCAGTAGTTTTTATTATAGAATTCTCTTGGTCCCCAAAAAATACGTAACATAGGAATTTCCTGAGTGATGCCTTGACAATTAACTGCTAGTAATGGATTTTTCTACTGCAAAATTGTTTGGTTTTAATCCAAACACAAATTTAGCATGCAGAGTTTGCCATTCTACCGACAAATCTTTGTGTCATCTCTTTATAGTTATTTTTACTGTTCTAAATACCTTAGTACCGTACTGAACTTATTGTGTCAATATTTGTTCTTTTTCTGATGATTAGCACAAGATATTTTTGAGAGTCTTTGGGTGTTTTGCCTTTTTCTAAATAAAACCTGACCATTTATTCTTACCAGCTGCTAAAAAAGAAAAACATATCCATTTAAGAATCTTTCCTTAAAAAAGCCTTTGAAAAGGAGTTTTGGATATTTGAGAAGTCTCGATCAACAAAGGATCATAGGCATTGACTCTCTCAAAAGAGATCTGTAGGTTTGTAAGGCATGGTCACACTTCATGAAAAAATGTTTATTCCCCGAATATTTCAAGTTAAACCACATACCCATTGATCAGAGACCTAGCTCCTTTAGAAATCATTATTTCCCTATCCTTTATCAATCACCTATTTTATCAATAGTAGCTTCAGATTGTTGACAGAATAAGTAAGAAGGACAGAGGTGATTAACAGCATTCCCTATTTCACATTTTTACTGAGTGGTTGGAAAGGTTTTTAATTAATTTAATGACTATTATTTAGGCTTCAGTATTAGATTTCTTTAGAATATGTGCTATCTGTTCAACCCATTGGAATGGGCTGCCCAGGAAGGTGATGGACTCACTGTCCCTGGAGGGGTTCAAGAAAAGACTGGATGAGACATTTAGTGCCAGGGTCTAGACGACTGGATAGGGCTGGATGACAGGTTAGACTGGATGATCTTGGAGGTCTCTTCCAACCTGGTTGATTCTATGATTCTATGAACTCTAAAATCTCACCCTCTCTGCACTGTTCTGAATTCCTTTTTTTAAAGACATAGTATGGGAAAAAAAAGTAAATTTCTGTAAAGTTTCACTCAGTAGAATCAGTTCTATTACTTTTGTGAATTATTTTTGAATCATATCATGCTGGGTACTTAATTAATCTGTGGTCAGTGTCAGATTAGAAGGTCTGTAATTGCTATGGTCTTCCTGTTAATTTTTCTAACATATGGACACAGTAATAACCATATACTATTTGGGGCAACTTTCTCACATTCCTAGAGTTACTGAAAAACAGTCTTAATCTAAAGAGTTTGTTGTTCAGTTCCTTTTAAGAACTGCATGTTTTCCACAGTTAATGATTTAAAAATGACCGAATTTAAAGTACATACTATGTACTACACAGGTGAGGTGATAAATTTTCCAGCAGAATGTGTTTCATCACCATAGTGTTGTTATACCTATACAATGTGATTTGCTTCAAACATAATTGTATTAATTCTACCATTTCCATTTTCCAGGATTTCTTTTTCACAGTATCACAGTATCACCAAGGTTGGAAGAGACCTCATAGATCATCAAGTCCAACCTGTTACCACAGAGCTCAAGGCTAGACCATGGCACCAAGTGCCACGTCCAATCCTGCCTTGGACAGCTCGGGACGACGACTCCACCACCTCCCTGGGCAGCCCATTCCAGTAGCCAATGACTCTCTCAGTGAAGAACTTTCTCCTCACCTCAAGCCTAAATTTACCCTGGCACAGTTTGAAGCTGTGTCCTCTTGTTCTGGTGCTGGCTGCCTGAGAGAAGAGAGCAACCTCCTCCTGGCTACAACCACCCTTCAAGTAGTTGTAGACAGCAATAAGGTCTCCCCTGGGCCTTTTTCTCCTAATCCATGAAATATCCTGTTTCATTGGCGGCCGGGTAATAGCACAATGGGACTGCAGTTCAAAGTATCCTTCAGGTCAGGTGATTTCTATCAGATTTGTGATTTATGCCTAGTGAGAAAGTACCAAGGAGGGAAGCTAACCTTTCCATATCCTGGAAGACTCATTGTCACGGAGGAGTACTCTGCCGCCTACGCCGATTGTGGTGGAGGGGAGAAATTAATTGGTGTGAGATAATAGTTATAAAAATATATAATTAGCTTCAATATTCTGAACTCTTGCCACCCCCAACCACTGTATTTAATATTAAAAGGATTCTACATGGTCATGAAGACATTCTAGGATTAATACCACACTATAACTTATTAATAACTAGCAAACAGTTCAAACTATAAACAGAGAGAGGATTTTCCCCATGGCAAATACCACTTGGGGTCTATATACTAGTCACCCACCAGCGTGGGCTGAAAGCATTGCAGGAGGCAGTAGATACTACAGAGGCATTAAAGCATTTACTTACAATTCTTATTAATTATCAATAATCACCCTCCGGAGCTACTTCACAGCCTATTACAAGTGTCCAAACTTCAGGAGAGTCTTTGCCCGTGGACTTTGAGGCTGGAATCCTCCCGGCTTTAGGGGAAAGGAGAATCTTCTCGGATTCTGGGGACATAACAATCTCTGCCCTTGTCTCCTGGCTTCTTCTGGATGCTCTGTCCAGGGAATTCATAGGCAGGACCTCAGGTGCAGAGGAGTATGGTGCTGTGCAGTCTGAGCACGTTGTCACACTGTCTAGCAGGCTGATCACATACAGACAAGTGGAGTCTGCTCCTGGTTAACTCAGCGGCAGTGGCGCTCTTACCAGGCAATGATAAGGCGGCAGGCATACAATAGGGTGCACGGCTGCTGCACGGGAGCCTGAGCTCTGTAGGTAAAGGCAGGCAATACAGGATCTGGTCCTGTTAACTCACCACACTGGCGTGCAAGTGTGCACAGCTGGCTGGGAGACTATGGGAGAGTCTGTCTCCGTAATAACAACATAAGCAAGAAGGCATAAGCAAGAGGCTGGTGAGTCTAAAGCCTAATAATGAGCGAGTGTGCCTGAACCTGAGTGATCGCGGAAGTCCCGAGTGTGAGTAATGGAGTCCGAGCGTGACCGAGAGCGGGAGCACGTTGGTTACCTGTGTGCCTCTATTTATTAAATGTGGGCTGACATTAGTGGCCCTTTGGACACCACAATGACCAATCAGGTTTTGGCGGTCAGCCAAACAATACCATAATAGGCAAAATCACAAGCCTGGCCTTTCCAAATATGGAGAACACAGGGGCTAGCACTCGGCAAGCATGAGCTGGGCGTGTGGGGCTTACACAACGTGTTTACAACCAGAGGGCCAGGGCAGACCAGACTTTATGGCACCAGGCCGATTGTACCCCTTTTGTGCTTGTTTATCCATTTAATGTGTTTACCTCTGGTTTAGGNGAAGGTGAGGGGGTGGTTGAGAGCCCCTCCAGGGGACTCAGGTTTCTGGGAGGGGAGTTGTTTCTGTTCTATTTTTACCTTGTTTTTGTTCTATTTTTACCTTGTATATTTCTGTATATATCTGTATATACTGTAAATATCTGCTTGTAAATTGTGCTAGCTGTAAATATAAGCTTCATTCAAATTTCCAGAGCCAGCTGAGTCTAGTCTGGGTGATTTCTAAAGTGTGGGGGGCGGGGAACACCCAAACCATCACAGATGTCTAGGTAAAAATTACATTATCAGATTAAAAAAAAAAAAAAAAAGAAAAAGCTGAGGAGGAAGGCAGTGGAGAATCCTGCTCCTGGAATGAATCAAGAAGGCACATCAGAGACACGTCTTGTCTGTTAAGAAAAATCACCTCAAATGCTGTAAATGGTGCTGTGACCAGAGCTGGAGGTTGCAACCAGACAAAGGACATCTTAATGCTGTCCTGGAATATTCCCTGTGTCTTTGTCCTAAGGTTCCTGGACTCAGGTGTTCAAACACGGAGTCCAGGGAAGACCCACAGAAGGATGTCAGATATGAAGGTATATAAAATTGTGAACTGTTTCATAGAAGCTGCTGTATGATCTCCAGTAGATGGTTTTTACCAATGAAATTCCTGGTTTTCTTTTCAATTACTGTCTTCTTATAAAAATATGAATCCTACAAATTTAAAAGCTCTTGGCTTTGATATCCTGTGATGGTGAGCTTAGAAAGCTAACAACATACTGTATTCATTGTAGACTGTGCCTAATTAGTAAATGAGTAAAAATAAAAATTCAGTGATGTTTAATCCCTCAACAGCCAAAAATATTATGTATTTTAAGTAATATGTCTAAGATACATGTTAATTGAGGTAATACAATCCGAAGGGGATGTCAGTGCCCTGAGTTCTTACCTATTTAGAACTAATTTTTTTAATCATAGTTATGACACACCTTCTGAAGGATTTGTGACCACTAGCAAATGCACAATGCCATATGTCCTTATGCACATGGCTTTGATTGAAAAAAGGAAATAAGAAAAGTCTGAAGGACACAGATTCTGAAATGAAACAGACAATTCTCACAAGATGTCCGTCCATATTTTTCACATCCAAAGCATTTGTATAGTTCAGAAGACTTCACACTAGTACCCAGACTTGTAAACTGAGACTTCAAGGTTTTTGAAATGTGGCCATCTTGTCTTAGTAAGCTTCAACCAGGAACTTCTGAATGCTGACTTCATGTTTCACTTGCGTAGTAAAGACATACGGTATTCTCCTCACGTTGCCATTTAAGCCACCTGTTCACCAAAAAAAGACATACACAGGTATAATTTCCACAAATCCAGGAGTGAATTTTTTTCCCTTAGTATTTAGAGCATACTTAAAAATGTTGTGTTTTGTTCTGCAAAACCAAGGTTCTCCTACAATGCGGTGCTTTGGCATAAGAGCTGACCTTGATTCTGGAGGTGTGCCTCAAACACTGTCTCCAGTGTGTTAGGATTTTTATGCCTAATAGTTTCAAAGAAATCTTATTGAAATAGCTCCCTTCTATTATATTTCATGCATTGAGAGATTATTAGGATACAGATACTACCTTGTCTCTTTGGAAAGCACTCAAAACCACAGACTTCTAAAACATGCTCGCTTTCCTAGTTACCATAGTGTTTATCTCGTCCGAATAACAAAGCTTGAAATCCTTTAATAATACCAGAAAAAGAAAGAAAGGGAAAAAAGGAACCCCTGATAAAAGGATTTTGAGTCTTCTATAATAGTACAATTCAAACCAAATTGTTTTAATTCAAGTATTTGGAATGCAGTAACACATTTCAAAACCATAATGTGTTTGTAGATAACCCAGTTGCTTTGTGTATAGAAATCTCAAAAGAGAGATGTGAGTTTGTTACTTAGTTTTGATCATTTATTTTGTATAAGTAATGACTATAACCTAAAATACTGTGTGGTGTGGTTTCTTTTAATTTCAGTAAAATACCTTCTATGCCATGTTTAGTACATGAAAAGACAGGCTTTTACATTTTATTTTTTTTTTTAAACAAAGAGTAGCTGTAATTCCTCTAGAAAGCCTTACAGTAAAGGGATTTGATTTGGGTATAGGACAGCCACAGCAACCTTGATCTACAGCTGACTGAGTACATTGTTCCCCACACCCCTTGATGAAGCCTAAGCAGGGGGATAGATGCAATGTTTCTGGAATTTCACAGTATCACAGTATCATGGTATCATGGTATCACAGTATCACCAAGGTTGGAAGAGATCTCATAGATCATCAAGTCCAACCTGTTACCACAGAGCTCAAGGCTAGACCATGGCACCAAGTGCCACGTCCAATCCTGCCTTGGACAGCTCCAGGGATGGCGACTCCACCACCTCCCTGGGCAGCCCATTCCAGTAGCCAATGACTCTCTCAGTGAAGAACTTTCTCCTCACCTCAAGCCTAAATTTCCCCTGGCGTAGCTTGAGTCTGTGTCCTCTTGTTCTGGTGCTGGCTGCCCCTCAGGTATTTGTAGACAGCAATAAGGTCTCCCCTGAGCCTCCTCTTCTCCAAGCTAAACAATCCCAGCTCCCTCAGCCTCTCCTCATAGGGTTTGTGCTCAAGGCCTCTCACCAGCCTCGTTGCCCTTCTCTGGACACTTTCAAGCATCTCAATGTCCCTCTTAAACTGGGGGTGCCAGAACTGGACACAGCATCAAGGTGTGGTCTAACCAGTGCAGAACACAGGGGCAGAATGACCTCCCTGCTCCTGCTGGCCACACCATTCCTGATGCAGGCCAGGATGCCATTGGCTCTCTTGGCCCCCTGGGCACACTGCTGGCTCATGTTCAGGTGGGTATCGATCAGCACCCCCAGATCCCTTTCTGTTCGTCTGCTCTCCAGCCACTCCTACCCCAGCCTGTATCTCTGCATACAGAGAATAGCAGCTCTGAGGATGAACTTTTGCAACACGGGAAAGCCTCGCCCCTGCTCCATGTCCCATCATGCAGGAGCCCTCATATAGGTCTCAGAAGGGAGAAATCTGTGGTGAATGCTTTTTCCACCTGCCTTTTGTTTTTTTTAAGGGTGAAACTGGCAATCTCTTCAACTTTTCCTTTAATACCTCACACGTTTGGATGGAATATCACAGAATCACAGAATGCATTGGGTTGGAAGAGATCTTCAACAGTCATCCAACCCACCTGAAGTGAGCAGGGACATCTCCAACTAGATCAGGTTTCTCAGGGCCTCATCAGATTTGACCATGAATGTCTCCAGGGATGGGGCATCAACTGCATCTCTGGGCAACATGTTCCAGTGTTTCACCACTCTGGATGTAAAGAATTTCCTTCTTAATGTCCTACCTAAATCTACCCTGCTCTAGTATAAAACAATTACCCCTTGTTGTTTTTCTACATGCTCTTCTAAAAAATCCTTCCCCAGCTTTCCCATAGGTTGTCTTCAGATGTTGAAATGCAGCGATAATGTCCCCTTGGAGCCTCATTTTCTTCAGGCTGGGCAGCCCCAAGTCTCTCAGCCTGTCTTTGTAGAAGAGGTGTTCCAGCCCTCGGGTCATCTTGGTGGCACTCACTCTGGACTTGCTCCAATAGGTCCATGTCCCTCTTGTGCTGGGGGCCCCAGAGCTGGATGCAGTAATGCAAATGAAGTCTCACTAGAGCAGAGCAGAGCAGAGTGGCAGAATCACCTCTCTTGTCCTGCTGGCCACACTTCTTTTGATGCAGCTCAGGATGCAATTTGTCGTCTGGGCTGCAAGTGCACATTGTTGGCTCATGTCCAGCTTCTCATCTACCAGTATTCACAAGCTGTTTTCTGCAGAGCTGCTGAGCTGCTCCCAATTTCATAATTCCCCAGTCTGTATTGATATTGAGGATTGCCCCAACCTAGGTGAAGGTCCATGACCTTCATCTCATTGAACCCCATGAGATTCTCCTTAGGCCACTTCTCTAGCCTGTCTAAATCCCTCTGGATGGCATCCCACCCTTCAGTCACATCAGTCACAGCACTCAGCTGGGTATCATCTGCAGAATTGCTGAGGGTGCACTCAATCTTGCTATCTATATCATTGATGAAGATACTGACCCCAGTACAGACCCCTGAGGGACACCACTTGTCACCCATCTCCATCTGGACATTGAGATGCTAATCATCCAACCAATTCTTTATTCACTGGACAGTTCACCCATCAAATCCAAATTTCTCCAAAGAGTCTCTTACATAATTCCAGATGGATGACATCTCTTAGTCTTCTCTTTTCCACTGATGTAGCTACATCATTGTAGAAAGCCACTACATCGCCCTTGGTGAAGTCATGCTGGCTATCTTGAACCACTTTCCTGCCCTCCCTTCATATACTGGAAAGCCACTATAAGATCTTCTCGAAGCCTTCTCTTCTCCAGGCTGAAGAGCCCCAACTCTCTCAGCCTGTCCTCATAGCAGAGCTGCTTCAGCCCTCTGATCATCTTCGTGGCTCTCCTCTGGACCCACTCCAGCAGTTCCATATCCTTCTTGTGTTGGAGGCTCCAGAACTGCACACAGTACTCCAGGTGGGGCCTGATGAGAGCACAGAAGGAAGGAAGCACATTTCTCTATATTGGATCATGTATCTGCAGGGAACTTTTTTGAAGGGCTTAGATAGATTAACTCTAGGGGTGTGATGTCTATCTCTAAGGCTGTGCCACGCAGCTAGGAATAGACAATGGTCCAAGAGAGGAGAGGGAAAACTGCTTATCACCACCCAAAAGGTAAAACAAAATAAAGCACCAAAGATGGCATACATGGTCATCCTACCCTAGAGAAACCTGTTTTAAGGTTGTCCTGGTCTGAAAGACACCTCAGAAACTGAATCTCTTCCAGGCACAAGCCCTTTAGCAGTATGGTAATGGATAAGCAGTATTTCTTGCCAGTTCCCCTGCATTCTGCTCAAAGACCAACTGAATTGACTTAGTAAGGGAGAAAAACAATGTGAAGTTAAAGGGGAGGGTGGAGGGGGAAATTGTTTCTCTGCAGCCCAAAGCTATGATGTGCAGAAGCTATGCTGCTGTATTCAGCATAGCGGCTCTACATGATGCAGAGACATAATAATAATAATCACATTCTCAATGTACTCCTCTCAGCTTCCTCTTTGCACCCTTTTGGAAAGAGACAGATATTGTGCAATAGTATTCAAAGATGCAAGGAATTAGAGTCTGTCTGCAATTTGCCCCTTGGCACCCTCTTGGCCTCTACATCCTTATACCATGGGATTTGGCATTAAAAGATTTAAGGTTCTGGGGTGGAGAGTTGCTTGAACTTGTTTAACAGACTTTTTTAAAGCTTCAGGCAACAAATACAGACTCATTTAGATTGACTATGTCCCCAGTGTTTAAGAGGGAACTGCATCAACTGACAAAAACACATTACAAGCAGTATTAAAAATAAGTATTTACATAAAGATAGAGTTTGTTCCTGTCTGGATGCTTTGTTTCCTGTGCATTAAAATAAACAAATGAGTATTTTAGTTAAATGATCACACTCAGAAATGTAGGAGAATAACTTTACGTCTAGGTTACCCCCTTCAAGCTTGCTAAAAGCATCCCTCCTGGCTGCTTACTCTGTTTTCTCCCATACTATGCCTCTAGTGGAAGGAATTTTAAACTCCAGACAGAGCTACCATAGACCTTTTTATCTTTTTTCTCCAGTGACTGTGGTAGGCTGAACCATAGTCATGTGTGAATAACTACATTTCTACTGAAAGTGTAACATATCAGACAATAAAGAGAAAACTCCCATGCAGTTAAGCTTCTAAATGCAAATGAATACATCATTACTGGACTTTCTGCAGAGAAAAAGAGTCTCAGAACTCGTCACTTGAGCTTCTCCATCTACTGTTGCATGAGGTTGTCTCTCACAGCTTTGAACACTATTAAGATGGAACTGAACTCTGGGTATGTGAATGAAAATGCTGGTGGGGCATTCTCTGTGAAGGCAGCTTTATTTAGAAGTCTTCTCATGTTCAAACCACCAGTTCCTACTTCTGTTTACCTTCCTGGCACATTATGGGACTGCAAAAGGTCTGGCTTGTGCAATTCTGTGTACAACAAACATCATTACATAGGTTCCAGTCCTGCAGTTGAGCCTTTGTGGATGTTTTGCACAGGAATGGCTATGTCAATTGGTAATGCCAGGTCATTATTTCAGGGCTGCAAGTCTTTGTACTGCATAAGGTATCTTTAGTTCATCTGGACATGAAGAAATAATCTTTGCAGTCTAAAATTTGTTGTTAGCATTCCTATATGGGAGCTAGCTTTATAGTAACATTTGCTATTCTACCAGCCTCAAATGAATTATTCAAATTCCTGACATTGCTTTGATGAGACTTGCACAATCAGGATGTAGAGAAAATGATTAAAATAAATTATTGCATAGCTTCACCATTTAGTCACGTGTGGAAATTTTCCAAAGAATAAGACTTTAAGTTTCCACAGCTGAGAATCAGCAAAGGAGTTTCATCATCAGTCAAAAAAGCTTTCTCAATCAAAACCAGCTCCTATCTGAGATGAGAATAATCATCATGAAGACTCTCACATTTTACTCAGGATGGAGGTCAGCTTGGTGCATCGTGCAAATTCAGAAATGAACCACAGCAGCAAACTACAATACAGGGAGACTCTGTGTGAATACCTTGCATTACAGTACCCTTCTGGGCTAGAGCCAGGATGTGGCATTGCAATTCAGATGTCTAAATCCTTGTGGCCCAACTGAAATAGAGCAGATTATTGGGAACTTGCATTTTGTTCTTAATCCAGTTTTATCAGTGAACAGATAAATGCTCTGACTGCTCATCACAACTCTGCTGGAGTTACCTCTTTAATATTTGGTCATGAGAACGACCACCTTCAGTGATGAGTTACTGGAAAGGCAGTTTCTAAGGTATTCCTCAGGTTGTCAAAGAATATCCCGACAGGTTACAGCACAAAATCATATTTTTTTTTAAACAATATATTTGATTTTCCTTGAGAGCAATTGGGGAATATCCACGTGATTTTCCCCAGCATCTGATTGTCACAGGATATCAGGGGTTGGAAGGGACTCAAGGAGATCATTGAGTCCAACTCCCCTACCACAGCAGGACCATACAATCTAACTCAAGCCACAGAGGAATGCATTCAGGCAGGCCTTGAAAGTCGCCAGAGAAGGAGATTCCACAACCTCTCTGGGGAGCCTGTTCCAGCGCTCTGTGACGCTTACAGTAAAGACGTTCCCCTTTGTGTTGAGGTGGAACCTCCTGTGCTGCAGCTTACATCCACTGCTCCTTGTCCTATCACAGGGAGCATGTGAGCAGGGCCTGACCCCCCTTCCTGACCCCCAGCTCTCAGATATTCATAAACATTTATTAAATCCTCTCTCAGTCTTCTCCAGACTAAAGAGCCAAAGGCCACTCAGCCTCTCCTCGTCAAGCAGTGCTCCAGTCCCCTAACCATCCTTTTCAATGCTGGTAACTTCCTGGTGGAAGATAAAGTTAGAAATGGTTACGGTTTCCACTTTTACAACTGGTGCAGAAGACATTAAGTGAAACCAAAGAGTAATTTTGAAAATATGAGTAGCAACAAAAGAGTGGCTCAAGCATGCATCTTCGAACTGCATAATGTTGAATGGCAGAGAAGATATCAAACTAGCACATCTTTGAAGGTTTTTGAAAGCTCAAGGATATAGTGTAGTACTGATCCTGGTAGATAATGGTTGGACTTGATGGTCCTAAAGATCTTGTCCCACCATAGTGATTCCATAATTCTGTGAGCACTAACAGAACTGGTACATGCACAAAGCACAGTGAATGATGAGAAATAAATCCAAGGCTTAGTATTTGCAGCAACTATTTCAAAATCGAAGTCACAGAAAATGCATGGAAGCTCATTTTTTTCAGAACTAGTTAAAAATGATAATAAAGTGATTAGTTTTCCTAAGAAAATACATCCACACATTTGAGTAACCATCTTGTATGCACAGGATTATATTTTCAAATGCAGCGTCTGCTTTTGGTGAATGTAGAAAGTGATACAGTCTTATCATAGGATCATAGACTGTTTTAAGTTGGAAGGGACCTCAAAGATCATCTTGTTCCTACCTCCTGCCATAGGCAGGGACGCCTCCCACTAGAACAGCAACAAGAGAATGAAAAGCCTGTCCTTGTGCTTTAACCTCCACACAAGAGATATAATTTCATATTTGGTTTTGTGTTTTATTTTTGTTGAACACAGAGCCCAGGTTTTATTTATTAACCAGAAACGTATCTTAATTAAATACTATTAAAAGCAGAGAAGCTCTGCATGTATAACATTCTTTGATATTAATGTATTAGATTGGACACCTTTCCTGCTACAGTCAAGTGGAATATTGTTTGATCACTAATAAAATACAGTAACCTTTCTGCTCATGAGATTAACTTGAAAAATCACTTGCTGTTATGGGCTGTTATTCTGTTAATCCATGTTCATGGGATTAACAGCAATCACGTCCCCTGGGAAATCATGAAGCTTTCTAAATATATTTCTAGTTTTCTTCAGAAGTACTGGTAGGAAAACAAGAGGTGAATGGAATACACAGAGTGATTTCCCACGGTCTTTGAAAAGTAATACTGCTAATTGTATTACATTTACATAACTCCTAGGCCTTTTGCTTAAATGTGGTCTTCCTTTAATCCATCTCTTGTACTTATTTTACTACCGGATAGAAATCACAACACGCTTCAGAGAGTTAATTATTAAAGACTATGAATTGCACTTTTATGCAAGAAAGGGCATAGGCACTAGCACGAATACACATTATATCATCTTATCACACTATCTTCTACACATTTAACAGGCTTTGATCTTATCTAATAATAGATATATTGCTGAAATAATCACCATTTAAATATATTAGGTTGTTTGACATAGGTACTACACACAAGGAAAATCAATAATGATTATACAGTCACCAGATACAATGTAAACTGCATACTGCAAATGTCTTTACAGGGTTAGATAACATCACAGAAATCCTAATGAAAGTCAATAGCCATTAGTTTTTAGAAGCAGCACTTGAACTTTTGGGATTTTTTTAACTGTACCTAGTCCAATCTTAGGTGCAAGATTTTAAAACAAATGATCAAAGAAAGAATGACAAGTAGATTTAACAAATACACCTATGGGACTGCTCAATATTTGCTATGCTTTTGGAAAAAACCTAGTAAATATATATTCATCTTCTGTAGTAAGTGGAATCTATGCCAGCAAGGTAATCCAGAACCTTCAAGTGAAAGTATTATTTTCAAGTCTTTTTTTGTAGTGATAGCTGAGCTAATAACCACCACCTGTTAGCTCACACAAATTGAGGTTTGTGTGCCTACATAAGAGGTGAGGTCACTACATGGAATTCTTTAGCAAAGATTTATTCCATAGTCTTACATAGCACAACTAAACAAAATGACAACAAAGTCTACAACCGCTATCAAATGTGTGCTCCAAATCAGAATGCCATTTGTAAATAATGCTTTCTTGAGTTCAGAAGAGCTGAAAGCCCCTCTGAAAGCAGGGGCTCTGATATTCTTGTTATGCTTTCTGAAGCTACATTCGTGTATAATTTCAGTCTGTGCATGTTTGGCAAGATTTATTATTGAACAGAAAGAACAATACTTTGAATTTACAGGTAGGAAAATTACTGTTTTGTAGAGGAACCCTAGCGGTCATTAGAGAAACATAAAAGGTTTTATTGGAAATTGAGAATTGAAACACTTTGAAGTGTTTTGGCATAGAGAGACCACAAGGACCTACAGAAAAAGGTAGTGCCTTTACCTTTAATCAAAGATGAGTGCAGTTTTATCTCTACACAAAATCAGTTGGTAGTTCTTGCTGCTTTCCAGATGTAAAATAAAGTGGCCAGCATAATTACGCTGACGTAAAGGTCCTGCTGATATTCTCACCAATATAAGATAAGCAGGCTTTGAAAGCAGTTGCAGACCTGTAAAACAATTTTGTCTCAATTAGCTGTTATTTTAGGCAACATTCAAAAGGTAATACAGTATTTATTTTATATATTCATGGCCTTGAGTCAGTTTCAAATCTCAATTTATAAGTAAACACTGAAAGAGGATAAAGAAAAGTTTCTCAAAAAAAATATCATCCACTCAATTCTGTCTTCTTATACAATTAAAAGATTTTGGAAGTATAGAACCAACAGTTTATAACCCTTATCTTCTATCCACTCTAACATGGCTGTCAAATTTACTGTTTAAGCTTTTCTTTGCAATCACACTATTACGCACTTCATCACCTTCCCCACCCCCATCGTTCGATCTAATGGTTTTAAAGGGAAAGGAAATTACTTGTCTTCACTGCCAGCACTTGACACTTTTATGGGTCATTTGTAATGAAGCTATTCTTTGGTTTTAATGGAGACCTTGATTTGGACCAGTGTGAATAATTGTCAAAAGGTGATTAATTAAATAATCACCACCACCCTGTAAAATGGATCAACATATTACATTACACTGATCCAAAAGTTATTTTATTCCTGCATTAGACTTCAAATTCCATGCATTTAAACAAGCCTTAAACTGGGCCATATAATTTACTACACATTAATTATACATATCATGTGGCTAAAATAAAGAAAAGTGTTTTACACCTATTTTAACTCTGCAGAATATGCTGCCAAGGCTTATAACAATAAAAGATCCTTTGGAGAAATAATATTCCTGGTTAAAACCAGGGACACAAACACACATACACACCTATCTGTATAAAGCAAATAATATTGTCTACTTAAACTTCACACTTAGAAAGATCTGTAAGTTTTAGAAAGAGAGAGGTTTAGGT
Organism: Tricholaema leucomelas; assembly: GCA_013400475.1. Classification (NCBI taxonomy): domain Eukaryota; kingdom Metazoa; phylum Chordata; class Aves; order Piciformes; family Lybiidae; genus Tricholaema lacrymosa; species Tricholaema leucomelas. Next base: position 360,667 of record WAAF01000861.1, read on the forward strand.
GAAACATACATTGTAAAAAAAACCCAAAAGCAGAAATAAAAAACCCCAAAACCCCAAACCCCCAACAAACCACAACTCCTTTTAGATACATTGGAACAAGAGGCAAGCATACGGCTAATAGCCTTTACAGAAGATGGATAGATATGTACTGTTAAATCATGAAATATTATTCTTTAGTTTAGACAGTCCTGTGCAGGTTCATGCACTGCTAACTCTTCCAAGTAATAAACTTTACTAGAGCCATAGCTTTTGTAATAGCTTATTGCCTTCCGTTCCTTTTAGACAGCTGAAATACTATTAGCAATACAATTTATAATTTGCTCACAGTCTGTATAAATGAAATGTCAGGATTTTGAATCACAACTTTTGAGTCTAAATAAGAAACTGCAGCATTTTGCCTGCTGGACCTTTCCAGAAGAAATTAAGCTTAACAATATTGCTGGTTAAGGAATATAAAGGCACCAAGTAAAGTGCATACATAAATAGTCATTGTGGAATACTGGAGAGATTTGGTGGGTTTTTTTCAGGCATGTTTCTGCACTTGTTCAGTGTCTACAAATACTTCAATAGACTGACAACAGAGTCACATTTCAGACAAACATTAAATAGCACCAACATGTTAAATGATGATAGAAAAGGCAATACTTCAGAGAAATATGTAGGTGTCTGTTGTACACAAAAGGCAAATAGCTGTTTTGAACTGTGAAGACTATTTAAAGGTTTAGTGTACACCTTGGATTCCTGCTGCCTACATAAGTACAGAGACCTAAATCCACTGCATACTGGGACTAACTGATCAAAGCAGTAGTTAAATCTATCCATGGAAAAATCTAAGTAGTCTTTGGAGGCAAGTCTTTGAATGCAGATTAGTGATTTCATTGAAGTAGTCAATCAACCACTCTTTTCTGGTTGTTAAAATGTCACTGAATGAACACCGCAGATAAAAAAAATGATGAGCAAAAAATAATATTTCAACTTGAACAAACTTGCTGTTTGTAGACTGGATCACATGAATCTGCTGCAGTCAAGACCATTTCAGAGGTAGCTACAGGAATGAATCCCACAAAGGGACTAAGTTTAATCATCCAATCCCAGACTGTATTGATTTTGGAACTACTTGCAATGACTATATAAATAAGCCATTTCTTTGCAACTGTATCTGGAGTCGGTCATGAACCCAAAACCTTCACAACCTGGTCCAAAGTGAATTATGCCCTGCAGAAATAAATTAATAAAACTAACACAGCTAGGCTTCTCTACCAACTTATTTTCACGTTTCAAGAGCTTAAAAATATAAAATCAATAATCATTTAGTCATAAGGGTAAATGAAGCGACATAACATCAAAGTATACCCTTTAGCCATTCAAGTCATTCTAGGTAATTTATCTCATCAAAAGGCACTGGTAATAATCCTTTCCACTCTGAGACAAGCCGCCACACAGCTGCTGTATTATCCTAGAGTAAACAAGTTTGGAGAAAATATTAAAAATCAATATCTGTTTCCTTCTATCAGGCCAGATGGCATCCATCATAAATCTGCCTTTGTAAAGACTTCGTTAGGTTTAGCAGCTGCAGTGTGAAAGACAACTGAATTAACAATATAAAACTGGGGCCAGTTTAATAGGAATTGACAGCTGGATTTCCTTAAACTTACAATATTGAGGCAACCAAAGAATTTGATAAAATTAAACAGACACGGAGAAACATCCATTACATTAATGTGCTATCTAAAGGAAGCGTCGACTAATCTTAGACACTGAATAATAACATCAACGTAACAGGATCCGTAACAGTGTAAACATCAAAGACTTGCAATTGTCATTTTTTGCATTCCTGTGGTTCTTATGCCACAAAACACAGCAATCACCTCTCCTTCGAGGGTTTGGCTACACAGTCTTATTCTGTTAGAGAGGACTCATGAAAAGTTTGGAAAAAAGAACGCAGTTACAACACCCTGAACACAGTACTTGCGATTCTCGGTCAGATTCTGTAGCAGGTGTTTAAATCGTGGTTGTATTGAAAAACAAATCTGCCAGTTCATCTTGGTCCTTTACACATAGTTTGCTTGTTGAATGCTAGTAGGCTACCAATTGCACCACCAGACAGGCAACAGCTCTCTTCATCCTTCAGGACAAATTAGGGCCTCAAAGTGAAAAAGATCACCGTAAAGATTGTCCTATTTCATGAGCTGGGGTTGTTTAGCCTGGAGAAGAGGAGGCTCAGGGCAGACCTCATTGCTGTCTACAACTACCTGAAGGGAAGCTGCAGCCAGGTGGGAGTTGGTCTCTTCTCCCAGGCAACCAGCAATAGAACAAGGGGATACACTCTCAAGTTGTGCCAGGGGAAGTATAGGCTGGATGTTAGGAGGAAGTTCTTGACAGAGAGAGTGATTGGCATTGGAATGGGTTGCCCAGGGAGGTGGTGGAGTCACTGTCCCTGGGGGTGTTCAAGAAAATCCTGGATGAGGCACTTAGTGCCATGGTCTAGTTGACTGGATAGGGCTGGGTGCTAGGTTGGACTGGATGATCTTGGAGGTCTCTTCCAACCTGGTTGATTCTATGAATCTGTGTTCTGCCAAGGGATCTTTTCCTAACTACAGTAGAAATTGGTTATCAGATACTCTTTTGTAAATGTGTGGAATGGAGTTCAACAAGCTGGAAAGGGCTCTAAAATGCTTCTTATTCAGACTGCACTGTTTTCCTTTTACTGACATGTGGACTCCTCTGCTCAGTCAGTCTCTTTCATCCTCCCCTGCTGTTTTCACTTAATCTTCTGTTCCTTGGGTGCATCCAGAATGTGGGACTTCCAATCTTAGACTTCAAATGTGAAAGGCCCAGGAAAAAAACTTATTCTGTCAGTGTTCAAGGTGACATCACTGCATGTGGCTTTTGGATGGACTTGAGAATCTATCTTCAAACAGAACCATTGCTGCAAGCTTACAGGGTGGCTAATCACCACACCATGATACAGTTTGATGCCAACTCAATTTCAAGGTTTAAAGCCATAGGAATCTAGGTCTTTTCTGGTTCACACATGACATATATTTATGTGCTGAACAGGCTTCAATTAGTCACCGATTGTAGTATAACTTGTGACATTATATTTCACATTTCATCAGAAACACATGCTTTTTAATCAATCCATCACTTATCTGCAGTCATCTGCATGTTCCTAAAGTGGATGCACATTCATTTCTCTGTGTTGGAGAATGACTCAGACTTCACTACAGTAATCTTCCTTATGCCTATAGAGTCTCAGAGTGTAATAATTTAAAGTGTTGCCAAATCTGCAGTCAGAAGCAGAGGAATTATTTGATGAGCTTTTTATAGTCCCATATTTGGCTTTAGCTAATGTGATAATTTGCATATTTTCACATCAGTCACACAAAAATCATGAATGTCAGTTGATAAGGCAACATATCTGCTCTCAAGGAAGGTCTTAAAAAGACATATCTGTGCAACACTTTTCAGTCTTAGGGGGAATAAAAGGATGAATACTCAGGGTGCCAAGAGAAGGGCTTGTGAATGAAAAACTGGGGAGTCCATGGAACTGAAAGTGGGATCTGTTTCATAAGAAATGAGTAAAGCTGCCAGGATAGATACAGGCCTCTTCCATTTCTGGCAGTATGCCCCAGACACTGTTTCTTCTCTTAGAAGAGAGAATTGACACAATGATCATTTTTTTTGTTGGCCCAAAGGAGCCACTGGTTAATCTAGAGCAGCTTTGAGTGGGCTATGATAATTTCTTTGCTTTAAACTACAAGTATGAACTCTTCTGAATCTAAAACCTAAGTGCCCTATGTCATACAAAGGACAGTATCACAGAATCACAGAAACATCCAGGTTGGAAAAGTCCCTCAGGATCATCAAGTCCAACCAATAACCCTACTCTACAAGATTCACCTTAAACCATATTCCTAAGCAGCACATCCAAACGACTCTTAAACACATCCAGGGTGGGTGAGTCCATCACATCCCTGGGCAGCTCATTCCAGTCCCTGACCACTCTCTCCATGAAAAACTTTTTCCTAATGGCCAATCTAAACCTCCCCAGTCTCATCTTGAGGCCATCCCCCCTTATTCTGTCTCTGAGAAGAGACCAGCAGCAGCCTCTCCACAGTGTCCCTTCAGGTAGTTCTACACAGCAATGAGGTCTCCCCTCAGCCTCCACTTTTTCGAACTAAACAGTCCCAGGTCCCTCAGTCGACCATAATGTACAAATGCCAATGGCCCTGTTTGCCATAAAATTCCCTATCTGGCAGAAGCAACAACTGTCACCCATCCTTTAGTCTCATCTGTGTATGCCATGGCTTAACTTATTTGTAGATGCCCATGGCAGGCTATCAAATAGTAAGTATAATTGCAGAGATAGGAGATTGGAGGAATTTCAGCCTTTGAGATTCTTCTCCCACTCCCATGCTACCTTCTTTCCTTCTCTCAGATATTCCTCCTTCCCCTCTCCTCTCTGGTCCTGTTATTTGCTTTACAGTACAAGTGACTTCGTAGTGACATTTGGTAGCATAGTTAAGCTTCAGTTAGTATCTGAGCTGGAGGGCACACAAAGTCTTGTAGCATGGTAACATTTTGCTAGGAAACTGCACCTACAAAGAGAGGTGGAATTTTACTATGAGGGTGATAGAGCACTGGAACAGGTTGCCCAGGGAGGTGGTTGAGGACCCTGCCCTGTAGACTTTCAAGGTGAGGCTTGATATGGCCCTGGGTGACCTGGGCTAGTGGGGACATCCCTGCTGACTGCAGGGGAGGGGAGACTAGATGACCTCTAGAGGTCCCTTCCAGCCCAGACCATTCTATGATTCTAAGGGAGCTGGGGCAGAGATGCACAAAGCTTGAATAAGCTTGAAGATGCACCTGGAGAATACAAAAGAAAAAACAACCCGTGGTCCTCTGAAAAAGCCTGAATAGGGAATGTCAGGATGACTTTAATGTTTAGCACAGATCTAGGTATGTTTCTGGGAATAAGCTTTGTATATCAGATGACTGGAATGGTACTTTGTAGTAACTAAGTCATTTGGAACAGTGTTCCTTATGCATTTCCAGTGTCCCATTTTACAAATCAGTATGAGTATTTTCATTCACATAAAAGGATACAGAAGGAAGGGCTGATTGTGCCAGAAAAGTAATTAGATGTAAATTATTTTTCCTTCCCGCAGATCTTCCATGAGATAAGGTGGTTACATTGAAGGTAATTATATAATGTATGACAATTTAAATAATAAAGGTGGTGAGACAAACAAGCTGGTTGTTTCCCTCTAAAAACTGTGATCATTAGACCATACTGTATTATGTCAATGTTAAAGGCAGTAGAATTCAGTTTCTACTAAGCAGAGTTCTTTAATTAGTCTCCCTACTTTATTTTATCCTAATAGTGTTATTTTTGATGTCATAATTCCTTTGAACTTCATGGTAGACACATAAAAGTAATTATTTCAGTAAGTATTGTCAGTATTAAACACTTTAATAGGTGAAGTAGAATGACTAGCCAAAGTTGCTTCTAAAATACAATTGCTGAAATAATATTCTTGAGTATTTTTATTATTCCCATATATGCTGACTTTGTTAATAACACTATTAGCTCACATGGTCATGGCAGGTATCCTCAGTTAGAAATATTTCCAGTGGTTCACTTTAGACTGCCTAAAGTCGTGGCTTAATATAATGACTCACTGCCCAGACTTCACTTTTTAAAAGAGACATTCCTTACTTTTGCTGTTAGGTCCATGCTGTTGTGTGCAGAGGCCACAACACTTGGCACAAATTAAAGAACTTCTGAGCAAAGAATAAGAAATTCACTGTAAATGGATTACAACTGTCCTACCCCAGCTTTACAGTTGAGAATCATTGACATTTCCTTCACTTTGATTGACACACACAAAAGTGCAGATACTGACTTCACCTGAACTTCAGAAAATAAAGACATAATTATCCAGGTTTGATAGTTAAAAGATGTACACACTGAGAATATCATGCAACCTCCTGTACCTAAGGGACATAGTAGATTATTTACATGGAACGTTCAATAATCCCGTACAAAAATTGCTATGGGCAGATGATCAAATACCCAGAAATAAACCCGATTCTCCTCACCTAGGAACCTGACATGAATTGACAACTTTCTGTGGTCCCAGAATAAAAAGGTTTCTAATGGGCTCAAGGCTCAGTATAACACAGTTTTACCTTCATCACTACAGATAGATACCTCTGCTGTAACTTTGTCATTTATAAGTACAGTGTCTAGTTCTGACACATTGACCATATTTTTCTCTCTGTGGTCAGTGGAATAAGTGCCTTTGGAGATACTGAGATGAGTATCTGAACTGGGAGAACTGAACTGCCTTTATCACAGTATCACAGTATCACAGTATCACCAAGGTTGGAAGAGACCTCATAGATCATCAAGTCCAACCCTTCACCACAGAGCTCAAGGCTAGACCATGGCACCAAGTGCCACGTCCAACCTTGCCTTGAACAGCTCCAGGGACGGCGACTCCACCACCTCCCTGGGCAGCCCATTCCAGTAGCCAATGACTCTCTCAGTGAAGAANATGACGCACTTCTTTCCATTGGTTGTAAGGACAAGATCAAATGTAGATGTAAAATTTTGTTTGTCTTAAACTCCATCAAAATCTTACCATGGGGAACTATAATTCAGCTTAGAGATCAGCTAAATGTCATTGTCACATCTAAGCTTAATAAGCTGTTTATCTCTATAAAAAGAATGAGCTAAAGCTGAGATGCGGGACCACACAGAAGCCTATGAAAAAGGACAATTTTGTAGAATCATAAAATGCTTTAGGTTGGAAGGGACCTCAAAGATCATCCAGTTCCAACTCCCTGACATAGGCAGGGACACTTCCAACTAGAACAGGTCACTCAAGGCCTCATCCAACCTGGCCTTGAACACCTGCAGGGAGGGAGCAACCACAGCCTCCCTGGGCAACCTGTGCCAGTGTTTCACCACCCTCACTGGAAGGAACTTCTTCATAACATCTAGCTTAAATCTCCCCTCTTCCAGTTTAAATCCATTACTCCTCATCCTGTCATTACAAGACCTCATAAACAGTCCGTCCCCAGCCTTCCTGTAGGCCCCCTTCAGATACTGGAAGGCCGCTCCGAAGTCTACTCAAAGCCTTCTCTTCTCCAGGCTGCAGAGCCCCAACTCTTGTAGCCTGTCCTCATAGCAGAGCTGCTGCAGCCCTCTGAGCATCTTCGTAGCCTCCTCTGCACTTGCTCCAACAGTTCCATGTCCTCCTTGTGTTTGGAGCTCCAGAACTGTACACAGTGCTCCAGGTGAAGTAAAAATAGCTATCTCTATAGTCCCAAATATTTATTTTTACAAGCTGACTGTACTGAGCATGAAGCTACTTGCACACTACAGATGACAATTTTACCAGAAGTTTATACGTCTCAGTAGACAAACTGTACCAGATCTGTAGTCACCAACTGTCTTCTCAGCCTGAGATTTGAACTTCTGCCATAGCAATGTTCAAATGAAGGTGCTGATACATTGAAGAAAGTATAGTCTGGAACTGTTAGGTGGTGAATTACACAGGAAGAATCTTTGCCATGGCAGTCATGAAAGACCTCAGAATTTATCTCTTCCACATGATTATATTTAAATAAATGACAAGCAATTGTGCTTCTGTGAATAAACAAATAAACAAACAAACAAAAAAACCCAAACCAAGCAAAACCACACAATCCTGAGCTCCAGCCCTCAGCTAGACTTTATTGCCCTCAGAAGGAGTTCATTTCTTGTCATTTCTTACATGTGTTTTCATTTTATTGAGAAATTAGTTGTTGACCTCATTCTTATGTCTGATTTGTTGACATACATATCTATCTTAAGATACTGGAATGTGTCCAGAGAAGGGTGACAAAGCTGGTGAAAGGCCTGGAACACAAACCCTATGAGGAGAGGCTGAGGGAGCTGGGGTTGTTTAACCTGGAGAAGAGGAGGCTCAGGGGTGACCTCATTGCTGTCTACAACTACCTGAAGGGAGGCTGTAGCCAGGTGGGGGTTGGTCTCTTCTCCCAGGCAACCAGCAATAGAACAAGGGGACACAGCCTCAAGTTGTGCCGGGGGAGATATAGGCTGGATGTTAGGAGGAAGTTCTTGACAGAGAGAGTGATTGGCATTGGAATGGGCTGCCCAGGGAGGTGGTGGAGTCACTGTCCCTGGGGGTGTTCAAGAAAAGCCTGGCTGAGGCACTTAGTGCCATGGTCTATTTGATTGGCTAGGGCTGGGTGCTAGGTTGGACTGGATGATCTTGGAGGTCTCTTCCAACCTCGTTGATTCTATGATTCTATGGATGGGTTTGTTGCTCCTGCGTATCACACACTCCTCTCACTTTCAATGAAACTCTGTCATGGGAAAGAGCATTGACTGCTACAATCTACCAGTATTAATCAATCAGTAAGTGAATTAATCAAACTCCCCAAAAACTATTCTCAAAATCAGTTGTCACATTTCTTCTTGTTGCAACTAAATCTGAAATATCTATTCCCAGATAATTCCAGGCCATTTTATCACTGGTTCCCTGGATACAGACACTTTCTGTGTCTTTTACAATCCAGAGTTTCTTAATTTACTCACCTTAGAGCTGGCTAAACCTATGGTTAATAATTCAACAGTAAAGTTTAAATTCAATTCATGTATGCACAAAAAAAGCATGTATATGACACAATCCTAATTTCAAAATGGAAAATAAAAAATTCATATGAACCCATTGGAGAAACTGAACCTTGTTATTTTTAGAACTTTTTTTTTTTTTTTTTTAAATGAGCACAAACTCTTTTGTTCTTTTGATAAGAATCATGAAAAATTTAACACTCATAATTTCCACTTGTGGTGATTCTTTCATATTAGACATTTATTTACACAAATTACTGGTCTCAAATTGAATTATATTCCTGAAACTCCTCTGCTCATTGCATGCTTTTAATGTTTAATAGAAATGGAGCAGCCTTTCACATGTATATTACAAAATCAGGACATTAAACCAATATTGTTTTCAGATAGCAGAAAAAAAATTAAATGACAGTTGTTTGGTACACATAAACATATAATCTATAACTTTACTATGTATGATCAGAGTAATAGTCTTTGTTCAAACATACTTTCTAAATATTCACTTTTAAACTTGTCAGGCTATACCTGCTAATAAAAAGATAGAATCATAGAACTGTTGGGGTTGGAAAGGACCTTTGAGATTATCAAGTCCAACTGTTTGCATACAGGTGTGAAATTCCATATCAACATAGACATTTAGAACTAAGGAACATAGACAGTTGCTTATCCTATTATTTTAGTTGAGATTGTTGTCCACAGTCCATTGCATTGTAAACAAGAACTGCTTCCTTTGCTGTCAATGTATTAGGTTGATTTCACTTGACCTCAGCATCTGGAGAGCACTCAGCAATTTGAAATGGTCTGAAAGTTTTTATATGATGTAACAGGAGTAAGTAAAAAGTGTTTATCATAGAATGTCAGAGGCTGGAAGGGATGTTGAAAGATCATCAGGTCCAGCCCCTCTGCCAGAACAGGATCATCTAGAGCAGATTACACTGGAATGCATCCAGACTGTCCTTGAATATGTCCAGAGAGGGAGACTCCACAGCCTCCCTGGCAGCCTGTTCCAGTGTTCTGTCATTCTCACAGTGAAAAAATTCTTCCTCAGGTTCACGTGGAACCTCCTATGCCTCAACTTCCATTCATTGCCCCTTGTCCTGCCATAGGGCATCACCAAGAAAAGCCTGGGTTCATCCTCCTAGCACTCATGCCTTACATATTTATGACCATTAATGAGCTCACCCCTTAGTCTCACAGTATCACAGTATCACAGTATTACCCAGGTTGGAAGAGACCTCATAGATCATCAAGTCCAAGCCATTACCACAGAGCTCAAGGCTAGACCATGGCACCAAGTGCCACATCCAATCCTGCCTTGAACAGCTCCAGGGACGGCGACTCCACCACCTCCCTGGGCAGCCCATTCCAGTAGCCAATGACTCTCTCAGTGAAGAACTTTCTCCTCACCTCAAGCCTAAATTTCCCCTGGCGCAGCTTGAGGCTGTGTCCTCTTGTTCTGGTGCTGGCCACCTGAGAGAAGAGAGCAACCTCCTCCTGGCTACAACCACCCCTCAGGTAGTTGTAGACAGCAATAAGGTCTCCCCTGAGCCTCCTCTTCTCCAGGCTAAACAATCCCAGCTCCCTCAGCCTCTCCTCGTAGGGCTTGTGCTCGAGGCCTCTCACCAGCCTCGTTGCCCTTCTCTGGACACATTCAAGCATCTTAATGTCCTTCTTAAGTTGAGGGGCCCAGAACTGGACACAGTACTCGAGGTGTGGCCTAAAAAGTGCAGAATACAGGGGCAGAATGACCTCCCTTCTCCTGCTGGCCACACCATTCTTGATGCAGGCCAGGATGCCATTGGCCCTCTTGGCCACCTGGTCTCCTCCTCTCCGAGCTAAAAGCCCCCTGCTCTCTCAGTCTCTCCTTGTAAGGAAGATGTTTAACTTCCTTAATCCGCTACTTGAAGCACATCTTAGGAATACAATAGCAATTTGATCATCAATTATCCCACAACATACATCCCTTAATGAGGAATAGCATCACAGTAAAGCTAGAAATGCCCTGGTTGAAAGAGCTTGACAGCTTCAACATCTAGGGAGATGCTTGGTATTAAAAATGGTCTCATTTTTTTCCAATTGTCAGGACAATTATCATCTTAGCTAGGCTGAGTGTGGGCTTCACAAATACAATCATAGAATCATAGAATGGTTTAGGCTGGAAGGGACCTCAAAGGTCATCCAGTTCCAATCCCTCGCCATAGGCAGGGACACCTCCCAGTAGAAACGTATTAGAAAAAGTGTTTGGGCTGCGTTTGGAAGTTAGGCACTTGAAAAATGGAGCTGATGTTTCCTAGCTACTCCTACTTTTCTGAAGAGATATGTTTGATCTGACAGTCCTAGCTCAGAAATGAGCAGAATTAGAATTCTTTCAGGAACCTGCAAGTGAACAGAATTGTAATTTTCTTCTTCTATGTTTTGTAGAATTGCTGTTATAAACTGATTTCGGCCTCTACTACAGTGACTACCTCTTGTCTTTTCTCCAACTTTTTCATCTGTAACTCATTTTGGTTTATCTGCAACATCTGAAGTGAGAGCCAAGATAATTAAGGTAAATTAATTTCTGGCTGAAGCTGATTTACCTTGATTTAATGTTCATCTAGCAATACAGGTGGGTTTTATTTTTAGTAAATCACAAGCACCTGCATTCCACAAGAAATATTTCCTGTTGTTGTATATGGTTGGTTAGATAATATTTTGGTAATGGGTATTTGAGCTCCATGGAGCTCAGAAATATTATGACATCTTAATAGACTTTCTAAACATCTTTCAGAGCTCTGCCACAGGGTTTATGGTAATTGAAACATGTGCAACTTCCGTAGCACTGGTCCAAAAGAATGGTAAACTTCTTAGGTCTAGGAATTTACTAACTCAGGGGTTCATAGGACTGAAAAACAGGTATTGTTTTGCAAGTGTTTTATCTTTCAAAACACACTTAGTGTTGTTTTGAAGCTCTATACACCAAACAACTTGGTTCCAGGAGTGAAACACACATAGTTTACAAAGCCCTTAGAATAAATAGCTCTGACTCCAGCAATCTAAAAGTTAGTTAGTAACTGTTTGAACATTTATAAACACAGTTGAGTGTTTGAGTTAGTACCAAAAAAAAAAGTGACAAAACATTGTTCACTCAAACGTGGAAGTGCATTCATGAATTAAAGAATGTTCATGTTTGCATATTAATCAGTCTGGTATTTTAAAAGTGCTGAACATAGCTAAAGAAAAAGCATTATCATCTTTGCTAGAGTGATGTTCTCTGAGTCCTTTTTCATACTTTTTTTAGAGAGTAGTCCTGATGAAATAACCACTAATGCCAAAGGGTTCAGAAGAGAACTACATCAATAATTCCTGGTCTAGAAAACTACACGGAAGGAGAGATTAGAAGCATTCAATCCATTTTGTTTAGGTGAGACAAAGTTGCTGATTTTTGCTTTGTGTGTGTAGCTGATGAGGACATTTCTGATGGTAGAATCCTCCATGTATCTTGGAATGACAGGAACTTTTGGTTGGAGGGTAAAGTGAAATCAATCTAAAATGTGTGTTTTTAATGGTGAGGACTGTTGTCTGTCAGCACAACCTATTAACTCTAGTGAAGGCTTCTGCATTACTTGAAGTCTCTGAATAAAATTAGTGACTGTGTAAAAGACATGTTCTGATTTAGTAAGATGATCATGTACAACCCCAAGGAATGTGAAGAATATGAACACACTAGAATTGTTTTCTAGAACTGATTCCAGCCAGAAAATGAGGAAAGGCAGGTCTGATGGCTATGACAGTTTGTAGGGATATTTTGTTGTATACACTATTATCTGTCTTTGAGCAAGGGTTCTTCCACATGAAGGAGATGAAAAGAAATAGCTTTTGAAACTTATATGTAGCCCAGAAATGTCTTTTTTGCTGCATTTTCAGAATGAACAAAGACAACATCTGAATCACTCCTGCATTCTCTTTAGATCAGGTTAGCTGCAGCAGCTTTACCAGAAGCACAATCCAGTTTCCCAGTATCTGACGACCTTGAAACATCTTATATGAACAGCCCTACCATGCGTGCTGACATATAACTTGAGATGCTTGAATGTGTCCAGAGAAGGGCAACGAGGCTGGTGAGAGGCCTCGAGCACAGCCCTACGAGGAGAGGCTGAGGGAGCTGGGATTGTTTAGCCTGGAGAAGAGGAGGCTCAGGGGAGACCTTATTACTGTCTACAACTACCTGAGGGGTGGTTGTAGCCAGGAGGAGGTTGCTCTCTTCTCTCAGGTGGCCAGCACCAGAAAAAGAGGACACAGCCTCAAGCTACGCCAGGGGAAATTTAGGCTTGAGGTGAGGAGAAAGTTCTTCACTGAGAGAGTCATTGGCTACTGGAATGGGCTGCCCAGGGAGGTGGTGGAGTCACCATCCTTGGAGCTGTTCAAGGCAGGATTGGACGTGGCACTTGATGCCATGGTCTAGCCTTGAGCTCTGTGGTAACGGGTTGGACTTGATGATCTATGAGGTCTCTTCCAACCTTGGTGATACTGTGAGACTGTGATAACTGATATAGAGCTGTATTATGCAATCTGAGGAATCACAGCTACTTAGGTAATGCTCTGAAAGCTGCTATTTAGGAATCCGAGGTTGATCACCTGCTAGTACTAGAGAAAACAGAGCTCTCAAGTTAAAAGGAGAGCTAAAGTACCTCACAACAACATCAAGGAAGAAAATACAGGAACCAATACTTGAACATTAGTTTGAGTATAAATGAGTCATAGTACTCTGTTCAGATGCTGATTGTGTTTTGGCCCCAGCTATAACAGTGGAATACACAACCAGGGTTCCTACCTGCCATAATTCCAGGGTGCTTCCAACATGTATTCAGATAGACTGCTAAACAAGTGCAATATGCTAGGTTTTGAGTCCCTGGAGTACCCCTGAATTCGAAGCTCTTTCAGAAATTGAACATCTTCCTTATGAGGAGAGAGTGAGGGAGCTGGGGCTTTTTAGCTTGGAGAGGAGCAGACTAAGGGGTGACCTCATTAAGGTTCATAAATATGTAAGGCGTGAGTCCCAGGAGGATGGAGCCAGGCTCTGCTGGGTGATGCCCAGTGACAGGACAATGGGCAATATATGGAAGTTGTGGCATAGGAGGTTCCATGTGAACCTGAGGAAGAATGTCTTCATTGTGACGGTGACAGACCATGGGAACAGGCTGCCCAGGGAGGCTGTGGAGTCTCCCTCCCTGGAGATATTCAAGAACCGCCTGCATGAGTTCCTGTGTGATCTGCTCTAGGTGATCCTGTTCTGGCAGGGGGGCTGGATCTGATGATCTTTTGAGGTCCCTTCCAGCCCCTGACATTCTGTGATTCTATGATCAGTTTGGGACCACAGCTGCTATGTAGCAGTATCATATGTAGCTTTGAAGCTGATTAATGATCTCTCTCTCTCTCAGCTGGTATCTTACTACTGACTCTATTAAGTGTACATAGTCAATCTACAAGTGCCACAGTCCAAGCATAAAGAGATATTCAAAGCAAAGTTCTGGGACAGTAAGTCAGATTGTCACAGACTTCATTGTGCGGAATGACTTAATGTGAACACACAAGAATTTGACAGGAATAGTGACCTTCCCATGGTTTCGTGTTCAGAAAGTAAGACCTATGCCAATTTAATCACCCCTTGACATGCCATTTTCTTCCTTCAAAGATACACTGACACTACGAATGGGATTGCTTTTTTGGGACATCAAAGTCTGCCTTGCTGATATTTGTACCAAGTTCCCAGGATTTGCAGGGATCATTGAGCTAATCACTCACAGGAATCAGTCACAGGTGAGTGTCTTTGCTTCCCCATGTGCTTCTGGAACTTTATGAAATCCTTTCTAAATGTGATGTTTTTTATTGTATAAGGATCATTATCATGACTGTACACCTAAGAATCTTGCTCAGCTTTTTTATCTAGAAATATAATGATAAACAGAGTATGATCTATATCTTTGCTAAAAGTTATTGTTTGTTAACAGCAAGCTGTCAGAGAACTGGTCAAGAGATTTTAAAGGGTGAAGCAAAAGATATCAAATGCTTAGTATGAAGTGTTCCTTTTGTCTTTTTCCCTGTTGTCATGATCAAAGAAAAGTGGTACATTTCTGAGGCATAAGTGTCCTTTGCAGAAGTTACTATGTCTTAATCAGTACTATGTTATATGACTTTTTTTTTAACCTAATTTACTTTTATTTTAAGTAACTTTCATTAATCTGTCATTCCCATTCCCACACCTGATGCACTAGACATATACCAGCTTGTTAATATATTACTCCAGGCAGATTTTAAAAAAACCACCCAGGTATTAGTCTTCAGCACTCTACAATTAAAATGCTAGAAATTTGCTATAAGATATACACTCAGCAGGTTACTTTAGAATTTCCTCTATTGCTGCGTTAGTGTGTGAGTTGTTTCATATCCACTGCATGTGAACAGAAGATCTGGGATAAATATGTGCCATCAGCTTTTGAAAACAGTGAAACATGCTGACGTCTAAAAAATGTCCCTTTATAAGCTAGTAGTGCTAAGCTAGGAGGAAGAGGAAGCCAATAAAAATACTTCTGGTACACTTAAAGTATTTCATATTAATCTGTTTTCTAGGTTAGCTTATTAAGATTCAGGATTCACATTTTATCTGTTGTTGTTAATAGTGTTAAAAAAACCTACACAGTTTTTAGGCTTGGTTGAATAGGATTTTCTGACTTGAATATTTTTGTACTTGGAATAATCTGTTGTGGATTTTTTGGGTATTTGTTTTTGGTTTTCTTTTTCCCTTGATTACTGTTGACAATTCTTGTACAACTCTAAAGAACATACTGGACAACAGACAATTTTAAAGCTCCACTGGAATGTGTTTTTAATAGCTGTATTTTCTACGTTACTTTTATCATGTGAAGATGATTGGAAAAGGAGAAATGAAGAGGCATTAGCAAAGCAGATTAATGTGATTGAAGTTAGGTCCTCCATTATCCTTGTATTTATGAGTGATAGAGATGAAACGTGGCACTACATATTGGAAATTGTCACGGTCAGTCAGGTCTTGTTATAATGTATTCAGAGATGAATCATAGAATCATAGAATGTCAGGGGCTGGAAGGGACCTTGAAATATCATCTGGTCCAGTCCCCCTGCCAGAGCAGGATCACCTAGAGCAGATCATACAGGAACTCATGCAGGCGGTTCTTGAATATCTCCAGGGAGGGAGATTTCACAACCTCCCTGGGCAGCCTGTTTCAGTGTTCTGTCACCCTCACCAAGAAAATATTCGTCCTCAGGTTCACATGGAACCTCCTATGCCTCAGCTTCCACCCATTGCCCCTTGTCCTGTCACTGGGCATCACTGAACAGAGCCTGGCTCCATCCTCCTGGCACTCACCCCTTACATATTTATGAACATTAATGAGGTCACCCCTCAGTCTGCTCCTCTCCAAACTAAAAAAACACAGTTCCCTCACTCTCTCCTCATAAGGAAGATGTTCATCTTTCTTAATCATTTTTGTGGCTCTGTGCTGGACTCTCTCAAGCAGCTCCCTGTCCTTCTTGAACTGGAGGGGGCCCAGAACTGGACCCCATCAGGGCAGAGTAGAGGGAAAGTAGAACCTCTCTCAAGCTACTAACCACGGCCCTTCTAATACACCCCAGAATGGCACTGGCCACAAGAACACACTGCTGGCTGTGGCCGTTTGAGCTGATTTTTCTAGCTCAGACATAGGGGAGAGGTGAATGTTTCAGGGCTAGGCCACAGAATGGCAACAATAGATAAATTAATATAATTTCATTGGAGCATCAAGAGCTTAATGTCTAGAAGCACAGTTTGTTCTCCCCCTTGCTGGCTTCTGCTGCTTTGAGCTACGCCTGCCTATCTTCCCCGGCTGCTGTTTTTTGCTGCTGCTGCTTTTTGCTGCCACTTGACCTCTCCCCCATCTCCCTTAAAGTTATTGTATTTTTTTATCTCCTCTCATAGTAATTTCTCTTTCTAAATACAATTTCATCTTTCCCTGACTTTCAAAACAAAAAGTCTGTGTTGTGGTGAGTTTATTCTCCCGTGGAGGGGATTCACCCTAACCCAGGACACTGGCTCATGGCCATCCTTCCATCCACCAGGACTCCCAAGTCCTTTTCCCCTTCACTGCTCTCCAGCAGGCCAGCCCCCAACCTATACCGATACATGGGATTGTTCTTTCCCAGGTGCATGACTCTACACTTGCCCCTGTTGAATTTCATTAGATTTCTCCCTGCCCAGCTCTCCAGCCTGTTTAAGTCTCTCTGAATGGCAGCACGGCTCTCTGGTGTGGCAGCCACATGAAGGTACATTGATGCCTCTATCAGAGTGAATGAAAATCTTTTATAAAACTTTGTGATTATTGTGTAATGTGGATGATATTACTGGCAAGCAAACTGAAACCAGGCTCTCACTGGAAAGTGCAGCAAAACATATAGCAAGTTTTTTTTGGACTTTTCCTTAGTATTTCTCAAAACATTTCTCAAAATGGACCTTCCACACTTGAAAGAAGCTTCTCTTAATGTGCCCAGAAATTCCAGTTTACTGCAATAACATATTACTTCTGCTGATGCAGTATTTGGAGAAGCTTTTCAAAATATCCACTGCTTTTTCAAATGGCTGAAGTTTTGAGTGCTAGCACTGTTAAGTGGCATCAGCTGGGGTACAGTAACTTCACTGTTTCTGACATCTGTGACCAGAAATTTAGTAATTAAGGTAGCGGTCAAATAGCATACGACATCAGTCACTGGACAAAGCACAAAGCGGAGCACCACAACAGTGACACAGTCTGATGAGCACATAAGGATATAGAATAAGGGGGAGAAGTCATTGCGAAAAACCCGTCCTAATCACTTTCCTGATGCATCGGGCCATAGAGATGTTTCAATTTCCTCACATTACTCTATTTACATAGGACCACAAACACTTTTCACTGGCAGCTTGGGCCGACTAAGCTGCAATTCTTTTCCTCCCTGTTGTTGATTATGTTTCTTTGCCCACACAAGAGTTTGTGTGCCTACGCAAGGTGAAATGGATTGAGAAACTGCTCTAGCTGCTAGTTATGCATTGAGTCCTTCTCTGGTTGGCCATCTGACAGATATTTGGACAAGCATGGTGGAGGAAGCATCATGGGGCAAGGAAAAACAACCACGTGTGCCAAGAGAGAAAGTGTGGTCGTGAAAAGGGAGAACCATAGGTTTTGCAAAAGACTCTTTTATTATCTACATCCTGTAATGCTGTCACAAGAGCACCACACCTTGACCTCATTAGAGCACACAGAAGAAAATACTTCTGGCACTGTGTGACCGATACATTCCTCTGCTTACCTTATGGTTTGAAGGGTTCCAGGTTATTCCAGAGTCCCTAAGAAGAACTACAGAGACCAAGATTTGTGCCAGGGAATGAAATGGTTGCCCCTGGACATCATAATTGTGCCATTCATTCCCATTATCCTGCAAACACTTTAAAAGTGAGCAGCAAGTTCAATTCGTTCTCTTTTCTCCCTGCCTCTCCAGCTTCTCCAGAGGGATCTTATTTGAGCAACTATGTAGCCATGTAGAAGATACCCTATAGGCCAGTGGCCTTCAAGGCTGTGGCCTGCAGTGAATTTTGGCCTGTTTGCAGCCTGAATGGGAGACAATGGGGAATGGGAGAAAATGAACACTGAGGTGGTGGTTTTTAGTTTGGCTGGGGAGAAGGTTTTGGAGGAATTCTCATGTATCCTGTGTCTGTATTAGGTCTTAAGGATTCATGGATGCTGTATCATTTCCTGCACATTTTTAAGTACAACCTTTCTGTATTTTCACCTCCAACTCAGCAAGAGCATTACTATTTTACTGTCTCTTTTTTCTTAGAACAAGAATAAAGTAGAATAATCTCAGTCTGTCACGCTCTTGCACAAAAAACTGTGACAGAATAACGGTGGAGAACGAGGGCAGTACGGGACAAATTACCACAGAATTACCACACGCCGAATAAGTAATTCTGAATTGGAGAAATACAGACTTGGTTAAAGATGGTGCAGATGCTCAGCGTGGTGCTGGGGTGGTGGGGCACTGCAAAGCTCAACCTGGCTTGGCTAGCTCAGTCAGTAGAGCACAGTATGCTTAATCTCAGGGTTGTGGGTTCGTGCCCAGAGTTGGGCACCGATTATAGTTCTGTTCCAGTTTGGGCCTTGAGCACACTCAGTTACGGAGATCAGAATTGACTCTTACCCTTTTTCAGGAGTAAGAATGAGGACGCTGTACACTGATTGGAAGTTTACAGAGAAATTCCATTTCTAAGAGCATATAAGGCAATTAGTATAAAATCATAGAATCATAGAATGGTTTAGGTTGGAAGGGACCTCAAGGATCATCCAGCTCCAACCCCCTGCCATAGGCAGGGACACCTCCCACTAGAGCAGGTTCCACTAGATCCAAACTGGGCTTCTACAATCCTTCACCCCTTCCACTCTGTAGTTGGCCTGTAAGGTAGGCTGAAGCCACCTGACCCCAGCTGGGCTTACAAGACCTCAGTGGCCCAACTCCCTGCTTGCCAGAACATATGCTCTTCTGAGAGATGAGAAGTGGAAGCAAGGAAGACAGGGAAGGGAAGAGGGGGGAAGAGGGGCAGAAGTGTAGTCAAGTACTATCTTTTAAGCTGTGATATTGGAAAGGGAATAGAATAACCATGTTACAATGTCCTGGGCCAAGCAGGTCTGTTCCCCTGGGATGGGCCTCTGTCCTTATGGTTTTGTTTAAGGGGCACCTGGGATCCCTCAAACTACCACAGCTTGTCTTATTGTTGGGATTCGACCACACAGATATCCTCTGAAAGTGCTGAGTGGACAGATTGTTACACAAAATAGTGGCAAAGGAGCTGCCTACTGCCTTTCATTTCACTCATTAGCACTTAGTTGAGATGTGGAGGACTGAGATGGAGGATGTCCTCTATTAAATAGAGAAAAGCTTATGTGTTTCACATTCCCTTTTTGCTTCTGCTGAAGAATAATTTAAACACTGCTGTGCTGGCAACTTCAGCCTAATTCTCAAGTGTATATTCTAATAACCTGGCATACAGAATGTATGTTACCTTGGTCTGTGGCAGACAATACTTACTTTGATTATACGAGCCTAGTGCCAACAAGAAAAGAGAAAAAGCAGGTGGATCCTTAGGCTTTTGAGTTTCTTGCCTCTAAGTGGGTCAGATGTACTAATCATCAAATCATAGAATGGTCCGGGCTGGAAGGGACCTCTAGAGGTCATCTAGTCCATCCCCTGCAGTCAGCAGGGATATCCCCACTAGCCCAGGTCACCCAGGGCCCCATCAAGCCTCACTTTGAATGTCTTCAGGGAAGGAGGCTCAACCACCTCCCTGGGCAACCTCTTCCCTCTTCCAGTGCTCCACCACCCTCTTAGTAAAGAACTTGTTCCTAACATCCAATCTAAATCTGCTCTTCTCAAGCTTGAATCCATTGCTCCTTGTCCTGTCACTGCAGGCCTTTGTAAACAGCTTCGCACCATCCTTCATGTAGGCCCCCTTCAGGTACTGGAAGGCTGCTATTAGGTCCCCCCGGAGCTTCCTCCTCTCCAGACTGAACACCTCCAGCTCCCTCAGCCTGTCCTCATAGCAGAGCTGCTCCAGCCCTCTGATCATTTTCATAGCCCTCCTCTGTACCTGCTCCATCAGGCCCATGTCCTTGTAATGAGGGCTCCAAAGCTGGACTCAGTACTCCAGGTGAGGTCTCACCAGAGCAAAGTGGCAGAATCACCTCTCTGGATCTGCTGGGCACGCTTCTTTTAATGCAACCCTGGATATGATTTGCCTTCTGGGCTGCAAGCTCACGCTATCTGCTCATGTCCAGCTTCTCATCCACCAGCAACCCCAAGTCCCTTTCCATGGGTCTGCTCCCTAATGCCTCATTCCCAAGCCTGTACTGATAGTGAGGAATGACTTGGACCTTCTAAATTCTACCTGAGACTTTGGTATTCATAGCGGAGAGACAGTCCCCACACAACATTGTATGAGAAATACTTGACACTTAATGCAAGAAATCTATTTGCAATTGTAACAGTTTAGAAAACAAAAGAAATTGAAGCTGTCAGATCTGAAGTCTTCCCTAGTGACTGGCTGAGATGGGTGCTCTGCCTTCATTGTGCCAGATGGAATAGAACTTATGATCCAGTTCTTCTCAGACATCGCAGTAGGAAACCTAAGGATCAAATCCAGAGTGAGGCACAGAGACAGTGAAATTGTGCCACAACAAGTGGAAGATGGATGTCTAACTGTAGGACCATAGCTCAGAACCATGAAAGAGAGATTGTGGAAGTTTTGCTCACCTAAGCTGAGAATTGTCCTATCCAGCAGTCAGTAGATTTTTTCCAGAACAGCCCACCTGAGCTCTTGACCATTCAGACCATATTCCATTGGCTCCATCAGTTACACATCCAGCATATGGTGCGTGGAGTGCAAAAGCAGCCCCAGAAGTAGTTTTGATGTTTTGGGGTTTGGGGGACTTTTTCTTTGCTGGACTTTGGTTTTGTGAGTTTTGTCTTCCTTTCCTTTCCTTTAGTTCATTGGTGGTTTGTTTTTTATGTGTGTTTGTGTAGTTTATGGGGAGGTTTGTTGCCTTTTTTAAAAAAAGGTTTTAAATTTCCTAGATGTGTTTTGAAATGAAGATCTCTGTAAACATTGAGTATCCTCTGGGATGTCCTGGCAAATCAAAGCCTTCAGGGGACATTGTGACAGGCTGAGCATAGGGCAGGTATGTCTTGAAACACCATCTGAAACATGCTGTGTTAGTGTGCACATCAGGCAACCAATATGTAGAAACTGTAATATTAATCACAATTTTACATCCATCTGATATGTGTGGTAGAAATGCACAATCTCAAAAGGAATTCTAAAGAGCCTTTCTTGAATTTCACTTTTCCATGCCCATTCTTGTCTCCTTCCCAGTCTCATATTGGATGGTTTAGGTGGGCTTAGAAATATCTCAATGCTTTACACTGCAGGTGACTAGTATCACTCAGGGGAAATTCCATAGAGAAAATGTCTAGTCAACAAGCATGTTTTGTATTAGTTACTCTCATGTAAAGTCTCCTAAAGAGATTTTGCTGAGAGGAGTCTAGTGACTCCTCTAGAAACTAAGGAAACACTTAACCCAGTTAGGAAATAGTAAATTCATTGATTTTAAAGGGACTTAGTTTGAACTACTTACAAGAATGAGTGCTCTTTAATGTCAATGATACCCGTAAAAGTGAACATTAAATTTATGAATCTGCAATAGCTGCCTAATGAGACAATTTCTTATCTGTTCAGTTCTGATTGAAAGATCCAGATAGTATACAGCAAATAGAGCTTGTTGGTATCAGCCTGCTGAAATGTTTTACCGATGGAAAATACTTCATGTTTTTATACATTGTTACACCATAAAAATATATTTATACATTGTTGCACCATAAAAATGGCAATTGATTTCCCAAGAACATAAAGATGTGCCTAGTCAGTGGAGAGAGATTCTCCTGCCCCTCTACTCTGCCCTGGTGAGGCCACATCTGGACTACTGTGTTCAGTTCTGGGCCCCCCAGTTCAAGGGGGACTCAGAATTGCTTGAGAGAGTCCAGCACAGAGCCACAAAGATGATTAAGGGACTGGAACATCCTACTTACGAGGAGAGTCTGAGGCAGCTGGGGCTCTTTAGCTTGGAGAAGAGGAGACTGACAGGTGACCTCATTAGTGTTTTAAATATGTGGAGGGTGAGTGCCAAGAGGATGGAGCCAGGCTCTGTTTGGTGATGCCTGAGGACAGGACAAGGGTCTGTGGGTGGAAGCTGAGGTCAATGGGTGGAAGCTGAGGCATAGGAAGTTTCATTTAAACATGAGGAGATCTTTTTTCCCTTTAAGGGTGACAGAACACTGGAACAGGCTGCCCAGAGGAGCTGTGGAGTCTCCCTCTCTGGAGATATTCACACCCCACCTGGATGTGTCCCTGTGTGATCTGGTCTAGGTGATCCTGCTCTGGAAGGGGGGTTGAACTGGATGAGCTTTCAAAGTCCCTTCCAGCCCCTGACATTCTGTGATTCTGCGATACTTGTCAGTGTTCTTGCAGGTCATCTGGAGTGCAGGCAGAAAGCAGAATACACAAATTGCCTGCCCCTAGAGTCTTTTTCCTTCTCCAAGTCTAGGCTGTAGAAGGAACAAAACACCTGTGGCAGCCACTTCTTTGATGTTCTGACTCTTTATTTTACAAACATAAAATTTTTCAGTTTTCAGTTTTATATACAACTTTGGTGACAAAACCTCTGCAAAATCTCACACAGCAGCAAAATAGGAATATTTCTGTCATAGTGTCTGTTATTATAATGATAATTTAGGTCAATATGATAGTCATGGGTCAGATGCTTTATGTAATATTGTAGAAATTCATGACCTGGTCACCCTGATTGAAACTCTAGCTTTAGTTCACTCACTCAATTCAACAATCCTTTCTCAAGCCTGAAAACTCAAACAGTAAAACAGCACTTGAACTTAATAGATACATTAGAATTACAGAATCATTGATTCTCCCCCTGCATTATCAGCTTCAGCCTCAATTATGTTTCCTTCCATGCTCCTCAGGGTTAAAATCGCCCTTAGCATGGTCAGAAATAATACTATTCAGTTAAAATTTAGCCTACTACTACAATGAAGATTAAAACAAAAAAAAGAGAAGAAGAGAAAGCAATGCAGTTTGCAGTTACAACATCGAAAAAAAGAGCTCTTTTCTGCTTACCTTAGCATGAACTGGTATAGGAAAGTTGAATGGCATTTTATTGATTCTAGCCTTTAGTTCCAAACAGAATCATTGATACTGTATCGATCTTATAATGCGCAGTTACATATGATCCTATTTATTAAATGAGCTTATCACAGTAAGGCATTTCTGAAGGAAAAAAAATCATTCATCTAAGTAAGGGAAGTTGAGCTAAAACCTATGCAATTTCTCACCTTTTGAATCATAGAATGGTTTAGGTTGGAAGGGACCTCAAGGATCATCCAGCTCCAACCCCCTGCCATAGGCAGGGACACCTCCCACTAGAGCAGCTTGCTCAAGGCCTCATCCAGCCTGGCCTTAAACGCCTCCAGGGAGGAAGCATCCACAACCTCTCTGGGCAACATGTGCCAGTGTCTTACCACCCTCACTGTAAAGAGCTTCCTCCTAACGTCCAGTCTAAATCTCCCCTCTTCCACTTTAAACCCATTCCCCCTCATCCTGACATTACTAGACCTTGTCAATAGTCCCTCCCCAGCCTTCCTGTAGGCTCCCTTCAGATACTGGAAAGCCACTATAAGGTCTCCTTGAAGCCTTCTCTTCTCCAGGCTTAAAAACTTTAATTTCTAAAATGCTACTTAGCTTTTGATTCAGGTAAACCCAAACCTTTGAAAGATGCTATGCATAAATAAAAAATTTAGAATGGCTGATTGTCACAGCAGTGGAATTTTGTCAATGAGCTGAAGCTTAGTGTTATTAAACAATAATTAAGCACTTGAAGTATAGTCTTTTGCACTTGCTAATCTTGGTGGCTGTTTACATGCTACTGTTTGTTAAATGGCAAAGTTTATTGATTTGGCAAATTCAGTACCACATTGTGTATTTTTATTCAGTCTGTGTTCCTACATGAAGCTCAGCATTTTTAAATGTCAACTGCAAAGTATTATTGATCTGCAATTAAAAGTGCAGGGGAAAATTAGCATAGCAGAAGTTTATAGTCATTAGTACAAGTACTGTTAGGCAATTATTTTGCTTGCTTTAACATCTCTTTCTTTTTTTTTTTTTTAAGTTATTGACATACAGTACATTATTCACCTGCACATTTTAATTTTGTTAAAAAGGCAAGCTGAATAGTTGGAAAGCAGTGGCCCTGTAGATGGTTTTTAATATAAGCATATGGTGGTTTGGGTGTCCCCCGCCCCCCCACACTTTAGAAATCACCCAGACTAGACTCAGCTGGCTCTGGAAATATGAATGAAGCTTATATTTACAGCTAGCACAATTTACAAGCAGATATTTACAGTATATACAGTTATAGACAGAAATATGCAAAGTAAAAGGTAATAAGAAAAAACAACTCCCCTCCCAGAAACCTGAGTCCCCAGGAGAGGCTCTCAACCACCCCTCACCTTCCCCCTTCCCCTCTCAACCTTACTCCAGTCCCAAGGAAGAATGGAGGCTTGGCCAGGGGATTAAGAAGCAAGGTGAATCAGCCAAAAGCAAATGGAGAGTGGGGTTAGAAAGCAAGATGGAGTTCAGACAGCAGCTCCCCAGCAGGCGAAGAGCCCAGAGCAAAGCCCAGAGTGAAGAGAGCAAGTGACCTAATCTATGTTTTGCTTTTCTTCTTTACACATCTCAGCAAGACTGTGAGAGAAGTAGACCTCACCATTGTTTTAATTTCTCAGACTATAACCTAGTCCTTCTCACCAAAACATTCTAGCTAGGCTCAAAGTAGCACAAAGCACTTTGTGGAATTATCTAAAAATAATTTCTCTGAGGAGTTTTCTTAAATGAAAGAATATTAAATTAAAAAATAGCAAGTGCTACAGATATACACACTATCTGGAAACAATCACTGTCTAAAATCAGAAATTGTTTTTCCCTTGTGAATAGAACTGATAAAAATGGGATTGGAGTTTTCTTTCTAGTTTGAGAAGTAGGTGCCTTGATGAAGTACATACGATGTAGCACATAGTTGTTTTTTTTTTTTTTCTTTAATAATATTTCTTTTTTTCTCAGGTACAGAATACAGCCTAATATGGTTTGTTTCTGGTTCATCTCAAGATCAGGTGAATAATAACCAGAAGTGACTGTCTATCAGGCTATTCAATGCCCTGAACAGAAGACCTTTTACTTCAAGTTCAGTTTCTGGGGATTAGCAAAAATAGTGAACTTGCAATGATTCAAGAGAGGCTGAGTAAATTGAAGAGGTGACCCACTAAGATGGAGGAAGGAAGAGTGAGCAGCACATGCTGCTGTCATGCTACATGAACAAATAAGAGATGGACTCCCAGGCCCTTGCCCCAGCTCCTTTTATTAGTATTCGTTCACTAGTATGCACACTTACTGTACAATACCAATTCATTGATGATTTTGAGTATACTTGGACAATAGCACTGACATTTGGGTTGTTTTTTTTCCTGCTTGTTTTCCTTTTTTCTTTGATATTTATCTTATAGCTCTCACATACTGGCAACAACACATTTTATATGGACTTCAATTTGAGAAATGACAAAAATGATTTTCAAATCATTGTCAAGCTGCATTCAATGGAAATGTCAGCTGGTTCCATGCCTCTCCCATGCAGCAGTTTCCCTGGGTGGACCTGTTCTACCTTGCCTCTGAGAGCTGCCAGTGTTGCAGAAGCCAACAAAATACCATAGAATATCACTGAGATGCTATATGGCTAATAATTCACCTTGCAAGAGACTGTTGGTTCTCTGATCTTAAGTAACTTTTTTCATGAGGCTACAGGCCAGCGCAGGAAACACAGTCTAGAACTGCTCTGATTTCGACCCTAAGATCATTTCAGTTTCACACAACTCTATTATGCAACTGCTAAGGGAAGAAATAAATAAGAATTTCCATTTTTGCTGACAGAACATAGTGAGTACTTTATAGAATCATGGAATGGTTTAGGTTGGAAGAGACCTCAAAGATCATCCAGTTCCAACCCCCTGCCATAGGCAGGGACACCTCCCACTAGAAGAAGTCGCTCAAGGTCTCATCCAACCTGGCCTTGAACACCTCCAGAGAGGGAGCAACCACAACCTCCCTGGCCAACCTGTGCCAGTGTTTCACCACCCTCACTGGAAAGAACTTCTTCCTACCATCTAGTTTAAACCTCCTCTCTGCCAGTTCAAACACATTACTCCTCATGCTGTCATTACAAGACCTCATAAATCAGGGTTCCTCACACTACCTCACACTACAGCCTACAGGCTGGATACGGCCCCCCAGGGTCCTCAATCCAGCCCGTTGGTGTTTATAGAACACCCCTGAAATTATAGTTATATGAAATGTCTTTTTCTTGTTTTAGACCTACATTTTCATACAGGGTTATCTGTAGTTGATTGATTTCCAGAAATTAGTATTGCATAAAGTTTATAGCACGACACTTTCTGTCCTTCTTCTCATCAGAATTGTGACTAGAAATTACCTGAGTTTCAGATCACGATATTTACAATCAGTTAAGATGAATAAAATCATCTTTTCAGGTTGACAATTAAACTGTACTGGATGATCTTGGAGGTCTCTTCCAACCTGGTTGATTCTATTCTATTCTATTCTATTCTATTCTATTCTATTCTATTCTATTCTATTCTATTCTATTCTGTTCTGTTCTATTCTATTCCAAAAGTTGTTGGTATGGACAAGGAACTACTGAACACTGAATTTAAAATTTCTGACACTTATAAAACCCCCAAATTAAGATATTTGGCCAAGAATGAAGTCAATCTATATGTATGAAATACCAACAGTAAACTTTCAGTTTTTCTTCTCTCATAACTAAAAGAAAAAAAAAATATTTTGGAAATATGTATTTTAAAAGTTTAGTTTTGAAACAAACCACTGTGCATATTATGAAGTGTGAAATTATATTACTGAAGTTCTTATTCAGCCAGGAATCAGAGCCTTTTCTTAGTAGTAGCATAGAATCAACTAAAACGCAAATATCTTGTCTTGCACGGACAGAATGTCATGGGCTGAGTTGATTCTGCTAATGAGTATCTGATACCAGGCTGATATCATGCCAGATGGAAGTGTTTAAAAAGAGACTGGATGTGACACTTGATGGTTTGACAAGCACTAATATAGGCTGGGCAGTGACCGGTGGCCTCAGGCTGAGCAGCCCTG
The DNA here is from genome assembly GCA_013400475.1 of Tricholaema leucomelas. Taxonomy (NCBI): domain Eukaryota; kingdom Metazoa; phylum Chordata; class Aves; order Piciformes; family Lybiidae; genus Tricholaema lacrymosa; species Tricholaema leucomelas. The sequence goes on from WAAF01000861.1 coordinate 388,197, forward strand.
AGGAGAGTGACTTAGGAGTGCTGGTGGACAAGAAGCTCAATATGAGCCAGCAGTGTGCTCATGCAGCCCAGAGAGCAACCAGAGACTGGGCTGCAGCAGAAGAAGTGTGGGCAGCAGGGCAAGGGAAATGATCCTCCCCTTCTACTGGATCACCTGGAGTACTGTGTCCAGTTCTGGAGCCCCTATTATAAGAGGGATATGGATGTGCTGGAAGGTGTCCAGCAAAGGGCCACGAGGATGACCAGAGGGCTGGAGCTGCTCTGCTATGAGGAGAGACTGAGGGAGTTAGTGCTGTTCAGTCTGGAGAGGAGAAGGCTCTGAGGTGACTTCATTGTGGCCTTTCAGTATCTTAAGGGAGCCTACAAGAAAGCTGAAGAGGAACTTTTTAGGATGTCAGGTAGTGATAGGACCGGGAGGAACAGAACAAAGCTAGGAATGGGTAGATTTAGATTGCATGTTAGGAAGAAGTTCTTCACCATGAGAGTGGTGAGACCCTGGAATGGGTTGCCCAGGGAGGTGGTGGAAGCCCCTTCCCTGGAGGTGTTTGAGGCCAGGCTGGATGAGGCTCTAGACAGCTTGATATAGTGTGAGGTGTCCCTGCCCACAACAGGGTGTTTGGAACTAGATAATCCTTGTGGTCCCTTCCAACCCTAACTGATTCTATGATTCTATGATTCTATGGTTTAGTTGATTAGATGATATTAGGTGAAAGGTTGGACTTGATGATCTCTAAGGTCTTTTCCAAAGTATCATGGGGCTTGAGGTTCAGATTGTAACATGAGAAACTTCTGTTTTCTTTCTGGTTGCTGCTTCTGTTTTCCCTTTTAGGGATGCTGGTCTTTTCTGCTGGGTTGGCTACTATGTGCTCAGAATGGGCAACGTGCTGTTGCATCTGCTTTTGGTAAGGTAACTATATAGCCTATCCTCTCATTAAACTGCTTATCTCAGCCTGGAGTTTATTCTGTTACTTTCCCTCCCATCTGTGTGTGAGGGGGGACTTGTGGAAGCAGACTGTGTTAACCCAGAACGCAGGAATATTTACCAAATGAAATAAATATTTTTAAAATATAAATATTAGTCAAAAAGAGATACTTTAGATTTATTTCTGATAAGAGAAAGGAGGTTAAAAAAACTAGTTTCATTAAATGTGAATATAGTGGTTGGTTGCCTCTCTCTTTTGACAGTACTGGAAATAGCAATGCAATTTCTGTATCGGCATCTTACCTTGCCATTCTTTCTGTAGTGAGTGGTAATTTCAACATTAAATCAGTTTGTTTTGTGTGAAACTCAGGGAAATCAAGACAAGAGTCTCTCTGAAATTCTCCCTCGACTTTTACTTTTGTCCAGAATAAATGTTTTCTCTAACACACATTGTGAATTTAAGATACTGCACAAGAACTATGACTGAATGAAGTCCAGAGTCATCAGGAGAGATTCCTAACTCACAGTGTGCATCACTGAAGATCTTTCATACTTAACACAATGCTTGGAAGAGTTACCATCTCACTTAATCACAGGCAACACCTGCAGAGGAGGACCAGAAAATGTCAGAGTAGAACCTGAGGCCCAAACCAGGTTCATCTCTATAACCCAGTTCCTGGATTGAGACACAGACTTTTGAACTTATGCTCTGAAAATTCACTTCTTCAGTAGCCTCAGATGGTGAGGAAGCATTTTCCTTCTAATTAGTGTAATTTTGCTGTCTTTTTTCCTTCTTTGCTCTTTTGTCATTTCAGCTGCAAAGTGTGGTAACACAGCACTTTGGTTTCCTTTCCAAGTCACCAGTGCATGACATACTGCTTTTAATCCATATGCAAATATTTGAAACACTGTAAAATAACAGTGAAATAGGACTGTTTTTTAGGGCTTGGAATACCTTTTTCTTTTTAAGCCATAATATGCTAACGGTACAATGTGACAAGGTAGCAGATCATTGCAGATCACATTCTATTCTATTTCCTTTCCTTGAGTGGCATTATAAAAGAAACATTGCACCGTTAGAGGCTTGTAAAGCCTTTTGAACAGTACTTTGTTACTTTGTTAAAATACACACACATGCATGTACACATAGAAACACACACAAAAAACACAACCATGAGCATTTCCACTGTAATAGTAACCTTTCCACAGACTTTCCAACTTGTCTGGTCCTCCTTGAAGGTCGATTGGGTTTTCAACTCTGTTATCTGCCAGGTGTTTGATGGAGTGGTCCAGATAACAGAGGAGAGAGCAAAGGGAAAGGAATTTTTTGAAGATCAAAAGTGTCTGTTCATTTTGTTATCTAACCCTATCTGTTGTCATAGTAACAGGTTTCTTTTAAACTCTACCAGGAGATGATTTGTCTCTATCTGCTATGAATTCTACTTTGACTGAGTAGCTGCTGGTAAGGTATAAAGTGGATACAGTGTTTTCCAGTTTCCTACTGCAATATTAAGAAGTGAAAGGCAGAAGATAAATTCCATTTTTTCCTGTTGGGATGTTCAATATTCCTTTTTTTTTTTTTTTTTTTTTTTTTCCCAGTCATCATAATTTGGCCACATAGATCAAACTTCCAAAGTGGTCATATATAGTAGTCTTTGTTCTAGAGCTGATAGAATAGAAATGAAAATCCAGGACCAAATCCCAAGAGGAACAATACAATTCCTATTTAAGGCTGCAGAGCCTGAATTTACTCATTAAACGCTCACTGCCTCTTCACAAAGGCAGGAGCAAGTTGTGAATGGCTCAGCCACAAAGGGGTTCAGAAGAACCTTATTCAGTGCTGGATGTGCATAATGGCAGGTCAGTGTAGTAGCTGCTATTTGCATGGACTGTTAATTCTCTTCTCCCATGGGTGACAATAATTTTCCAGCATATGGAAGAAGGAACATGAGATTATAGAAGTGGAAGCCAGTTGCCTGCCATTGCAGAAATACAACATATTGCATGAACAGAACAAACTGATCAGCTTCACCTAAAAATTACAAGCTTTTCTTTTACTTTTCCTCCTCAGTTCTCCCTGCCAAAAGGCTCTTCCAGAGTCTCATGGCCATATCAACAAGTAGCCCTACAGCACATCATTTCAGTTATTTCAATCTTCTCCTGTAAAGCAGACTTTGGAGACAAAGTTGAGATGTGCAACACTAAGAAATTATGTAATATCAATATATAATTCATGTTGATGAGTTAATGATAGCCATACTAAAATAGTTTATCAACAGTATATAAATATTTTGCAAAGTTGTGATGGCATAGCCAGACACAGTGCATAAGCATTTTACAAAACTATGTGAATGATACAACTATCAAAGGTCTAAAAATGAGCGTAGTTACAAGTAAGAAGTATTCACATAACAATAAGTTGGAAGACAAAAAACACATAGGCTAGCTGAGGACAAACTGTTTTGAGAGGAGGCTAAATAGCATTACAAATGAGGGAAAACTATGGAATATTAGATAAGAAAGAAAACCGGTACATTACTTTTCTAAATTCTCTCCCCAGAGTGCTCTTGGGCCTGATTACTTTGTAGTTGTGCATACTCGCAGCTAATTTGTATACTCACAGCTAAGGATATAAGTGTTAAGTTTTACGTGTGCAGCAAAAATAATCGAAAATGTGTTAAAACTGTTAGCAAAAAGCATGCTACTAGTGAAAGCATTTGTTAAAGTTTTGTTCTAGCATTTAGAATCATAGAATCATAGAATGTCAGGGGCTGGAAGGAACCTCAAAAGATCATCTGGTCCAGCCCCTCTGCCAGAAAAGTATCACCTAGAGCAGATCACACTGGAACACACTGAGATGGTTCTTGAATATCTCCAGAGAGGGAGAATCCACAACCTCCCTGGGCAGCCTGTTCCAGTGTTCTGTCACCCTCACAATGAAAAAAATTCTTCCTCAGGTTCACATGGAATCTCCTATGCCTCAGCTTCCACCCATTGCCCCTTGTCCTGTCACTGGGCATCACTGAACAGAGCCTGGCTCCATCCTCCTGGCACTAACCCCTCACATATTTATAAATATTAATGAAGTCGCCCTTTAGTCTCCTCCTTTCCAAGCCAAAAAGCCTCAGCTCCCTCAGTCTCTCCTCATAAGGAAGATGTTCAACTTCCTTGATCATTTATTACTATCTGCATTTTTACTCACAGCAAAATGATCTGTAATACATTGATATATAGATACATTACCTCTTGCTTCTTCCTGCCATTATTAAAAATTTTTACATCAGTTAATCTTTCTATAGCACATATGACTGGAAAGTATTTTCTGCAGATGTCCCCTCAGTTTATAGACACAGTTTCTTAGACGTATCTCCACCTCCACAAAATTTCAGAGCCCTGTCTGACAAATGACATTCCACACTCCAGTTCTTAAATTCTCAGTCAGCCTGTGATGATTTGGGAGTCTACAGACTCTTGCATGGTTCCAAAGCCCTGAGCAGGAAGAACTCATCTTTATGTTAAAAAAAAAAACAAAAAACAAACACCAAAAATCTTAGATTCCTGATGTGGCTTCTAAGGTAAGTTGTAAGTTGGCAATTTATTAATCATAGAAACATAGAATCAATCAGATTGGAAGAGACCTCCAAGATCATCCAGTCCAACCTAGCACCTAGCCCTACCCCATCATCTAGACTATGGCACTAAATGCCACATCCAGGCTTTTCTTGAACACCTCCAGGGATGGTGACTCCACCACCTCCCTGGGCAGCCCATTCCAATGCCAATCACTCTCTCTGGCAAGAACTTCCTCCTAACATCCAGCCTATACTTCCCCCGGCACAACTTGAGACTGTGCTCCCTTGTTCTGTTGCTGGTTGCCTGGCAGAAGAGACCAATCCCCACCTGGCTACAACCTCCCTTCAGGTAGTTGTAGACAGCAATGAGGTCTGCCCTGAGCCTCCTCTTCTCCAGGCTAAACAACCCCAGCTCCCTCAGCCTCTCCTCATAGGCTTTGTGTTCCAGGCCCCTCACCAGCTTCGTTGCCCTTCTCTGGATATGTTCCAGCACCTCAACATCTCTCTTGAATTGAGGGGCCCAGAATAGTTGTTAAAGTCAATTAATTAAATATATCTACCTAAGTTTTCTCAAATGGCCTGTCAAATATGTAGCAATAATAAATAAGGCTGTGAAGACGAGGCCTGCTATTCACTGTGATATTTTTAGTAATATGAAGCCTAGCAGCTTCATCAGCCCAATTTCCTGTTTTTATTCATTTTTTTTATAGTCAAAAGATCTAAACATCTGTTTAATGTCTTTTGAAATTGCTAGCAAGTTCAGTACAGGAGCAGAGATTTTGAAGAACAGATTTCCACAGCCTGAATGGAGAAAGGCATGCATGCATAAGTTCAATAGATAACCATGATTTCTAATATTAGAATCAGAAGATTCACATAGAAATCTATTATGGAGGCATGGATCAATTCACCTGCAAAAGTCACAACAAGGAGGCTTCCTAACTTCTACAGTTCATGTGATGATTACATCTACTTTTACATACTTTACTTCTACATACTTTACTTCTACAGTTCATGTGATGATTACACCTACTTTTACATACTTTACTTCTACACACATACTTTACTTCTACATACTTTACTTCTACAGTTCATGTGATGATTACACCTACTTTTACATACTTTACTTCTACACACATACTTTACTTCTACATACTTTACTTCTACAGTTCATGTGATGATTACACCTACTTTTACATACTTTCTGCTGTGAAAAATTCCTGATTTAAAATTCCTGAAGTGAGACACCTCTGGGCTGTTGGTTGACTGGAATACGATTGTGCTGTATGCAGCTGACTACTGAGAAGCTCCCGAGGGATGTTCAGCAGGAACAAGGCTTGTGGATCTGCTAAGAATAATTGGCAGTGAGAAATTTGTTCTGTTATGCAACATACACACGGCGAGAGAAAGATGGTGTTTAGAAACTCATAGTAGTTTCTCTACACAGAGGAGGTTTTTTAAGCTAGATATTCATTGGAGTGGTGCTTTCCACTGGTGAGGACCTTTGGTATTCAGTTAAGCTGAGAGACAATCCAGCCTGCGCCAACTTTCCTGAACACCAGATAGATCATTTCACAAACCACTAACTGATCAGAATGGTAAGAACAGCTTTTTTACATCACTGGACAAGATGATGTCGGTGATTTTAACTAACCAGAAATTTGTGATGAGAAATAAGTGCTCCGAGTGGCTTTACAAGAGTTACTGGGAATCCATGTCGGAAACTTGCCAGAGAAGCTGTTCTTCATTTGCTAAGAATAGTTTTAAAATACTTAAGTGGCAAGCTTTCTTATGTCATGTGCACCCATGTATATTGTCTGTCACAAGTTAATGAAGGGGTTTCAACTTGATTCCCATTAATGCTAAAAGCTATTTTATATTTGTATTTATATGATGGCTGCTGATACAAGATTATCCTGGGTGCCTGATTTTACCTTGATAATTGACCAAAGTTACAATTTGGATAGTTTTGTTCCTAGAATTCTAATGAGTCATTCAATATTTGCTATTTAGAAATTTATTCTGGAAGTATCAGTATTTTATTATGTAGAGGAGATACCTGCAGCTTTATGTTTGGTGTCTGCTCTGTTCAAAGACCAGACTGACTTCAGGCTGCCTGCAAATCCCACTTGGTCCTGTGACACATGATGTCACAAGCTTTCTGAGCTACATTATTTGCCTAACATCAGCCACATGACAACTTGCATGGGCAGCTGCAATACGCAATGACAGCTGGAGTCATGCTTTGTCAGTAACTGCTGTAGGTAAGTGCAGCTAGGACTGTCCTGGGAGGCAGCAGAAACCCAGATTTTCCTGTAATTTACTTAAGGCTGCCCCTCAATGTGGGGATGAAGTGGAGATCAAGTTTTACCATCTCTGGAGGTGCTAGTAGTGAAGAAACACTGTTTTGGCTAAATGAGAAACATCTATATCTGATTACTTGTACCTCCAATTTTCTACCCCACTAGCATAATTATCTGTTGGCAGATAAAGTTTTGATTTAGGACAATGGATCTCAATTCTGCAAATGGCAATACATGTGTTTAACTTTAAGGAAGCAGATAGTTCCATTGTGGTTATGAAGCTAGCCATGTGCTTGGAGTTAAGCATGTGCATAAATGCCGGGATTGCTGCCTAAGGACATAATTTAGCAGTAATCTGTAGGAAAGAGAAATGTCTTCTGCAGAGGGCAGTTATTTCTTTCAGAAATGCCTACATGCGATATTGTTTTTACAGTCATTTTTAGATGAGTTACTGTCTAAAAACCCTGGTTCATTGGATTTTCTTTTGAATGTTTTATGGATATGCCTTCTTTTTTTTTTTTTTTTAGGTACATTCAGGCAAGAATTCTAAAGTAGTTTTCAAAAGCTAGTCAAGCCCAGCTTCTTCTTTTTAGAGTAGGCACGGGTGGGCCTGGTTCCTTCAGATCTACAAACTGGGGAATCTACAGGCAGGTCAGATCTCAGGAGAGGAGTTTGTCATATGGAAATGTTTAACGGTCCAGCTTACATTCTGTATAGTCTTTCTTTTATCTTTTCAGGGTTTGAACATGATCCTTTCAAAGCTAGATAACCCAGAAAAATCCTCACAACTGCTTTGCTCACTCCCTGATTCCTATAATCACAGTCCAGGAGGAATAGGTTACTATGACAATATCATTGCAATAGTTTTGTAAAGTGTTTTAAATTTTTTTTCAAGTCCCTGTTAGTGCTGATGTCCTTTTCTGTTCTGCAAAATGATACTTTCTGTCATATTACTTATGCTAAAATCAAGATACAAAGGAGGTATCTTGATTGTAAGCAGAGGTGCATGGTCAGAGATAACCATTAAGAAAACTTTTCCAGCTGCATGTCCTGATACAGGCTGCTGAAATACCTTTAGACAACTTTTGTTTGTTCTCAAATGTGTAATATATCATGAGGCTCAGGACATTGTGTCACTTTTTTTCATACTGGCAAGTTCATCACCAGGGTCTACAAACACTGATTCTCTCTTCAAGTTAATTTGCACTTATTAATAAGTGTCTTCAATAATCATAAGATAGAAGAGAGACTCACCAGGCAACAAACGTCAGAAGCTGGGGCCAAAACTTTGATGACATTTTAGGACTGTGTCATCAAAGTTTCCTTTTCATGTATTTTTGAGAATTACAATAATGCAGTCATAAGAGAGAAGTAAGACCACAGCAAAGTTGATGTCATTTAAGATTCTGATTTTTTTAGTTTTTGTGTCTTTATCACATAACCACAATGCTTGGAAATGACCTTTAAGATGTTCAAGTCCAACCATTATCTAATTCTATCAGGGCCACATACTACACCATATCATTGAGCGCCATACTTAGATGGCTTTTAAATACATCCATACAGTAATTTGTTGTAAGCTTGTAAAGGTCCTCATGAAGTCTGTAGTCCAGCCTCTTGATCAAAGCAGGCTAAGCTACATGGTTAGACTGGGTTTCTTAGGTCTTTTTCTATTCTGATTTTTAAATCCTCCATAAACTAAGGCTGAGCAAATTTCTGGGTGACCTGTTGCAGTGCTTGATTATCCTCGTATCCTGAAAGCCTCAATATCAAATTTGCAGAACTATCTGGGACCAGGTATCCTCTCCTCACCCTGAGTTTCATACCCAGATCTTTATCCTGAATGCCGTAGTTATTGATGTGAGGATGTAAATTCTGATCTGGAAAAACTTTTGGGCACCAGAGCAACATCACTTCCTTCTGGCGACCCATCAGTTCATTGAGGTAAAAGGAACTACTCTCGTGCTTGAAATTACACACCTAATCCTGAATGGTAATGTTGCATTAAGATACTTTGATTAATTGTTTTTAAACCTTTAGCTTGTGAATATGGCTGCATTACAACAACTGTTGTGATTTTCTCAACTCAAAGCAAAATTCCAGGTCAAACGGTGTGGTTATGTATAACTGTTAGATTGATGTAAGGAGAGAAGAATCTGTCTACATGCAAGTAAAAAACTCACAACTCCATCTGAATTTTTGAAAGTATTTTCCCAACAGTTCTTTTCTGGTAATGAATACTGCTGAGAAGCCAATGGAGTGTTACTCTGACAAAACTATTGTTTCTAGTTCTCAAGACATTCTCTTCAGAGCTCAAATGGAGACTATGTCATTTATCCCATGTTTCTACCTTGGTTGTAATCAAGTCAAACTGATGTTCTAAAGATAACTTATGGTGGAGACATTCTATTTTGCATCCTCATGATGAAGTACAGGATGTAAAAAATGCAATATGCAAAATGCAGCACAATATAAGAACTGTATGGAACCAGTGCAACAAATTTTAATTTGCATTACTAGATTAATCTTCAGTGGTCATAAAGGCTTTGAAAAGGAATGGTGAAATAGAGACGATAACTTGAAGTCACATGGATAGAATGAGATGTAGGATTATGTTGGATTATATATTGTAGCAAGTTATAACAAAGACTGGATTCTAACAGTGAAGAGCAGCTGTAATATCTACAAAGACCTCAACGTCAGTGACAAAGAACCAGAGAGGAAGAGGCAAAGGACTTACTATGTATGGTGGCAAACCCTCTGGTGTCAGCAGAATTTTAATCTTTGGAAAGACAGTCACTGGCTCTCAGAGAAGATATCCTCTCCTATGTTTTTCTAGGCAATAAGCACATTATTGGGATGGTCAGAAACCCTCGGTCCTCTGATTTTTATTTTTTTTTAATTTTGTTTTAACCTTTTGCACTTTTTCTTTTGATCTCTTTTACTGAACAACACAGGAACTTTCTAGAAATGCTACTTTTGCAGTAACACCACAGCAGACTGTTGTTAAGTGTGGCCAGATACATGCTAAGGATGAAATGAAGGTGGAAATGGCCATTTCTCCCATGCCCAGATAACTTTTAAGGTAAGTAAGGATGCTGGAATCTGGGTATCTGGTAGATACTGGGAGATCAAGGCATTTGGGAAAAAGGGCCGGAAACATATGGGATGCAGAGAACACATGGAGAGTGGGAGAGCTGGAAAGACAGCTGGTCCCCAGATGATACTGAGATCAAATGACTGAGTGCTTCAAGATGGCTTAAATTGTTAGGAAGTGTGGAGATGGAACTCTCCCTCATACACAAGAATGTGTGTGTATTACTGCTCTAATTAAGTCTCCTTCCCTGAGCGTGAGTATCAGAAGAAAACCAAAGTCACTGAGATGGTTTCCTCATAAACATCAGGATTTCCTCAACCAACCTACAAAAGTCTCTGAAATCTCTTAAACCTTGAAGAAACCATGCAGTTAACAGACTACGAACCTGTAGTTCATATTGGACTTACTCACCCCAGCAAAACAAGTTCAACTGGTGAGTGCCTGCAAACATGCAATGGTGTGGACTTTATTGCACTCTAGATGTCCAGTGATACTCTCAAACAGTTTGCAGAAGCAGTGCACTAGTTGCTAATGCTGCTGCTATTTTGTTTCTCCTGCTTTGGTTTGTTGTCAGTGCCTGGGATGCTCACAGGGAGCACCAGAATAATTCCTCTACCAAATGTACTCTGTGAAATTGACAAACAGATATTGCTTACTAGGGAAAGCCAGAGCTCACAAAAAGTGGTCAAGCTGGAGGTCTGCAAACAGATGACCCTTTGTTCCTTTTTAAACTTATTAGTCAGCTCATGCTTTGTAGGCGTCACAATTGCTGGAAATGAGCATTTCAGAAATGTCTGAAATCATGTTGTAGATTAGGTGTTCCTCTGAACATCTACAAGCTGAAATTAAGTCCCAAAGGAGAAGCAGCTTTCCCAAGATCACGTGGCAGCAGAAAGAAAACCAGAGACACATCACAAGACATCTGCACTGCTTTGTTAAAGGGCCTGTCCACTGGCTCATGCTGTTTCCTCTAAAGCCTGTCTCATGCAAATCTTTGCTTCACTGTATCCAGGCCTGTGTTGATTAAGTGCATCTGAGCAGACTTTTTGTTGGCTTGTTCTCAAGCCTATTTACTCCCCATCACCCATTCTCTCCACCCAAGAAATGAAGTCCAATGTGAAGCATTAACTCACATACCTCCAACTGTCATTAAAGCACTCTAAAGTAGCTTGCCTGTGAATAAAGACTGTGTGGAAAATTTCATCTGTAAAATAGAACAAACAACCTTAGATAACAGAAGAGAAGGAGTAGCTGGAAAGAAAACAGTTAGGGAAATGTAAATGCAAGAGCATCTGCTTTACTATTACTCTAACTGCAATAAAAATATTGCTGGTGGGGTGATGAGATCAGTCAGGCCACAGCTGTCATTGTCTTTAAAAGCCAGTCAGTAAAGCATATCTGTTTTTACCTTGCTGCACTTACTATAAAACAAAAATAATTTAAATTGTACTCTAAGTGAGAGCAATTGGTGAAGACGTTCTTACCTGAAGAGAAAACAGGATCTGTAAGAAGAGGATTATGAGCAAGCCATTTTTATTACATGATTTTTAACCTCGTCAGTGAAGGCGATTTCATGCTCTAACAATATTCATTCTAGTGTCTTCACAGTTCATAACACTCAGGTGACTAGTCTTTGCAGGAAGATTTCACATGCTATCCAGTTACAGAATATTTATTTGCCCTCTTGAAACCATGTACTCAGCTGGCGGGACTCAACTCCCCCAGGAGAAGATGTGCCTGACCAACTGACATAGACAGGGCTTAGTCTCCAGGGAGGGTTGGATTTCCTTGGCATGACAATGGCCTGGGTTTTACTGACATGGGGGGTTTGTGTCAAGCATGTGAACAAGCGTTCCTGAGGTCTGCAGGAAGAGCAGTTACAGATCTCTTAATAGTCAGCTTGGGTTTTACTCAGGCCTGCTCCTTCAGCTTGGGAGTGATTCTTTATTGGTCTGAGTTTGCTGATGGATACATACTCCAGAGAACTAATAACCTGGTTGATTATGCACTCAAGCGTTTGACTAGCTTTGGTTTAATGTCTCTGATTTACCCTGATTTTCACATTTCAGAAGTGCTGTTAAATCATTTAAACTTAGAAAAAGTGTCCAGGTCCAATTATTTTCACCTGACTTCTAGCTTGATTTCACCCCAAATAAATCTTATATTTCAGGCTAAATTCAATAAAACATCTGAACATTAAAGACATAAATCAAACTACCTAATATTAGGTACCATCTTTTTGAGTTAAAATTAAAGCAAGGCTCCCAAATAATTATACAGACTTCTCAGTTCGGATGACAGCTGAAAATGCAAAGAAGCAGTGTGCCTAAAATCCTGCCCAGTTCATTCATAAAGGACACAGAGACACTACCCACTCAGGCACTGCAGGCTGAAACCATCTGAGTTGACCAGAGATAGGTTATCTTAACTTACATATCTAAAAGTAGAATAGACATCTAAGCCAGTAGTCCTGGGCTCCCCTTACAGTTAATAGAAAGAAACACACCTTCAGAACACTGTTGGTACACTAAGAGAGGTACATGGAAATAACCTGATGAATCACACTCAGTAGGTGTTTCTTGCTACATTCTTACTCTCTCTCTTGGAAGGAAAAAACGAATTGTCATGGTTAGAACAGTGGATTCAGAGACTTGGCTCATGCACCATTCAGTGTGCTTGTTGCCAAAGTCTGGGGTTCAAAGAACAGGAGTGTCTTGTCTGATAGACTTGACCCCTAGGAAATAGAAAGATGATAATTTATTTTCCTTTAGATTGAGATACTGTATGTTGCTCATGGTATGACACTGTAATGTGTACAAAAAACTAGCAATAGTAAGTGAAGAAGACCAAATACATGATGTGATATAATCTCTCTCAGAAGACAATTAGTCCTGTTTTCAAATCTTCAGATGAGGTGGGCAAGGGGATAAGTGGTGCCAGATGTATCTGTATCCTGTATCGTAAGTGCTATATCAAGAATCACTCTAATTTTATTTCTATTCTGCCTTTTCAAATCCTACCTTTATGAACCTTTAAACAAGGGAATGATGTTTGGCTCAGAGAAGCTGCCCTCATGTATTATTTTGCTGTCATGTTTCCAGAATTGAGACTTGGGAAAATTTAATTTAAAAAAAATAATTTAAAAAAAGTATATATATACATATTCAAAGGGAATACCTACTTCTGTTGAGGAACATTAAAAAAAAATACAATTTGCTTACTGGGAAGAGGATCAGAGGTTTTGGTTTAGAGTAGAAATAATAAGGCCATTAAATATCAGCTAATACAGCCATGTTTCCTCTTAAAGTTTTCCGTTGACTTCCATCCAATTTCCTGCAATTTAGTTTTCAAAATATTGCAAATAAACCTCCTGATTTTGTGTATAATTTCTTAGGTACAGCCTTTGTCTTGCATTCCAAAAGCTTTAAAAATTCTATTTAGGGCTGCCACGAGATTTAATAAAAGCTTGAAATTTAAAGATGTAGGAGACAAGATTTAAGCTGACACTTGATTACTGTAGCATTTTCCTACAGATTAAAGGACTCTTCTGGAGTAAGGATAAATTTTCCCGAGTTCTTCTGAGGGGTGTTTGAATTATTGGTATTTTCCATAAAAACACACATTGTGCAATGAGGGCAAAATAGTTTTACCAGCCTTGAAATAATGTGAGCTGATACAGTTAAGTTCTGGTTAACGGGAATCAATGACATCAAACCTGTTAAAATATTTTGTTGTAGAAGTGTGACAGTTGAAAGAATATTTTTTTCCTCAGACCTTGATGGTTGATGATTTATGCTTCTGACTTAAAAATTACATTGAAAGAGAATATTTGTTTATGACATGTCTAGAAACTCTGGTCACTTCACACTTGCTGAGCCTAAGGGAGATTCTTCATTAATTCTGCTGGATATATTAGAAACATATACAATAGAAAAAGTTAGGGATTTAGCATGCAGATATAAGTATAAGGCTACATTTTTGTTGAAACTGATGTCTTAAATGTTTAAATAATGATTATATTAGTGGAACAAAATAGAATTTTTCTTCTCTTTTAGGAAAGATAAATAATATGATACTTTAATACTGCTATATATGTGCTAATATATATATTTCATAGAATCAACCAGGTTGGAAGAGACCTCTAAGATCATCCAGTCCAACCTAGCACCCAGCCCAGGCCAATCAACTAGATCATGGCACTAAGTGCCTCATCCAGGCTTTTCCTGAACACCTCCAGGGACAGTAACTCCACCACCTCCCTGGGCAGCCCATTCCAATGCCAGTCACTCTCTCTGTGAAGAACTTCCTCCTAACATCCAGCCTAGACCTCCCCTGGCACAACTTGAGACTGTGCTCCCTTGTGCTGTTGCTGGTTGCCTGGCAGAAGAGATTCTGTGAACTTCAGCAGACTGACTCCACATGAGTACCTGGTCCTACTGACTGTTTAGCCAGTTTCTATAACCATCTTACCTCTCTAGTTTGAGTAAGAACAAAGAAGACCATTGGACTAGAAAATAGGCCTTTGCTATATCACAAGTTTCATGTATTGGGACCAATGGAGAGCAGAGAATTAACATTGACAAATCTAAGGTGGGTGTTTTATAGGAATCACAACACAGCCATTACATACAAAGTCAAACTGACAAATAAGAGATTAGAATTAAAATCAATACTGTTCTAGGGTTTTTTTTTAATTAGTTGGAGTGCATAAGTAATGGCATTATGCTGCAAGGCTGGCTTTCTTTCATATATATATGTGTGTGTGTGTGCATATATATATTTATACATATAAAACTTGTTCTAGTAATTCTTGAAAAAAAAGAGCAGAAAGACTAAACCCAACAAGTACTGCTGGACTATAATATTAATATAAGTTTGTAGTGTCTGAAAACCTGACAGGGTAATTTCTGTTTTGTCCTTTTTTCGACTTGTCCTAACACTGTTTTGCAACTTTAATATTTCATGTGAAGACACAATAATAAAGTATTTTCTTTGTATTGATTGAAAAAATATAGTGCTTATTTTTTCGCTTGGTTTTCTAGTAGTTATTCAATAGGTTAAAGGGCAATATCATCTGTTTCCTAACAGGACATTTTGTGTAAGATTTGCAAGTCCTACAGGTACCTTTAAGCATGGATAAATATGCACTCATGGTTTCAACTGGATAGTTTTTCACCACCAAAGGATGATTATGTTGTGTGCCTTGAGACATAGGCTATAATATATTTCCTGTCCTTTTATTGCATTTTGGAATCATAAACAATGACTGTTTGGCTCAAAGCCATTTATTCAGCCCAAAAAGACATTATTTGCACAGCAAAAATCAATAAAAATGTTACTAGGTCTGGCTGGATACTTTGCTTAACTGTGATATTTGTCTGTCACTGATGGCATGCCATCTCTCGTAGGAGACTGGGGCCAAAACAGAGCTATTGATCCAGTCATCAGTGATGGATACTGGCATTTGGAACAGGCTGCTGCAGAGAATCTCGATTAAAAAAAATATTTCTATGTTTTGCCTGCAGCAGAGTCACGATAACCTGAATGAGGAGATTTTCTCTTTTATATTGGGTTTCTCCCCCTGTGGTTGTTAAATGCTCTAGACCAAAGTTCATTATTGAAAGAATTAAGTCAATCTATGTTTAGCCAAAGGCTTTGACATCATATCAAGCTCTGCTGATTTAGACACAAGCTAGTTGTCCTTTTCATCACCTTAAAAGTGTAAGGGAAGCGTTTTATACACACCAGTGATAGAAGTGATATGCTGGGGCGTGCTTACACTCCTTTTTCTATTGTAAAACATCAAATTATGTCTAAGAAAAACAAGACAAAAACTGATTCTTACACATTGTTATATAAACACTGACCTATCCTTTGAGGCACTGAGTATTACTCTCTGTTCTTGCTTTATCAGAAGTTTAAAGTGCTCACCACTTAGAAACTATATTATCTAATTATGAACCATCACTGCAGCTGCATAAGAAAGGACACTGCAATCGAGATACAGGAATGTTTCAGTGTATTATCAGTGAACACTATTTTAAAAATCTGCCTCATATTTTCAAATGCATGTTTCTATTTTGAAATCTTGTATTTTCAAAGTTTCTGTCACTAAATTAACTGATTTCAAAAAGTGCAATATTTTGTGAAAGATCAAAGCAGCCTCTTAAATCAGTCTCTTAGAAATATCTTCAAATTCAAGGTGTTCAGATTCTCATTACTTGATTCATTTTTCTCTCAGAGCTCAGAACTTCCAGACAAAAAATGGTCATGTAAATATTCTAAAAGTGACTGAAAGTAGGTGTATTTCCTAGGAATAATGTCATTCACATCATTGATAGGGATTTAGGAGCAACAGATCATTTACTGAAGCCAGCTGATTTATATGTTAAGACTTCAGTTCTGAATAACTTACAGGCACCAGAATAGCCACTCTGAATTTGACAAGACTATTTGAACTGCATAAAACTTGGCGCCATGGTCTAGCCTTGAGCTCTGTGGTAACAGGTTGGACTTGATGATCTATGAGGTCTCTTCCAACCTTGGTGATACTGTGATACTGTGATAAAAACTGAAAATTACTAGCATTAAGATTCCACTTTTTACCCATAATAAATTATATGCATTTGTGAGCGTAGAATGAAATATTTTCTGTATTCAATTATATCAATAATAATTTTAAAAATCCATAAATTATGAATATGACACCTTACTCATCTGTGGAAGTATTTTGTTGTTACTTAGAACTTTTTTTTTTCCTATTAAGATTGTGTGCTAACTGTGAAGACAATGTAAAATCACATAGAATCATAGAATCACAGAATGGTTTAGGTTGGAAGGGACCTCAAGGATCATCCAGCTCCAACCCCCTGCCATAGGCAGGGACACCTCCCACTAGAGCAGGTTGCTCAAGGCCTCATCCAGCCTGGCCTTAAATGCCTCCAGGGAGGAAGCATCCACAACCTCCCTGGGCAACCCGTTCCAGTGTCTTACCACCCTCACTGTAACGAACTTCCTCCTAATATCCAGTCTAAATCTCCTCTCTTCCAGTTTAAACCCATTACCTCTCATCCTGACATTTCAGTTCTTCAAATGGAAATCTACTCTAGAATAATAAGGTAGGTGAATTAGCCTTATCTGAACTAAAATGTTCAGCTAACTGATATTCCTCCTGTAAAGTAGTAAGACTGTTGATGCCATCTTATTTTTCTGAGTCACATCTGTACTTTCAGTATCCAGGGAAACTGTTTTGTGAAAACCCTCCAATATTAATGACAAACATAAGAAATAGAATCAAATGGGTAACAAATTAGAGAAGTGCATAAAATACTTCTTAAGTTATTTTTATCAAGTAGTTTAATCAGTTTAAGCAGGTGTTATATACAGATTATGCTTAAGGAATCTAAATAGAGATTGTAGCACATGGTAAAGATTTAGTAAATACTTTTCTAGTCCAAAATCAATGCCATCGATTGTCATTAAAGTGGCAAGCTAAAAACAATGAAGTGGTTTCTAATTTTCAGGCTCCTGCTGGAGTCTGCTCTATCTCTTCCTTTCTCCAGTTAAGAGCATCATTAAATGGTAAGAGCAAACAGCATATTGAGAGGCCAAGTGTTTTATTAATTCATCATCAGAATTATCTCAGCACATTAATATTAATAGCTTCAAATTGGATTTCATTTAGGAGGTGAAATAAATATGCTGATAGTAAAAGCCTACATAGCCAATGAATCTCTTGGAATGGCACTTGTACAGAGCAATACTCATAACAGATTTGATAAGTCATGCTGACTTCCTTTAGCACAGAGGCACCTTGCAGGTGAAATTTCATTCTGGTCACTAAAATTTTAACTTCCAAAAAACCTTTTTTTTCTCTTTTGGAAGCTTATTGCTTGAGTGACTGAGACAAATCTAGACATTTATCCCTCCCTTTATGTGACACCCTGTGGTGGAAGGTCCAAATTATGCCTAGAACACATATCCATCACATGTCCTAAACACCTGCCCCAATACCCACCTTGCCCCCCCCCTTCCCGTTTCTTCTTCCTGGGTGGAAGAAGTGGGAAAGCAGACAAAAGCTTTGGCGCCTCCCAGTCTATCACAGACCCCATGTTTGGCCTTGTTTTGCACTTGCTTTGTTTTGTGACAAACACAGGTCAGGATCCTAGGCCTGTGCATCTGCCTTTTTTTGGAGAAATAATTCAGGATTGGTTCTAGAGGTGCTTTTACCTGTTGCTGTTGGTCAAAGGCGCTCGACAGAATGCTTAAAAGCCTAACAAACTGCTTGTTTGCTGCGGCTGCTGCGTTTGGTTTGTTCGCTGTTTGCCTTACGTGCCTCTGTGTGCCACCACACTTTGCATAGCGCCTAAGTGGGGACTTGCCTACGACTGGCAGCCTGACCCTGCCTGATCGAGCCCGAAGATAGGTAACGACCCAGCAACGACCTAGCAACGAGTTTCGACATCGAGACTTGCCGGCCTGCCGTTCCAGCCCGCCGTGCCAGGCCGAGGGCCGACTCCTTGCTATACACAGCACTCAGCCGGACTGCTCCAGCCCGCAAACCTGGACCCTGCTTTGCCCAGGTGGTGCTGACCACCCGAGGACTTCCTGCGAGCCACGGAAGACCTCTCTCGTGTCCGTGGGCCTTCTCAGACGGCGTGCTCAATGTGGACTGAACAAGCAGCAAAGCC
>WAAF01000861.1:406942-439569 GCA_013400475.1 Tricholaema leucomelas
TTTTTTTTTTTTTTTTTTTTTTGGTAAGACTGCAACTACATATCAGAGAGCATTATTCTGCGTTGGCTTTTGCTTTGATTCACAGTGTATATTTTTTAATATTTTTCATTATAAAATTCTCTAAATCCACAGAATCACTGATTTTGTGGCTGTTTGAAGGGAGAAGTAGCACTGTTCTTGAGTAAATGCCAAAGAACATGAATCAAGAGAAGTGTGGCCAGCAGGGCAAGGGAGGTGATTCTCCCCCTTTGCCCTGCTCTAGTCAGACCCCACCTGGAGTACTGTGTGCAGTTCTGGAGCCCCCAGCACAAGAAGGACATGGACCTGCTGGAGCAAGTCCAGAGGAGAGCCACAAAGATTCTCAGAGGGCTGCAGCAGCACTGCTATAAGGACAGGCTGAGAAAAGTTGGGGCTCTTCAGCCTGGAGAAGAGAAGGCTTCGAGGAGACCTTATAGTGGCTTTCCAGTATCTGAAGGGAGCCTACAGGAAGGCTGGGGAGGGACTATTTACAAGGTCTAGTAATGTCAGGACGAGGGGGAATGGGTTTAAGCTGGAGGAGGGGAGATTTAGACTGGATGTTAGGAGGAAGTTCTTTACAGTGAGGGTGGTAAGACACTGGAACTGGTTGCCCACAGAGGTTGTGGATGCTTCCTCCCTGGAGGCGTTTAAGGCCAGGCTGGATGAGGCCTTGAGCAACCTGCTCTAGTGGGAGGTGTCCCTGCCTATGGCAGGGGGTTGGAGCTGGATGATCCTTGAGGTCCCCTCCAACCTAAACCATTCTATGATTCTATGATTCTATTTGCAAGGATGCCACGTGGTCCAAGGAGAAAACAAGAGCAAGAGCAGAAATGGAGCTGCAGTTGTACATGGACTTGACTAAAGGCACAGTTCCTTGTCTGGAAGGTCACTGATAGTGCAGGCCTTCCTTCTTCCCTTATTCCTCCAGGAACTAGAAGAAAAATGCTCCCTCTCTCCCTTTATTTTTTTTTTTTTTAATAAGGTGCTACAGGTACATTCTGACATCTTTCCTAATGGAGCCTTTTTGCAGAAATGCCAGATTCAGGTGGATTTAGTCCAGGTGATACGTCCACAGCCACATTCACCACTCAGTTATTTCCTGCTGTTTGTGGCTTCGAGGACGTTCTTACATCTTGAGGATTGCTATTACGTGGAGATGATCCAGTTACAGTGCCATTCTGTCATTCAAGGAGCCTGTTCTGGGAGCCCAAAGCAGCCAGAAGGCTTCCTGACTTCAGGAGGCTTCTTCCTGCTAGAAGGGAGGCACAGATTAGTCAGATTCAGGTACAAGATACAGGAGGCACAGGAGTCTGGTTTCTGGAGTCACTGGGTACTGAAATGCTAATTTAATTTTTCTGGTCTACACTGCTTTTCAAAAGAAGTTCTAAGCCAAAACTGTACCCTGGAAAATGTAATGCTGCACAGAAAAACGAAGTAATTTTATGAGCCAAAGTAAAGAAACCCTTCACTGCAATATAACCTCCACTTTGTAATCAGCATTTGGGGAAAGTGGAGTCACCTCTGCAGAAACAGAGGAGAGCTTGAGCATGGATTGGCATTTGCTAGTCTGACCATCCACCGGTGTATATCTGTTCATGTGGACAATAGGGTCAGCAAACATTTTGTCATTTATCTACCATATGTGAGAAGAGGGCGAGAACACAGGCAGAGCAGCAGACAGATACTCTTCACCACGACCACAGTGAGACAGCAGGACTGGTACAGAGTGAATGTGATAGGGCTTGGGTTTTCCTTTGCCTTGGCAAGTGAAATAACTAAAACAGAGTAGAGAATGTGGCTCCAACCATGTGTTTCTACCCTGAACTCTTTCAGTTCTCTGTGGTAGTTGTGCGTCATAAAAATGTAAACACAAGGTAAATATGCTCTTGATTAGAAAAGAGCAGAACTAGACAGATGCTTTGACTTTTCCCAGGTAAAGTTGCCCTGAGCAGGAGCATCATGATCAGGAGACATGCATTTTGAATATTTTCCTTTCATGTTGCAAGCTACTCTACCATAATGGCCATGCGTGGGACTGAAGTGTTACTGAGTGGATACTGGCACTGTTGAACAGGAGAGAAGCAGCTCTGGGAGCTATAGTGCCTGTGACAGTGTTCCTGCATATATGCCTTTTATCTAAAATAAGAGAAGGCGTATCTTGAGGAAGGGTTTGCCCTCTGCTCTTAACCAAGTTAGTTACATTTATAGCCAAGGATTAACCTCTGGTGGCTGAGGGTACCAGCTGTCCCTCCAAACAAACAAGAGAAAGGCATGAAGATCTGTTGGCGCTTGAGGCATAGCTGCTAGTAAGAGACAGAGTTTGCATTTTGAATTGTCCTGAAGCCTGAATCTCTCATTTCAAACGGCTCAGCTTCACATGTTGTGTAAGCATTTTGTTGGGAGCTTAGCTCAACAGCCTGCTGCAGTCTACATGAGAAAATGGAGTGGTTGTTTCTGTGCATGTCAAAATCCATGTTAAACAAGAAAGAAGTAGCTTCTGTGAGGGCCTTTCCCCCTCCTCTAGCTCTCTTTTGTGACCAGAAATGTACAAGAGGATTATTCTTGCGGTTTTGGTCATGAACTGAGAATTACAACATGATTTCCTGGCATTGCCACAGATCTGTTGTCTGTTCATTTAATTTGTCCATGTTTTGGATCCCAACTGACCTCATAGAAAGATTCTTTCTTTAATGCAACCACAATACTTTAATGTTTGTGAGGGACTTAGCTTCGCTGGTGAGGAGAGCCATGTAGGCCCTTTGAGACCTTCAGATTGTTTAAGTTTTATGTAAATTGGCTTTGTCACCTCAGAATAACTGGACTTTTCCCTACCAGTGACTTGCAGTCTACAGACTTTCAGAAGTGATAATGAAATTGTGGGTTCAAAGCATTTATCTGCCAGTCTGTGCTGGCATAAACCTCAAACATTGTTCTCAAGCTAGTGCTCCTGAAATTTATTATGAACTAAAAGATGTTTCCAACAGCCTGCCACTATTACTGGAGAAAGAATGTGCAACAGGGACTGCCGTTTAGGCCACCATTTAGAACAGCATTTAGGAGCTGTTGCCCGGAGTTGACATCCAGAATAATGAGGCTGACATTCAGAAGACCCACCCAGCAAGCAGGGGCAAAAGTGATGTAATTTTTACTGCTTTCTTTTAGACTTCCCCCCATCTCTATCTTTTTCTGGATTTCCCCCAAAATAAATTACTCTAATTTAACAACAGTCTGGAATGAAGAAGAGTTATTCTGCTTAGTTTGTGAACTGGTATTTTCAAGTTTTCTTAATGAGTAATAAAATGGAGAGGTCATTATCAAAATATGCTGGGTTCAGAGTATATTAGAGCTCTCTCAGGACCCAGTTTATTGCCAAACACAGTATGTTCAATTTGCTTCTTACTATTTTGGCGGTCGTTTCCCATAGCACAGCAGGGAACCATATAACCAGTAAGACTGTATGGATGATCTTCCTTGCTACTGGTCAGAGCGACAGCAAAACATTCATATGTCACACTAAGAAAATCAGAAGGCTCCTTTATGCCTGTTACTTCTTTCCTGAGGCAAACAGCAAGTGACCAGTTATTTACGAAGCTATGCATATTACTGGATATATCTTATCCTTTCTTCTGTCACATGGGATCTGTGTGTTCTCCCTTCCATTCCTCATTTCTTTGGTATGGTGATGCAACACCTACCCAGGTGAAAGGAAGTCCATAAAAATATTTACTCAAATGCTGTTACTACTGGAAAGTGTCATGAGGCTGACATTTTTAATACTCACGCAAACAGCTCTGCTTGTACCTTTAATGTACCCTTAATGCTGCACCTAATTCTTCCTGAAAAGTTGTGCATCTTTTCTGCACTTTTTTTTTTTTTTTAGTGGAAAGTTCAGTGCGTATTAGCAGAAGAGTTTTTCCAAACAATGAGAGCATTCATAGGATTAACTTCACAAACACTGAGGAACATGAACCTGAATGACAGGAGAAGTGATTCTCGTTTAGATAATAAAAAAAAAATTGAACTGTGTTTGCATGTATGAGCATCTATTTGAACTGAAGGAGAAAGAACAAAATGCAGAATCACAGAATTGTCAGGGTTGGAAGGCACCTCAAGGATCACCTAGTTCCAACCACTGTGCTATGAGCAGGGACACTTTTCAGTAGGTCAGGTTGCACAGAGCCACATCCAGCCTGGCCTTAAAAACATCCAGAAGTTTCCCTTTAGAACACCCAAAATTTAATGCTCAAGTAGCAGCCTTGCACTTGAGATGAATGTTGATATTTCTCTTTGAAGTAAAGATTCCTGTCTGATTTACTCATTTTGTTGCATACAGGGCTAAACTTCTCTTCAGGGACTTTTTGCTTTCAGGGATCATAGAATCAGTCAGGGTTGGAAGGGACCACGAGGATCATCTAGTTCCAACCCCCCTGCCACGGCCAGGGACACCTTACCCTAAATCAGGCTAGCCAGAGTCTCATCCAGCCTGGCCTTAAACACCTCCAGGGACAGGGCCTCAGCCATCTGCCTGGGCAACCCATTCCAGGGTCTCTCCACTCTCATGGTGAAGAACTTCCTCCTCACATCCAGCCTGAACCTACCCATCTCCAGTTTCACTCCATTCCCCCTCCAGAATCTCACATACGGGTCCACACTTTGTCATATTCACTCTGATTCTCATTGGCATGTTAAAAGCTTGACTTTGGCCACCAAGCAGACATTTATAACCTACACACTGATTGGGGTGACTGTTCTAGCCTCATGGTCTGGCCCTTATTTTAGTTGATTTTCACATTTCCTTGCAGACTTGTTTAATTTGCACAGGAATTTGTGTTTCAGCAACAAGCTCCTGGTTTCAGAACTTAGCTAAATATATATATGCTTCTCTGCCATAATATTTTTTTTCATGCCATGTAGATTCACATTAAAAGAAAACAGAGAAACCAAACCTGATCTGAATCATATTAGGAATGACTGGAAAAGTAGAAAATGATCAGTTATGGAATCATAGAATGGTTTAGGTTGGAAGCGACCTCAAAGATCATCTACTTCCAACCCTCCGACATAGGCAAGGACATCTCCCACTGCTAACCTGGCCTTGAACACCTCCAGGGAGGGAGCAGCCACAACCTCCCTGGGCAACCTGTGCCAGTGTTTCACAACCCTCACTGTAAAGAACTTCCTCCTAACATCCAGTCTAAATCTCCCCTCCTCCAGCTTAAACTCATTCCCCCTTGTCCTGACATTACTAGACCTTGTAAATAGTCCCTCCCCAGCCTTCCTGTAGGCTCCCTTCAGATACTGGAAGGCCACTCCAAGGTCTCTTAAAGCCTTCTCTTCTCCAGGCTGCAGAACCCCAACTCTTGTAGCCTGTCCTCATAGCAGAGCTGCTGCAGCCCGCTGAGAATCTTTGTGGCCTCCTCTGCACTTGCTCCAACAGTCTATGTCCTTCTTGTGTTTGAGGCTCCAGAAGGGTGTAAGGGAATAAAAAAAAAAATCACATTTTATGCCAAGTACCTGTAAAATATCTCCAAAGAAATAAATCAGCATCAAAAAATGGAAGGAAGTAGATAATGGCTTTATGAGCACTTATTTAGATATTTTCATTGGTGAACTGGATGAAGGGCTGGAACATCTTTGCTGAATTCCTCAAAAATTTTACCTTAATGTAGGTCCACAGAACTCTAGCAAAAGTAGGAGAAAGACATTGTACCCCTGTCTTTGAGGTGATGTTGTTCTTGGAAGTGTTTTTTAACTGAAAGCATTACAATTATTAAAGAAATATCTCTAGATCATAGCTGCTCAGTGAGTTCTGTTCAGAACAGTGTCATAGACACAGAAACAAAAGATATATATAGTTATTTTAGCTAAAGATTATGCAACACTTAGAATGTGTGGTCCTGTGAAATAGTAGTCTTGCAAGAATGTATCTGTATAGGAATATGAGGTCAGGTTGGATGAGGCCCTGAGCAACCTGGTCTAGTGGAAAATAGAGTATGTGAGTATGTGAATACGAGGTATGGAACCAGATGATCTTTAAGGTCCATTCCAACCCAAAACATTCTGTGAACTTATGTATATACATAAGCATATTGTGCATGTATGCAGCTCAAATTATGTGTGCATCAATATTACCACTGTTTGATTGGTGAGGTGATTGGTGGTAACCAGCATGGTTTCACCAAGGCCAAATCATGTCTGACAATTTGATGGCTTTTTATGATGAAGTCACAGTAACAGTGGACAAGGGAAGGGCAACTGATATCATCTACCTGGACCTGAGTAAGGTATTTGACTCTGTCCCAAATGACATCCTGGTCACCAAACTGAAAAACCATGGACTTGACGGGTGGAACACTGCTGGATAGGGAATTGGCTGGATGGTCATGTGCAGAGAGTGGTGATCAATGGCACAATGTCCACCTGGAGACCGGTGACAAATGGCATTCCTCAGGGGTCAGTGCTGGGACTAGTTCTGTTTAACAGCTTTGTCAGTGACATAGACAGAGGAATGGAGTGCACCCTCAGCAAGTTTGCATGTGACACCAAGATGTGTGGCACAGTTGATTTGCTAGAGGGCAGGGATCCATCCAGAGGGACCTGGACAGGCTGGAGGGGTGGGCCCAGGCCAACCTCATGAAATTCAACAAGGCCAAGTGTTAGATCCTGCACCTGGGTGGATGCAATCCCAACCACAAATCCAGGCTGGGTGGCAAATGGCTGAGAGCAGCCCTGAGGAAAAGGACCTGGGGGTCTGGGTTGATGAAAAGCTCAACATGAACTGGCAGTGTGTGTGCACAGCCCAGACAGCAACTGTGTGCTGGGCTGCAGCAAGAGCAGCATGGCCAGCAGGGCAAGGAAGATTGCTATGGCAGAAGTTCAAATCTCAGGCTGCGAAAACAGTTGCTGACTACAGATTTGGTAAGGTTTGTCTACCAAGACGTGTAGACTTCTGGTAAAGCTGTAGTGTTCAAGTAAGTTTGTGCTCAGTACAGTAAGCTTGTAAAAATAAATATTTGTCACTGTAGGGATAGCTATTTTTACTCCACCTGCAGTACTGTGTACAGTTCTTGAGCCCCCAACACAAGGAGGACATGGAACTGTTGGAGCAAGTGCAGAGGAGGCCACAAAGATGCTCAGAGAGCTGCGCAGCTCTGCTATGAGGACAGGCTACAAGAGTTGGGACTCTGCAGCCTGGAGAAGAGAAGGCTTTAAGAGACCTTGGAATGTCCTTCCAGTATCTGAAGGGGGCCTACAGGAAGGCTGGGGAGGGACTATTTACAAGGTCTTGAAATGACAGGATGAAGGATAATGGATTTAAATTGCCAGAAGGGGGATTTAAACTAGATGTTAAGAAGAAGTTCTTTCCAGTGAGGGTTGTGAAACACTGGCACAGGTTGCCCAGGGAGGTTGTGGCTGCTCCCTCCCTGGAAGTGTTCAAGGCCAGGCTGGATGAGGCCTTGACTGGCCTGTTCTAGTGGGAGGTGTCCCTGCCTGTGTCAGGGAGTTGGAACTGGATGATCTTTGAGGTCCCTTCCAACCTAATCCATTCTGTGATTCCATGGTTCTGTGATTCTGTTTTGGCAACCACATGGAATCTAGCAAAATATTTTCAAATACCGTTTTTAGGCAGTGTATTTACCAGACCTCCACTGCATCATTCAGAAAGGTGCACCAGGGCTTCAACTCTAATGGTTAGAAATGTTCTTTTCAATTGCCAAAGAAATAGATCTATGACTAAATTTATATTATTTTGACTATAAGCATATTTACTTTTGACAATCCTTGCCTTTCTGTTTTGTTTATTGAGTAAATGTGCTTGTGTCTTCAAGATTTGTTCTGTAAAACTCTGTATCATCTGAGTAGGCTGGTTTTGTTTGTAATTATCATTCTAAACATAGCTAATCAGAAGTGAGCCTGATATTCTAATGAAGTCTTAGTAAAGACTTGTACAATAGAATTAATATTTCTTTTCACTTAAAACTCCCCATCTGCTGCCTCCTGGAATTAAATCATGTTTACCTATACAATATTGGTTTATCATCAACAATTATGCCTTGTCCTCTTTTCATTTTATTAGTGAGGCATCAATCTGTAGTAAAATTTCTTCTAATTTGTTCATGGAAGAGATTTTTCACTTTGTCTTAGTAAGATAGTTAATAATATTCTCCAATTCTTGCTGTAGAATTCATGTTCATTCTAAATATGGACAGTAGAGAGCAACTATGATATCTGACAATTTCATAGGAATACATTTTATCCTTTTGTTGAAGTGATTTGTGATTATATCAGCCGTCACTGTTTGATGGTGAACAAAATTTTAGGCACTACTGGGATCTGCTACTGCAGTTTGTACATGTCTAAGAAAGACATTCTCAAATTGACAAGACCAATTAATGAGGAAGAAACAGAGATACATACAGTGATTGGTAGAGCAAAAATGAAGCCATGCAAACTTCTTATGCTGAAACATGTATACTGATGCATTTACAAAACTCAATGAGAGGAAATCAAGGCCAAAGGAAAAGCAGAAAGATTTTGATCATTTTTACAATTCTATCATGCGATGTGCAGAAAGGAATCTCTTGCACTGAGATGCAGATAAAATAGAAATATGAGAAAGATTCCTTATGTTGAAAGAAGAACAAGATTTGATTCTCAGCAAAAAAATGCCTATTCAGAGACTTGCACAATCCATATAACTACTGAAGGAGATGAAGACACTGAAGACAGGTAAAGTTGTGGCATTCTTACAGACACTTAGCTCAACACAGTCACTATAAGTTAAGAACATTCTGCTAGAAACAAGGTAAAAGAAATGTGTCAAGATTTATCAGTAGCAAGATGATATGATCATCTCATCAACTTACATAGGAACACAATCTTTGCCACAAATAGGTTATAAGCTTTTTCAACAGCATGATGTACCCATATTTCTATAAGTGTTTATGCAAAAGACTCCTATGTGAAGAATTGGAAGAGATACATTGGAAATTCCATTAGCAGTAGGAGGCAGTATTGCCATGTAGCTTCTCTGGGCTTTGTTTTTTTTTTTTGAGGAGTAAGTGGAAGTGGAGAGCTGTACAGAGTAGATGTATTGATTGTTTCCTACATGGTTTAATCTTCTATTAATTTCTTTGGTACTATACTAAAAATTACAAACATTGGCTTTACCTTCTTCTGCAAGCTTCGTATTTGTTACACTAGAATCTCTTTGAGAGATTCTTTGAGCCAGCAGTGTGCTCAGGTGGCCAAGAAGGCCAATGTCATCCTGGCCTGTATCAGGAATAGTGTGACCAGCAGGACCAGGGAGATCATTCTGCCCCTGTACTCAGTGCTGGTTAGGCCACACCTTGAGTACTGTCTCCAGTTCTGGGCCTCTCAATTTAAGAAAGATGTTGAGGTGCTTGAACATGTCCAGACAAGGATGATGAAGCTGGTGAGGGGGCTGGAGCACGGCCCTGTGAGGAGAGGCTGAGGGAGCTGGGGGGTGTTCAGCCTGGAGAAGGGGCAGACCTCATTGTTCTCTACAACTGCCTGAAAGGAGGTTGTAGCCAGGAGAGGGTTGGGCTCTTCTCCCAGGCACCCAGAGACAGAACAAGAGGACACAGTCTCAAACTGTGCCAGGGCAGGTTTTGGCTGGGTATTAGGAAGAAGTTCTACATGGAAAGAGTGATTTGCATTGAAATGGGCTGCCTGGGGAGGTGATGGAGTATCCATCCCTGGAGGTGGGTCAGAGGAGGCTGGATGAGGCACTTAGTGCCATGGTTTAGTTAATTAGAAGGGTTAGGTGGTAGGTTGGACTCGATGGTCCTAGAGGTCTTTTCCAACCTTGTTAATTCTGTGATTCTGTGAGAGTGTAAACTACATGAACACTCAGTAGCTGTATTCTGTGCCATCAAGTCTTATGACAAAGTGGACAGATAAGGCTGCATAGTAGTTTCTGAAACAATTTAATGTATTCTACTATTTTAGAATTTTTTTTTTACTATCTGCAAAGCAAGACTGATTCATTTTAAGGTGATCTAGAAGCCAAGATTGAGTCAGCGTTGCAGATTATGACAAGATATCCCGATTTAGAGTTTTACTGAACAAATGGAGCACTAGTTTAATAAGCAGCAAGGGAAGTTTTTCATCTTCCAGGGAGTTGACTGCCATGACCATTTCCTTAAATAGAAAGGCATCATTTATATTTCTGTTAGCCTCTGCTGTTCCTTTGCTATTTGTTATTTAGGTAGTCAATCTGACGAAAAATTTATAAAGTAATGGAACATGATACCAGCCAAATTATTTATGTAGTCTTTACTCAGATGTTTCAAACTATGAATTCAAGCCCACAATTTTGCATTTTCAGGCCATATACAACAGTGATTCTAGATGAAGCAGTCAAAAACCCACTGATTTTTGGAGATCAAAGGAAGATTTCTTAACAGTGTACACCAAAGTGCAATTTTGATCAGGCCTACCCCTGTGCGCTACCTAGGATCAGCATCGTCAAAAGCTAGCAAACACTCAAGAAACGCGTGAAGTGAAAAAACCCACAAACACCAACACAAAAACCAAGAACCCCTCTGACAGGTTGAGTGAAGCAGATTAGTCAAAGATTAATCAGCTAGAATTTGGAATAACTCAGTCTTTTAACCAAACGTGATCAATGATAGAAAAAGAAACATTTAGCCAAAAGGGAAATAGATATCTGTGGTCCTCACAGGAGTCATTTATTGATTGAACTTGTTTGTCAAGTGTTTTTAGTATCTGCAACTAGAGTCATGATGTAAGTAGTACTAGGCTCAATGACATAGGGGGTTTATGCTACAATGCTGTATTTTGTCTTATTTTCTTTTTGGTGAAACTTGGCTTATAGATGCTGAATTTCTCTTGCTGATTATACCCAGGTGTCTTTGTAGAAGAGCACATACGTAGTGGACAGTCAGTTGTAACAAATAAGGCTATTCTATGTGGGTCTTCAGCATAATAGTTCTTATTGAAATCTTTGAGATAGCCATTCATGGTTAAATATATTTAAGTGTTGCCTTGAATAGGGATGATTTTACATTATTCATTGACTGCTTTCTTATATCAGAAAGCTTTGTGAAATGTCTTGGACCTGTTGCATGCTAAGTGTGAAAAGTTCTGATAGAGGTTTGAATGCATAGATACGGGCACGCTGACAAGAGAGGCATATGCAGTGAATTAACTGGTTTTAATTTGCCATAACTGCTCTCTAGAAAGCTTATGTTCTGTTTAGATAATAGGTAATACATAGTATTCTAGAGCTGTAAGGTGAAGAAGTGTCTGAAACGTAAAAGTATGCTTCAGACTTTTTGTAATGCATATCAAAGAGTGTTAGAGAGGGAAGAATTGTGATGTATCAGTATATTTACCAAAAACAGTAGCTGGCAATCATTTGAAATGGGAAATCTCTTAATTTATAAAATTGCTGTTGTTTCAATCATCAATTTGCAAGGAAACTGGGGATGAGGAGATAATCTCATTTGTTTACAATATTATTCTAAAAAAGGACACTAGAGTGAAAGTACTCAAAGATTTAACAAAGGAATTGTTTTTCAGAGCAGGTCCAATACAAGTTAAGATGATGAAAATTGGGAATTAGAGTTTGGAACACTGTGAAGAAAAGGGAAATTAGCAATACATCACAGAAACTTCCAGGTTGGAAAACAACTTGAAGATCACCAAGTCCAATCTATAACCCTACTCTGCACAAGTCACCTTAAACCATATCCCTAAGCACTACATCCAAACAACCCTTAAACACACCCAGCATCGCTGACTCCACCACCTCCCTGGGCAGCTCATTCCAGTGCCTGACCACTCTCTCCATGAAAAGCTTTTTCCTAATGTCCAATCTAAACCTTCCCAATCTCAGCTCGAGTCCATTCCCCCTTTGTTCTCTCTCCAGTTACCTGTGAGAAGAGACCAGCAACAGCCTCCCCACAATGTCCTTTCAGGTAGCTGTAGACAGCAATGAGGTCTCTCCTCAGCCTCCTCTTTTTCAAACTAACCATTCCCAGCTCCCTCAGTTGCTCCTGTGCTAGTTTGAGCCTAGCTAGCATGTTTTGGTGAGAAGAACTAGATGATAGGCTGTAAAATGAAAACAATGGTGAGGTCTACTTCCCTCACAGTCTTGCTGGGATGTGTAAAGAAGAAAGGCAAAACAAAGATTACGGCACTGGCACTTGCTTCTTCTCTTCGCTGGGGAGCTTTGCCTGCTGGGGAGAAGCTGAGGCTGCTGGCTGGACTCCATCTTGCTTTCTAACCTCACCCTCCTTTTGCTTGGCTGCTTCACCTTGCTTTTTAACCCTCTTGGCCAAACCTCCATTCTTCCTTAGGACTGGGGTAAGGTTGAGAGGGGTAGGGGGAAGGTGAGGGGTGATTGAGAGCCCCTCCTGGGGACTCAGGTTTCTGGGAGGGGAATTGTGTTTGTATTACCTTTTTTACCTTGTATATTTCTGTCTATAACTGTATATACTGTAAATATCTGCTTGTAAATTGTGCCAGCTGTAAATATAAGCTTCATTCATATTTCCAGAGCTGACTGAGTCTAGTCTGGGTGATTTCTAAAAGTGTGGGGGGCGGGGGACACCCAAACCATCACAGCTCCTCATAAGATTTATTTTGTAGGCCCTTCTCTAACTTCGTTGCCTTCCTCTGGACCCACTCCAGCACCTCCACATCTCTCTTGTATTACAGTGCCCAAAACTGAACACAGTACTTGAGGTGTGGTCTCACCAAAGCCGAGTACAAGAAGACACACCTCCCTACTCCCGCTGGCCACAGCATTTTAAAACAAGTCAGGATGCCTTTGGCCTTCTTGGCTGCTTGGGCACACTGTTGGCTCATATTCAGCTGCCTGTCGATTACAACCCCTAGGTCCCTTTCTTCCAGGCAGCTCTCCAGCCACACTGTCCCAAGCCTGTAGACTTGCTTGGGGCTGTTGTGACCCAAGTGCAGGATCTGGCATTTGGCCCTGTTGAAACTCATCCTGTTCATGTTGGCCCATTGGTCTAGCCTATTCACATTCCTGTGAAGAGCCTCTCTACCTTCATTCAATCATTAAAATTTCCTGTATACAAAAGAACCAGATGAAAACATGATTCTAGATAGACTTATTCCTAGAGAGCTAAGAGTATATATTGACAGCCAGAATCATCCCTAAATTTAAATGAGACAAAAATAAACTCTTTATGGAAACTCACTGCAATCATTAGGATAAAAGGAAAATATTTCAAATTTCATAATCATGTAGAGGAATAAAAGGAAACATCAAATCTAAAGAAAAGGATCTTGTTTATTTTCAAGCATAAACTGATTAATATTTTCAGGAACTGCAACAAGATTTGTTCAATATCTTTATTGATGATCTGATCAAAGGGGTTGAGTCCAGCATCAGTAAGTTTGCAGATGACACCAAGCTAGAAGAAGGTGTTGGAAGGTAGGAGAGCCCTGAAGAGTGACCTAGACAGGCTGGATGGGTGGACTGAGGCCAATGGCATGAGATTTAACAAGGCCAAGTGCAGGGTTCTACACCTTGGCCACAACAACCTCAAGCAGCGCTACAAGCTGAGGACAGAGTGGCAGCCAGGAAGAAAGTGATCTGGGGGTACTGGTAGATAGTAGTTGAACATGAGCCAGCAGTGTGCCCAGGTGGCCAAGAGAGCCAATGGCATCCTGGCCTGGATCAGGAACAGTGTGGCCAGCAGGACGAGGGAGGTTATTCTTCCCCTGTACTCAATGCTGGTCAGGCCACACCTTGAGTACTGTGTCCAGTTCTGGGCTCCTCAACTCAAGAGAGATGTTGAGGTGCTGGAACGTGTCCAGAGAAGCGTGACAAAGCTGGTGAGGGGCCTGGACCACAAACCCTATAAGGAGAGGCTGAGAGATCTGGGGTTGTTTAGCCTGGAGAAGAGGAGGCTCAGGGCAGANCTCTAAGATATTAAAAGAGGCAAAAAAGAAATAGTTTATTCAAAGCGAAAATTTAGTCAGATGAAAACATATGACAATGACCTCTTAAAATTAAGCAAAAGGAAACTCCTAGTTTTAAAAGTCTGAGTAGCCAAATTCCAGTTAAAAAGCTGTGTTGCCAAGGAAAAGGGGAGCAGGATTTCAACACCTGAAATACTGGTAACAACTGAGTAAGTTGTTTCAGAGTGTTTATTACTTTGATACAGGAAAAAAACATCCTGGTAGCTGTAATATTATCCATTTCCTCACTCTCACTTTTGCCTTGGGGATCTACTTATCCACATATCAATTGATTGATCCATCAGGAACTTCTTCCAAAGCAGGTAGATTTTTTTTTTCAGGATTGTGAAGTGACTGTTTGGTTTTGGCCTTGTTTGTTTGTTTGTTTTGAGGCTTTTGTTTGTTGTTGTTTTGTTTTTACCAGATCCAGAATCATACAAGCTATGGTAAATGCTATGTCTGCCCCTTGTTTTTTATTATCTATACCATTTGATGTGGTATATGCCATTAGATATACCATTATTTGATTTAGATTTTCTAATGGTACTCTATAAATGAGTTAGGATGTAAACATGTAGCAGTTTAAACTGGTTTGCATCTTCTGGCTATGATCATTACACAATGAAAGGTTTATTTTTGTACCAGCCTGACAAAATAGAAAAAAAAATCAGATTTAACATTTGTAAATTTCCAAGGTAATCCATCTATTTTTTGACAAAAACCAACTGTACACTGTTGATTTACTTAATAAGTGGAAAGCATTTTGCTTTTAAGTGTATCTCTCTACCTTCTCAGTCACTGGGAGATATTTGACAATTTTCCTTTACTGAGGCAGCATTTTTGAGATGAAACTTTTGACTTGTACATATGCTAATTTTAAAAAGATGAACTTTTTCTACTATAGAGTTGGAGTGTCTAACAGGGAGAATTTTCACAATGTTCTTGGTGAATAAAGATGTCATTAAATCTAAGCTAATAGGCACTGAAACTGTACTTAAATGATGTTTGACCTTCAAGACTTCCTATAGTCATTGCTGTAGTTGCATGCAGCTGTAGTAGAGCCTCAGGAAACTTGGAGTATTTGCTTTGGTGAGAATGAAAAGCAGACACTAAAAGGCTAGGCAGTAAGAAACAAAGGGCTTGAATAAGATATGAGAAAAATTCTTGCATATCTGCTTCTGGAAGTAGAAATCTGTATTACATTGGATCCTACAGAGTTGTGGTGACAGGAGACTGCCTCTTTATCCGATCAAAATTAACTGAAATAGGATTTTGCATAAAGAGAAAATTTTGTGACCCCTCATTTTATTGATTCAAATGCTGTTTTCCAATTCATCTGTTGACATGTATCATGTCATTAGAGAAAAAAGCATACTGCACCAAACTGATGCTCTTCTGGGGTTTACAAATCAGTCAATCCCCTTATAGTCATACACTTGCAAAATATGCTTAGAAGTCTTCAGTAGCAAGGAAAACCTGCATCAAGATCCTTTAGTATAGTTTGATCCTACTGTCTGGTTTTCCAAATAAACAAAAACCAGTTAATAATTAGAAGCTATCAATGGGGAATAATAAAAAGCAGTCAGGTTTTACTCTACTAATTTTTCTTGAGTTCAGTCAGCCATCTGACAGGCATTTGATAGGTATTAATTGAGTGTATGAAATAACATATTTGACAAGCGTTTCTAGGTTTTTGTCTCTCCTAGAAGGATCTGGTTCAGAAGCTGCAGAAAGTGCAAAGTTGTTTCACTTAATATTCATTTAAAGATATTTAAAAATAGGTGATGCATAGAAGTTTTGTTAGCAGTCAGTATAGACTTCAGGACAAAGAGGACAAGAGGCTAAAGAAATGTTTTACCTTAAGTAGTAGACTCAAGTCTAACTCAAAGTGAGTATGTGCTTTTCTGAAAGAGAAGTTTAAGTACACAAACACTTTAAAAGAAACGCATTTGTGTCTCCTCCTAGCCTGGAAACTGGACACAGTTGTTTCCCACATGAGAGTGCTCCAAAAAGTAGCTATGGAATCAAGAATTGGTGAGACACGGAATTTAGATAGATCTAATTTGTTATATCAGTCCTTCATAGAGCTGTTTGATATTTTGGAGGGGTTATAGAAACACAAGTTTAGATAGCCTAGAAATACACAGATTCAGATCTAGTTTTCCATTGTTCAATACGCAGAGTTTTGCAGCTCATGATTCTATAATAAAAAAATACTCCATTTACAGACTGAACAAAACTCTGCAAATTAGCTCCTTAGGTTCAGTTCTCCTTCAGTTGTCTCACCCAAGACACTATAAAGAACTGCCTGGTAGGCTTTAGCTGTGAATAGTATGCTCTGATCTACTCCTGCAACTTCACAATATTTGAACTTTCTGTTTCCCAGGGCACTGCAAAAACCTTTTGCTCCTGTTACTCTTGAAATAAAAAGCAGTGTTCTTTATGAATTTTTAACACAGCACACTTTTCCTGCCAGTGCTTTCAGGCAAGTCACGTCAGTATCTGGACACTTGCATTTGAAGCTCAAAGCCTGACTGCCTCTATTTGTAAACAAGTGTGAACAGCATGAGCACAGTAGTGTCACTTCCCAGTAAATTCAGTGTTACGAAATTACAAATGTATGTACTATAGAACAGTTTGACAAAGCTGTATTGAAATACATTATTCATAGTAATCTTTTTCACAACTTGACATTTTGGAAAGTTTTCCATTTTGTGCATCATAAAATTGTAATGTTGGATTTAAAAATGGGAAAAAAACAACAACAAAGAAGCTGAATTCGTTCAGAGTTTTGCTTTCAAACAATCCTTTGCAAAGGAGCAAAGTCTTTTGCTTTTCTTCATTTTAGGTGCGTGTCTCTTCTTTCCCCACCCCCCTGAAATATCACAAATGAATTACAACTGATCTTTAGCTGCCATGGCATTCACAACCCGATTTTTGTGTGTGCATCGGTGTGGTCAGAGGAAACAATACGTGTCAAGACTTGCTTATAAAATCAGTTCTAAGCCTTTAACCTTCAGGAGAACACTGAATAATTGAGGGGTCTATGGACACTGACATTTATGGCAAAGCAGGAAAATAGATGTCTATTGATGGGGCTCTATCTCTGATCATAGTTCATAGTCCCTCTTTCAGTGGTGAAGTTAACATTACCTGCTTGATGTCAGGCAGTGATCGCTGCCGGATGATCTCAGGCTGATGGTCCCATGTCTCCTGTGCCAGTGGTAGCTGTTTTGCTGATATGATCAACATAATTCAATCACTGTCAGTGCTTGTTTCTTCCCTGTTTCTCCATGCTAGTCACTCGCTGACTTTTCTGTACTCTCTTTTTGAGAGACACTAGCACAAGGGAAAATAAAAGTGAGCATTAGTCAACTTCAGTTTTAAACTTCAGGTTTTGTTTCACACCCCCCTCCCTTCATTCCCATAGCAGTTTGATTGTAAAAGCTGTCCCCTGAATGCAGGGAAATTTTATGTGCTTGAAAATACCACTGCGACTTAAATGGAATAGTCGCTTTGTGGAGTTTTACTAACTCACTGAATCATGTTTCTCCTGTCAGAAGACTTTATTGCACTTGTGAAAAAAATAAGTGGCTGTTACAAATCTTAACTGAAACAGTTGTAACAGACTTTATAGGTTTTTGTTTATGTATGTTAAATATTCAATCATGACTTTTTTAATTTTAGAAGTATTTTCTTTACTGGGAAAATGTTATGCTCTAAAAAAAAAAAGCTTTACTACTTCCCACTATTTTCATTTTAACTCATAAAAAAACTGCTCTGAAGAGTCTGTGGAAGATAGTGTCTGAAAGAGAAGGCAGTTGGAGAAGGATGCACTTCTTATGTCTCTACCTCTGGTTTGCACTGTAACCTCCATGATAAATGCAGCTTTGCAGGGATAGGAGGTTGGCTCTGCAGGAAAATCAGATCAGCTTCAAAGTAGTTGTGCTGATGCAGACAGAGGTTGTCTTTTCCTCCTTACAGCTTTCCAAAACTCTCATCACCCCCACAGAGGTGTATGCCTAGACCACATTATCTTGTTTAGGTATCCCTATAGTGAAGACTTCCAGTGGTACTGTCCATCATATTATGACAGCTACTTCAGTTTGATTTACACTGGAGACTGACAAATTTATCTTAACTCTATAATAACATTTAAAAAAAAAAAAAGTTATGTAGGAGACTAATGATCTTTCCAATGTCAACTGCTGAGAACTCCCACAAACGATAATCGTTAATTAATGCTCTCCATACCCTAACATTCTTTCTAAGAGACAAGCTACTTTGGGTGCTCTGAAACCATCTGTTCAGCTTTGCATATCTTACTTGTTCAATTTAATAATGAAACCCACAAAAATGCACAAAATGAAAGAATAGTATCTTCCTTCCTCCAGTAGTTTTGATCCAAAAAATTCCAGTTCATGAAAAAAACAAGATCTGTGTCATAGCACATAGCTAACTAAAGCCTGTACTAGAATTGATGAGTCTTTTTTCTCTCTCTCTCCCTCTTTTATTTTCTTATGCTGAGCACACATTTACTGAGTTTTGAAAGCATACATTGCACAGCTGATAATTGTATCAGACATGCAGCAAACAAAATTGGTAAGAAACGAACCAGTTGTCATACTTCCCAGTGCCATAAGACACACTGATGTACGTGTTGATATACAGCCTCTTTTTTGCCATTGATAATTTGCAGTTTTCTGCTGCCACTCTCCAACTCTACAGTCAAGTTTCTGTCCCTGCTGGCCTGGAATCTTCACAACCTATTGACTTTGGACAATGTAGGTGTAATCTTATTGACTGCAGGCATCAAGCATTTTTCTCAGTTTTTACATCTTCTGTTGGGTGTGACTTGATGTTCAGCAGCAGTTCAAGTCCCAGGTCTCAATATTTGGCATCTTCAGACTCTCAGGTACATCACAGAGTGTCTATTAATTCATGATCAACCATTCAGAACTGTATAACTGACAATGCCTGAGGTGAAGCTACTGAGAGGCTGAGATAAACCTAAAGCTCAATGGACATGATGACTAAATGACATTTCCCATGAAACTTTAGGTTAGATTACCAGATTAACAGTGAATTGCTAGGGCTAGATGCCAGGGTCACAACAGCTATGATTTGCGCTTTGTCTTTCTTTTCTGCATATAAATGGCAGACAACAGTGAAGCACAGCATATATGAGGTCTTGTATGTGAAAATCTGGATTAAGTATGATAAAATAAATGTAAAACCCCAATTCATAGCTGTTTTACCATCTCATTGGTGTAACAAATTGTTAATAAAGAGAATAACTCAGTAATGAGAGAAACTAGTAACTCCACTTATCAGAGCTATATCCTTTGGGAATTAATTAAAGAATGCTATGTGAAGACCTCTGAGTGGATAGCTCACAGCTCCCATGTGTATTGTCCATTTGCTTGTGCTACAAGGAGAGATGGCAAGTAGCTGATGCTGAAGTGTTTGCTGTTAAATTAAGCTTCAGTAAGTCTTACTACTTTCATACAGTGGGCCAGAAGATTGCTAGAATCTTTCCATACTTATTTAAGCAGAAGCAATAGTGCATCTGAACTAAATGCAATGTGTGTGTCAAAGATGACTACATAGTAACTCTCATTTTTTCATTCTACATTTTGTTTTCAATAGTATATGATCTCATTTTTACTGCAGAAAAAAGATGCAACTCCAGTTTACAGCCTACCCAGATATAAGCATACTTGCACTATCTCAGTCTTAAAATAGTGACTGAAACGTGTGCTACTGAAAGATTTGATTTGATTTCATACTGTATGGTGCCAACAAAAGAAGCAGTTGACAGAATGCCTCCTGACTTTGGTGGAATTTCAAAGTTCTTAGCAAGTCAAATCACAAAAACCTCTACATTTTTCAGTCTCTTGTCTTTTGCAAGTTATCTTTATACCCTAATTTATGTAAATCCTTATTGAGTACTCAGTTTTAATTTCAGTAATAATTATGCAGAGATACCTACATCCATAAATGATTTTAGGTGTCAGCAGTACCACTCAGAAGACTGCATAAACAGCGACCATTATTTGCAAGATACCATTGTGCTAGTTTGAAGCTAGGTGGAATGTTTTGGTGAGAAGATTTAGATTACAGGCTGTGAAAGGGAAACAATGGTGATGTCTGCTTCACTCATAGGCTCACTGAGATGTGTAAGAACAAGAGTGTAAATATAGATAAGGCAGATGCTTTCTGTCTGGGCTGTGGGCTGCATTTCTCTCTCTAACCTAACCTGCTGTCTTTGTGACTAATCCACCTGCTTTCTACCTCCCCCAGCAACCTTCCAATCTTCCTTGGGCATAAGGCAAGATCTGGGGAAAGGTAGAGAGGGGTGGGAGGAGGTGGAAGGGCGGTTGGGAGCCCTTCCTGGGGACTTAGGTTTCTGGGAGGGGTGTTGTGTTTCTGTATTACCTTTTAACTTGTATATTTCTGTATGTAACTGTATATATTGTAAATATCTGCTTGTGTATTGTGCTAAACTGTAAATATAAAGCTTCATTCAATTTCCAGAGCCGGCTGGGTCTAGTCTGGGTGATTTCTAAAGTGTGGGGGTGCGGGTAACGCCCAAACCATCACAACCATGGATTTGGAGATTGTTTTAATCTGTGACAATCAGTCTGAATCACAAGGCTTTCTGACGTGGAAAATCAGATGCACTATGTGAGCAAAACT
Organism: Tricholaema leucomelas; assembly: GCA_013400475.1. NCBI lineage: Eukaryota > Metazoa > Chordata > Aves > Piciformes > Lybiidae > Tricholaema lacrymosa > Tricholaema leucomelas. Next base: position 427,640 of record WAAF01000861.1, read on the forward strand.
TAGCTATCATCCTGTGAGCTGGAAAAACAGAAGCAGTGTGAAGTTTTGCACATGCTGGAAAGAGAGGCACCCAGGAAAATGAACCTAAAAAGGCAGTTTTCAGTTTACAAAATATGGTGCAATTGCAGAATTAGATCAGATAACTTCCCTCCATCTACTTTCAGTGTCCTGTGTATCTTTTAAGTAGTATTGTGTATAATCAGATAACTAGTAAATGCACTTACAAATGGGATACTTAATTACGTGGAATCACAGAATGGCAGGGGTTGGAAGGGACCTCTAGAGATCATCTAGTCCAATCCCCCTGCTAACATAGATACACCTAGATCAGGTTGCACAGGAACAAATCCAGATGTTCTCTCCAGAGAAAGAGACTTAAACCCAGTAATAGGAGAGGTTTGAAGAAAAATGAGCAATGCTTTGCTCCAAATGAAGGAGGACATTATTTTTTTTTGATTGGTTGTTTTGGTTTTGATTTTTTTTCTCTTAGGAGGATGATATCATTGGTAATGAAGATCCTATTCATAATTCCAAATAAAATGTAGTTGCACACAACTTTTATGGCCCAGCATATAATCTTTATAGGCAATGGATTATGATTTGTAGCACTTCAAAACTTCTGTAGGGGAACTAAACCATACTCAGAGATTCACTCCCTCAGTTTTGCTATCTAAATAAGAAATGTTTCTGTTTAAAGAAGACTTACAGAAAAAAAACCACTTTAAGTAGCTAAGGTTCATTGTCATAGGTATTTTAAACTGTTATCCACAATTTGCTTTGTTTGATTGCAAGTCACAATGGAATAATTTATTCTGAACTAAATACCTGAGAGTGTAAATGCACTCATCATCAGCAGCTATGAATGATACATTGTGTCATTTGTATCTCATGCTAATAAGATCTGCATCAAGAGCTCAGTTACATTGGACAAAGAGATTTTCAGGATTTACATGAGTTAGTGTCAAACATCAGCTGTTGAATGAAAACTCCTAAATTCCATGTACTCTACCAGAACAAAGTTTATGCTTCAACAATTGCTGCCCTCATCAGTGACAGCAGAAGTTGTTCACCTTCCAGCTCTTAGCTACTGATTTGCTCTATCTTTCAATAAACAAAACAATGGAAGTTGGAAAGGTTCATCTGAAAAAAAGCTTCTTTTATTCCTCTCAACAAAGGGATGCATGTTTTGGATCCCAATTTTTGAGTTTCCTGAGTCAGCCCTATTTGAGGGGGCAACTTAGAACTTCATACAGATACTCAAAAGCTGTAACTCATCTCTGTCTTACAGTCAAGTAAAGGGTGAGAAAAAAAGGGGCAGAGTTAAAACTCATTGCTTGCATAGGAACTGTCATAAGTTGATGAGAAAGAAACTCAGTATCTTATTTTAGTGCATGTGCAGCAAAGGATTGTGAAAAATCATGCAAAACAACATAAAGACTGATCCATCATACCTCAGTATCACTTATTCTTTTAAATCAGTTGTAGTTTGTGTGTTTCAAAGAGAAAAACTCTGTCAGAGTCTTATTCACCCACAGTTAATTTTGCTTGTTCTTTTTTTTTAATCAAAGTGGTTCAATTAGATACAATAGTTAGAAAACTAGGAATAAACTAGAAGAATTCTATGACTAAATAAATTTCCCATACAAAAAACCACAAACCAACAAACCAAAAAAAACAGCAAAAAAACCCAACCTCCCCCAAACAAACAGAACCCAGAGAAACTTCTAAAGAGAAGAGACCATAGCAACATACTCTGTGGTTTGAACAGTAAATCTTTAGATTAGACTCTTCTCAGGTGTCATGCAAGATTTTCCTCTTGCTTTCATATAATTTTTATCACCATTTAAAAAACTTTAATGTATAATTAATAGAAGTAAACCACTGTCAGCAGGATATTACATTTTGCTATGTTCAGTTATAAACTAAGGAGGGGATGGTGCAAGCAGAAGGGTGAATTGTTACATTTAATAAAGCATCCAATGTTCAAACCAGAATTTTAAGAGTATAATTCTATGCTCTAATCAAATTGCTACACAAGTAAATCTACTTATCAGATTTATCACAGTATCACAGTATTAGCAAGGTTGGAAGAGACCTCATACATCATCAAGTCCAATCCGTTACCACAGAGCTCAAGGCTAGGCCATGGCACCAAGTGCCACGTCCAATCCTGCCTTGAACAGCTCCAGGGACGGCGACTCCACCACCTCCCTGGGCAGTCCATTCCAGTAGCCAATGACTCTCTCTGTGAAGAACTTTCTCCTCACCTCAAGCCTGAATTTCCCCTGGCATAGCTTGAGGCTGTGTCCTCTTGCTCTGGTGCTGGCCGCCTGAGAGAAGAGAGCAACCTCCTCCTGGCTACAACCACCCCTCAGGTAGTTGTAGACAGCAATAAGGTCTGCCCTGAGCCTCCTCTTCTCCAGGCTAAACAATCCCAGCTCCCTCAGCCTCTCCTCGTAGGGCTTGTGCTCGAGGCCTCTCACCAGCCTCGTTGCCCTTCTCTGGACACGTTCAAGCATCTCAATGTCCCTCTTAAACTGGGGGGCCCAGAACTGGACACAGCACTCAAGGTGCGGTCTAACCAGTGCAGAGTACAGGGGCAGAATGACCTCCCTGCTCCTGCTGGCCACACCATTCCTGATGCAGGCCAGGATGCCATTGGCTCTCTTGGCCACCTGGGCACACTGCTGGCTCATGTTCAGGTGGGTATTGATCAGCACCCCAAGATCCCTTTCTGTTTGGCTGTTTATGAAGTTCTTTTCCCTGTATTTTTTTTAAACCCTAAAAAAAAAAGACTTTAAATTAGTTTCATGGAACCAGAAAAACAAACCAACCTGATATTTACTAAAATGCTATTTTTTATTTTTTTTTTAAATCTTTATGAACTGCATCAGTGTTGGCTTCTGTAGAAGCAAGTGTAGAGTCTGGCACCTGGGAAAGAACAATTCCAGGGATCAGCATAGGTTGGAGATTGACCTGTTGGAAGGCAGTGAGGGGGAAAAGGATCTGGGGATCCTGGTGAATAGGAGACTGACCATGAGCCAGCAATGTGCTCTTGTGGCCAGGAGGGGCAATGTCATTCTGGGATGTATTAGAAGGGCTGTGGCTAGTAGGTCCAGAGAGGTTCTCCTGCCCCTCTACTCTGCCCTGGTGAGGCCACATCTGGAGTACTGTGTCCAGTTCAGGGCCCCACAGTTCTAGAGGGACATAGAACTGCTTGAGAGAGGCCATCACAGAGCCACAATGATAATTAAGGAAATGGAACATCTCTCTTACAAGGAGAAACTGAGGGAGCTGAGGCTCTGCTGCTTGGAGAAGAGGAGACTGAGAGGTGACCTCATGAGTGTTTATAAATACATAAAGGGTGAGTGCCAGGAGGATGGAGCCAGGCTCTGCTGGGTGATGCCCAATGACAGGACAAGGGGCAATGAGTGGAAGCTGAGGCATAGGAATTTTCATGTAATCATGAGGAGAAATTTTTTCCCTATGAGGGTGACAGAACACTGGAACAGGCTGCCCAGGGTGGGTTGTGGAGTCTCCCTCTCCAGAGATATTCAAAACCCGCCTGGATGCATTCCTGTGTGATCTGGTCTAGGTGATCCTGCTCTGGCAGGGGGGCTGGACTGGATGAGCTTTCGAGATCCCTTCCAGCCCCTGATGTTCTGTGATTCTATGAATAGGAAACCACAGGACTTGAACATAACTACATTTTAAAAGGCTATGCTTTAGTATTACAACATGAAGTCAAAAAAGACATAGTTGTCTGTCAGAGAAAACTCACATTCACTGCTACTGGATATGGTAGTCTCTTTGTTCCTCATTTCTGCTATTCAACCAGCCTCCAGCACACCGAAAGAGAAAAACCTCTTCCACCTCTCTAGGATATGTTTCAAACATTGTAGATTTCTCAAACCAGGGCACTGAGAGCAATACCAGATGTAACATCCAAATACTTCTAATACATAAGTTTAGCTTATATATTTATGTCACGATAGGAGTGGTTCCAGATCATTCTGTGCAAAAATCTTTAAATGACCTCCCAATAATACCTAAAATAAGTGAGCACAATCAAGTGAAGCAGTGTTGTTGGTATATTGTTTTCCAAAATGGCATTCATTTTGTAATGCTACTTGTAGTTAATCATCTTTGAGGACAAAGACTGTAGACTCTGAAATACTCCTGAGAAGAATATCAATATTTACACTGTTAAATGCCATTAATAGTTAGATGATTAGTGTTGCTTTACTGTGTCTTGGCAAATTCTGAAACAAAATTAGAGCTTGTAGTCTTCCTACCTCTAAAGCAGGTATGCTCTCCTCATTTCCCTGCATCTCTCAGTTCTCTCTTACATGTTTTAACTCACATGAATGTGTTTTTTTTAAGCATGATGAAGAGCAACAGCTACAATTTAGTTCTTTGCTCTGACATGGACCTTAAGTGGGTTTTCAGGCATTCAATTCTATGAAATGTTTAATAATTTTCTCTATCTAATGTAAATATTTTCTTGTTTCTTTTTTAACCGCTCAGTCTATCTTAGTAGGCTTTGTAAATGACATATTTCTTTCCCTCCTTAGGTTAAGTTAGCCGACTGCTTTCTGCTTAGTTTTGAATGCAATAGTACTAACTCATGAAATTAATTCCCATTTTGTGGGATTGTCAGAAATGAGGATTGCTCTGACCCCTGTTTGAACTCATCATCTGAAATGAAGTTGTTCAGTGAGCTGGAGAAGACAAAGCTGAGTTCCGAGAAATTAATCAACTCCATCAGCTTCTGCAATAGGCCTGAAAATGGCACACATCAGACTGACCCTGAGCAGCTCTGGATTCCCTCCGTAAATGAAAGTCATCATTCCTGGCAAGGAAGATACTAAATTATAGGCTTTTAAATTTAATTTTCAGTTTACTTGTGTTTTCGATTAGTGTGCCATGTTTCATAAAGATGGTAGTACCTTTAAGTAGTAAATGCCCTTCATCTACCAGCTCAATCTCTGTTGCAATAAAAAAAGGTGAATTTGAAGAAAAAACTATTAGGAAACAAAAAGAGATTTTTTTTTTGTTTGTTTGTTTAGTTTTTTGTGGGGTTTGTTGTTGGTTTGTTTGTTGGTTTTCTTTCCTTTCTTTCTTTCTTTCTTTCTTTCTTTCTTTCTTTCTTTCTTTCTTTCTTTCTTTCTTTCTTTCTTTCTTTCTTTCTTTCTTTCTTTCTTTCTTTCACAGTGACACCTTAAGCAACAATACCAAATTATTTTCTTCATATCAAAATCAATAACAGGCTTGGAAATAAAAAGTAACCCCTCAGCCTGAGGCCACAGATTTTCATGACAGGCTACTAAAACTATCTTTCAGTAGCCTGAAGGTCTGCCAGCTAATCATTCACTTTCCTTTCACTATTTAGTTGTTGGATATCTCTCCGGGCTAGTAAAACTTAAAGGCTATGTGACAAATTGTCTGCTGAAGAAACATTGTCCATTTTTATCTTCATGGAACTTCAGTCTGTAGCACATAGACTGAAAAGTTCACATTGCTTTGGAAGGAAGTAAAACATTAAATCTTTAAATAATTTATTGTGTTGGGAAATGCAAAGCATTGGAGCCATTGTGTGTGTGTTTCCAAACTGATAGTAAAAGTCCTGTTTGTTTTTTTTTCAGAGGAGTAAGTTGGATGCATAAGGGAATTCAAGTTTAGGATTCTTCAGTTAAACTCTCAGAGTTGACAGACTATGACAATTAGTATTGTATGCCTTAATTAGGTCTCCCCTCCTTGTACATATCTATGATGGTATGGCCTATAATTCTATAACCATCACAAGTGACATCTATCCTAAGCAGTTCTGGGTGGAAATTGAAAGGTGATAAATGCTGTCAACTATCCTCAAAGTTCTTCCCTTTTTTTTCTTCTTTTTTTTTTTTTTTTTTTTTTTGTGTTTTTATTTACATAAACTTTATATATTTAGCTCAGAAATCAATATTTCATTTCTACCTCTTTGAAGAGTTGGAAGACTCTAATGGTTCCCACAGAGCAAATCTAGTAGCCGCCTAATAATAAGAGAAGTAATGTCATGTGGACACACTTAGGAAATGTTTAATAGACCACACTGACTAGCATCTTAAAATCTCAGGGTAATCATGAGTTTACCATCTCTTACCATGGAAGGTAGGAGAGCCCTGCAGAGGGACCTGGACAGGCTGGATGGGTGGGCAGAGACCAATGGGATGAAATTTAACAAGGCCAAGTGCAGGGTTCTGCACTTTGGCCACAACAACCCCAAGCAACGCTACAGGCTGGGGACAGAATGGCTGGAGAGCAGCCAGGAGGAAAGGGACCTGGGGGTGCTGGTGGATAGTAGGCTGAACATGAGCCAGCAATGTGCCCAGGTGGCCAAGAGAGCCAATGGCATCCTGGCCTGTATCAGGAACAGTGTGGCCAGTAGGATGAGGGAGGTTATTCTGCCCCTGTACTCAACACTGGTCAGGCCACACCTTGAGTCCTGTGTCCAGTTCTGGGCCCCGCAATTCAAGAGAGATGTTGAGGTGCTGGAACATGCCCAGAGAAGGGCAACAAGGCTGGTGAGGAGCCTGGAACACAAACCCTATGAGGAGAGGCTGAGGGAGCTGGGGTTGTTTAGCCTGGAGAAGAGGAGGCTCAGGGCAGACCTCATTGCTGGAGGTCTAGGCTGGATGTTAGGAGGAAGTTCTTGCCAGAGAGAGTGATTGGCATTGGAATGGGCTGCCCAGGGAGGTGGTGGAGTCACCATCCCTGGGGGTGTTCAGGAAAAGACTGGATGAGGCACTTAGTGCCATGGTCTAGTTGATTGCCTAGGGCTGGGTGCTAGGTTGGACTGGATGATCTTGGAGGTCTCTCCCAACCTGGTTGATTCTATTCTATTCTACTTCTAGACTTGCATTTGTATATTCTTTCAAGCGTGTAGCTTTGGCCAAAACATTCGCCTTCACTTCTTAACTATTCTTCAATATTCCTTGCCTTTGCTTTTCCTCTGTTCCCTCCAAATCATTTTTTTCAGATAAACCAAACTAAAGCTTTCAGATATATAAGTATCATAATCTATGCTAAACCTTTACATCATCTTAAACAGATTACATCAGTATAAGTCTTTAGATCATCTTAAGTACCTCAGACCTATTAATTTTTACTCTAATAGGTGCTTAAGTACATAGTGGCACAGATAAGGAGTGACTAAGGTGGGGGCAAGTCATTTAGCCCTAGTTTGAAGTCCCTAAAGTGCAATGTCATAGGGCCTATGTACTGTTTCAGTAATCGACCTTTCATGGCCCACAAATATCTTGCTATAGTGGATAGCATACAACAGTCTAGCTTAGTTAAAAAATTCCAAGCCTTTTCAATCTTAGTTATTTCATATTAGTTTTCATGTCCCAGACTCAAGTTTTAGGAGGTTTCAATTCTCTGTCACTATAATGGAGACCTAGCTGGGCAGTTTAAAGTTTTTCAAAACAGTGAACAGGAAAGTGCACTCACATATGTCATATGTGTGTATGGTACTCACAAACAGAAACACACGAAAAAGCTGACTTGTACCATTTCTCCACCCTTCTATTAACTCAAGCATGGTCAGAAGAAGCAAATTCCCAGCTTCAGTTCCTTTTCATTTCCACACTATGGTTCTTCTTATGAAATAATCTTGCTGGTGGTGAAATTTATTAGCCTAAAGGTGTGATGATTGGCAAGAAAGAAGGCTGTAGATGGCCTGCATGTCTAAGGATAGCAAATATGACTGTGATGGTTTGGGTATGCCCCCCCCCTTTAGAAATCACCCAGACTAGACTCAGCCGGCTCTGGAAATTTGAATGAAGCTTATATTTACAGCTGACACAATTTACAAGCAGATATTTACAGTATATACAGATATATACTGAAATATACAAGGTAAAAAGGTAACACAGACACAACTCCCCTCCCGGAAACCTGAGTCCCCAGGAGGGGCTCTCAACCACCCCCTCACCTTCCCCCTACCCCTCTCAACCTTACCCCAGTCCCAAGGAAGAATGGAGGTTCGGCCAAGGGGATTAAGAAGCAAAGTGATTCAGCAAAGCAAATGGAGGGTGAGGTTACAGAGTAAGATGGAGTTCAGGCAGCAGCCTCAGCCCAGAGCGAAGTGCCCAAGTGAAGTGCAGAGCAAAAGTGACTTTATCTTTGTGGTGGAGTCACTGTCCCTGGAGGTGTTCAAGAAAAGACTGGATGAGGCACTTAGTACCATGGTCTAGTTGACTGGATAGGGCTGGGTGCTAGGTTGGACTGGATGATCTTGGAGGTCTCTTCCAACCTGATTGATTCTATTCCATTCATGCAGCATGTATGCAGATGTTCAGCTCCAGTCTCTCCTTTGTTTTGATAAATCACATTTATGAGTTGCGCCCATCTCTCCCTGTGAAGGCATCATTTGTTTTTTTCCCGTTCCTCATGCTGGGCCTCAGTACAGACATCCACAATGACACATGGTGGTGGAAACAAGGTGAGAACACTAGTGCAGACCTCTTCTGCTGTATGTCAGTTATGCCATTATTGGCACTTGATCTAGTGGCATGCATTTGTTTAATGAAGCATGGTTGCTTTAACCTTCTAGACTGTCCCTCCCTGAGAAGCATCAGCTCTCTCTTAGAGATTGAGTCATGACATAGTAATGTGCCGGTTATTATTGTAATAATAACTGTCCCCCCACAGAAAAGAGTAATTTGATAATCTTCTATAGCTAACTGTACATGTTACTCTTCACATGAAGCATTAATCCATTAGTACCATATACTAAATGTTAATTTATTGGGAAATGCTGAAGAAATCTAATCCTGGGCATCTAAATTTATTTTTCTTACATTCATCCCTTACTTAGCAAAGTCTGATTCTAAAATAATATTAGGAACAAACTTTCTGGATTACATTTACCTTACAAAACACTAGCCTTAATAAATATATCTTACATAAGCTAGTCTGAAAAAAAAATGTAAAGAGAATCTGAGACCTCATCAGACTGACATTAAGCAAGTATAGAGAAACAGTCCTATATGGTGAACAGATACTATAAAGGTTGCTTTATTTCTATGTTAACATCAGAGACTTCCTACAAATGTCAAAATCAATGAGACTTAATTTCTGTAAAGAAGTTGCATTGAGGCAAAGTATTGTTATATTAAAGGAGTTCTTTTCCTTCCCTTTCTTGAAATTTTGCTTATCAGAAACTACTACTGTTATAGAATCACAGAATCACAGAAATATCCAGGTTGGAAAAGACCTTCTGGATCACCAAGTCCAACCTATAACTCCACTCTACAAGAGTCATCTTAAACCATATCCCTAAGCACCACATCCAAATGACATAAATCCAGAGTTGCTGACTCCACCACCTCCCTGGGCAGCTCATTCCAGTGCCTGACCACTATCTCTGTGAAATTAATTTTCCTAATATCCAATCTAAATCTCCCCAGTCTCAGCGTGAGGCCGTTCCTCCCTGTTCTGTCTCCAGCTACCTGTGAGAAGAGACCAGCAACAGCCTCCCCACAATGTCCTTTCAGGTAGCTGTAGACAGCAATGAGGTCTCTCCTCAGCCTCCTCCTTTTCAAACTAACCATTCCCAGCTCCCTCAGTCGCTCCTCATAAGATTTATTCTCTAGGCCCTTCTCCAGCTTCGTTGCCCTGCACTGGACCCACTCCAGCACTTCCACATCTGTCTTGTACTGCGGTGCCCAAAACTGAACACAATACTTGAGGTGTGGTCTCACCAAAGCCAAGTACAAGGGGGCAATCACCTCCCTACTCCTGCTAGCCTCAGCATTTTTAATACAGCCAGGATGTCATTGCCCTTCTTGGCTGCTTGGGCACACTGCTGGCTCATATTCAGCTGCCTGTCTATTACAACCCCTAGGTCCCTTTCTTCCAGGCAGCTCTCCAGCCACTCTGTCCCCAGCCTGTAGTGCAGTGTGGGGTTGTTGTGACCCAAGTGCAGGACCTGGCATTTGGCCCTATTGAAACTCATCCCATTAATGTTGGCCCATTGGTCTAGCCTATCCAAGTTCCTCTGAAGAGCCTCTTTACCCTCGTTCAGATAAAACATAGCTAAATTTTATTCCTAGTTCTTGATTCCAAAACAGATGTTTGTCCCCCTGAAAGATGAATTCATCTAAGCTTTTAATGCTTAGTTTGTATACTCTGGCAAGTGACAGATTTTCTAGCTTGGCCGTTAACATAAATCAAAAGAACTTGTGGAAACAACAGACTTTGCAAGAATTGCTATTGTTATAGGGAATATGAGCTTGGAAGTAGTGGAAGTGTTCAGCTAATTGTCTATGTTTCCTTGTAATCCAGATACCATAGACAAAAAGATTACAAATTATATGAATGCAAATAAATGATTGACTCTCTCTCTGAGAGCCTCTTTTGCGTTGGATGCACTTCTAAATACAAGCTTCGCGATCCATGAATACAGCTGCTTGTGGCTGTGGTGAAAAGTCATTGTTACAAAAACTTCAAAGGCAAAGAATTCAGTGTGAGTTTCTCCCATTTGAACATTGGTGATAACCTTTGTCTAAAACACCAGACTGGAACGTATGTGTCGTTAAACACTTGTGCTGCACTGACCTTTCCAAGGGTTGTTTGCAGTTGGATATTTCAACACACCATACCTACAACTGTATTGACTAGAGTATTTTGCCTGTCAGGATTAAGTTAATGTTGTTATCTTTGGCTGTAATGGGTTTTGAGCCTGCTGATGCCTGCCTGAAAATGCAACTGTAAATTACTTTACAGTGAGACACGATGATTTGCTAAGTCTCTTGATAGGTTCTTTAGTCAGATTTAGTGTAAAATAGAAGATGAAAAAGTTTTTGTGTGCTGAAATTCTGCATTGAAGTCAATGTTTTCAGAATGCTACATGTAATATATATAAAAAAAGTCATTAATTTGTTGCACATTTTAGAGAATAAACAAAGTAGGAAAAGAGAAAAGAAGAAATAAAGGGCTATGTGATTTCAGTGCTTTCATCTTATTCTTAAAATCACTAGGAACTCTGAAGTTTCCTGTAAAAATGGTTTTATCCTTGTGTCTGACCCCAGCTGCACAGATAATTGACACATTCTCTTCAAGTATTTAGAGCAAGACCTATCAGTGATCTCATGTTTCTTCGCATTTCCTCTTCCAAATCATGTTTGTGAGATAAGAAAGGAGGTTATTACAGACAAACTTACATCTTTACTGTCCTGTGGCTGATGTGTCAGCTGCATCTTCTGCCAAACCATGGATGGTAAATTCCCCTACATATTGCTATATTTTGCATCTCACTTAGCATAATATTCTGTTTCTGCTTTGGACAAATGAAAATCTTTCTTGTTTATATTTGTTCTGGACAATTCTGTAAAAATTGTTTTCTTAGGCAGATACTTAGAGTTCTGTCACCTTTCAGAACTTGCTCTTTGTGTATCATACCAAGCATCAAGATCCTAGTTTCCAGATTGAGTAGCTATTTTAACCTATATATATCTTACTTGTCATCATCTTGAAGTTTAGAATCATAGAATCAACCAAGTTGGAAGAGACCTCCAAGATCATCCAGTCCAACCTAGCACCCAGTCCTAGCCAATCAACTGGACCATAGCACTAAGTGCCTCATCCAGGCTTTTCTTGAACACCCCCAGGGGCAGCGACTCCACCACCTCCCTGGGCAGCCCATTCCAATGCCAATCACTCTCTATGCCAACAACTTCCTCCTAACATCCAGCCTATACTTCCCCCGGCACAACTTGAGACTGTGTCCCCTCGTTCTGTTGCTGGTTGCCTGGGAGAGTAGACCAACCCCCACCTGGCTACAACCTCCCTCAGGTAGTTGTAGACAGCAATGAGGTCTGCCCTGAGCCTCCTCTTCTCCAGGCTAAACAACCCCAGCTCCCTCAGCCTCTCCTCATAGGGTTTGT
>WAAF01000861.1:439944-497969 GCA_013400475.1 Tricholaema leucomelas
AGACTACATCCACAGCCTGCCCCACATTCACCAGGGAGGTAACCTGATCATAAAAGGAGATCAGGTTGGTCAGGCAGGACCTGCCCTTCCTAAACCCATGCTGGCTGGGCCTGATCCCTTGGCCATCCTGTAGGTGCTTTGTGATGGCACTCAAGATGACCTGTTCCATGACCTTGCCTGGCACTGAGGTCAGGCTGACAGGTCTGTAGCATTCTGGCTCCTCCTTTTGACCCTTCTTGTGGATGGGTATCACATTGGCAGCTTCCAGTCTTCAGGGACCTCTCCAGTGAGCCAGGACTGTTGATAAATGATGGAGAGTGGCTTGGCCAGCTCATCTGCCAGCTCTCTCAGCACCCTAGGATGGATCCCATCTGGTCCCATCCCATGGACTTGTGAGGATCCAAGTGGCTCAGCAGGTCCGTTCTTCCTTGTGGATTAGAGAGGGACTGTTCTGGTCCCTTACTCCATCTGCCAGTTCAGGAGTCCAGTTGTGCTGGAGACAACCTGTCCCACTATTGAAGATTGAGGCAAAGACGTGCCTTTTCCTCATCCTTTGTCACTATATTCCCCTCTCTCCCTCCTTGTGGGAGATGAGCCAAAACGTGTTGTGTGAGTTAGGGTGGATCCCTCCTTGAATAACTTACTATAAACCTGCCCCAGAGAGAGTAAATTCACTACAACTCAGAATTTGGAAAGTCAGAAATATTAAATTGTATTTTAACAGTTTAAATATAACAGTATATAAACTATTACACATTATAGTAACCTTAGGTGCTTGAACATGTCCAGAGAAGGGCATCAAGGCTGGTGAGGGGGCTGGAGCCCAGCCCTATGAGGAGTGGCTGAGGGAGCTGGGGGTGTTCAGCTTGGAGAAGAGGAGGCTCAGGGCAGACCACATTGCTTTCTGCAGCTACCTGAAAGGAGGTTGTAGTCAGGTGGGGGTTAATCTCTTCTCCCAGGCACCCAGTAACAGAACAAGAGGACACAATATCCAACTGCACCAGGGTAGGTTTGGGCTGGATGTTAAGAAGAAGTTCTTCATGGAAAAAGTGATTGGCACTGGAATGGGCTGCCCAGGGAGGTGATGGAGTCACCATCCCTGGAGGTGTCTAAGAGGAGACACTTAGTGCCATGGTATAGTTAATTAGAAGCGTTGGGTGATAGGTTGGACTCAGTGTCTCAGAGGTCTTTTCCAACCTGGTTAATTCTGTAAGAAGATGATGGGGATGGAGTCAAGTGGTGGTGAAGCAGCGAAGCTACAGCCAAAACAGCAGTAGGGGAAGATAGCAGCAGGCACGGCAGAAGCAGTAAAAGCAGCAGAAGCAGCAAAGGAGAAGATCCAAGCTGTGCTTCCAGACATAAAACGTTTGATGCTCCAATGAAATGATATTAAGTTATCCATTATTGCCACGTTTTGGCCTATCCTTGGAATGTTCACCTCTCCACTCAGAGATTCCAGTACTCTTCCACTTCTAAGTTTCTCTATTCCTATTTTTTTGAATATCTGAACTAGAAATCCAGCTCAAACAGCCACACATGCACTGTTCTATAATGACTACTGGCATCCTAGAGGTCTGGGAGGGTACACTGTCCTCAGTAGAGTGACACATTAGGAACACTAGGTGAGAAAAAGGAGCAATACTCTGTTACCTCCTTCTGAAAGAACATCCTTTTACATTGATTATGGCAAGCGTGAAAATGTATTTAAACTGAAAGGAAAATTTGACCAGGTTGAGAAATAAATGCTGCATTTAAGAGATGACTAAGAAAAAAGGGGGGAAAAACCCCAAAAATCTGAGCTGACAAAACTTAGAGTCACAATGAAAGCCCTACGAGGAGAGGCTGAGGGAGCTGGGATTGTTCAGCCTGGAGAAGAAGAGGCTCAGGGGAGACCTTATTGCTGTCTACAACTACCTGAGGGGTGGTTGTAGCCAGGAGGAGGTTGCTGTCTTCTCTCAGGCAGCCAGCACCAGAACAAGAGGACACAGCCTCAAGCTATGCCAGGGGAAATTTAGGCTTGAGGTGAGGAGAAAGTTCTTCACTGAGAGAGTCATTGGCTACTGGAATGGGCTGCCCAGGGAGGTGGTGGAGTCGCCGTCCCTGGAGCTGTTCAAGGCAGGATTGGACGTGGCACTTGGTGCCATGGTCTAGCCTTGAGCTCTGTGGTAACGGCTTGGACTTGATGATCTATGAGGGTTCTTCCAACCTTGGTGATACTGTGATACTGTGAAATAAAAATTCCAATTCATCTGGTTTAAGACTACTGAAAATTTTAATTTCTGCTTCTTTGGTTTAGATTCAGAACTTTAAAATGTACAGGTGCATATTATACACAATTACACTGGAATTTACATTAATATATTAATGCCAAGTTTCCTGAATCAAAATCTTCTTATAAAGAGATTTTGGATTTTGTTTGGGCAAAATAGAACTGCTCTCTTAAATTGTTTGATTTTAATTAACCTTTTACATTGAAGGCAATAAACTGGAATGCTTTGGACTGGTTTCACAATTTCTTTCACCAATGATAATAATATCAATCTCAAGCATAGGACAGGAAAGTCTGTTCCCATCAGCACAGCTGTGGTACCAATCAGTTGAACAGAATTAGGTTTTCATTCTTCTCCCAGTTCTATGGACTGCAGCTATTTAATTCAGCTTCTCTGCATTTCAACACCTACATTATAGATATAAATTATATCTATCTGGTTTGCTAGGCTTTTCTTGTATCAGGTACTATTTAAGACAATTGCCTCTCTCTACTGAAGTAACTGGAGTCTGATGATTGGAAGTGATGTAGAAGTCTAAGGTGAGTTCAGATGAATTCTGCGTGGCAAGAGCAAATTATATGCCAATGTAATAACATTTTCTTTGCTTCTGTAAATTGTTGGTTCCAAAAGGCAGTATAAGTTTAGGAGATTTCTATGTTCCACTAAAACCAGATAAATAAACTTTCCTGACTATGGTGGAATCTGAATCAGGACTGGACATGGACTTGTATTTTAGGGTCATCCACTGAAGCCAAGATACTGGTAACCAGGTGAGAAAGAAAAGGTGCCTCAATTCTTGTCATCTCTGAAGTGTTTGAATTGGAATACGATGGCACAGAGTTTACATGTAACAAAAACTGTAGCTGCTATTTTGCCAATTCAGTATGGGTACTTGTGCTAGTTTGAGCCTAGCTAGAATGTTTTGGTGAGAAGAATTAGATCATAGGCTGAGAAATGAAAACAATGGTGAGGTCTACTTCCCTCACAGCCTTGCTGAGATGTGTAGAAAGGAAAAGAAAAACAAAAGATAAAGTCACTTCGCTTGGGCACTTCACTGTGGGCTGTGCTCTCGGCTCTTTGCCTGCTGGGGAGCTGGGGCTGCTGGCTGAACTCCATCTTGCTTTCTAACCTCACCCTCCATTTGCTTTTGTGGNTAAGGAGAATCCATCAGGCTTCAGTCAATGAAGGCTCCACAGTGGCTTTACTTAAGAGAAAAGAGCAGGATGTGCTAATACAGACTTGCATATTATGAGCCAAAGATTTCTCTCACATCAGCTAGAAACACAAAGATTTCCAATCCAGATTTTTTTTTTTAACAACATTTTTAAAAGATTTTTTTTCTAATTTTACACAGTAAAAGAAATATGCCCTATAAATTAAGGGGATAGTCAGAAATCTTATTAAAGGATTTTGAAGATAGGTTTGCAGAGTATTCAACATGTGTGCAGGGTACTGGATGTTACTGAAAGGAAAAGGAAAATAAAAAAGAAAACTCAGAAACTTTGGTCAGGAAATGCATACAAACTTCCTTATGATTATGAATTCTCACTTCACCTGACTGCACATCTTGCAACAAGAGCTGACTGTACTGCAACAGCGTTAGAAGCGTTGTAACCACAGTTCTTCCTTCCTACCTGTAGAGCCAGCTCTTAGTCTCCATCTACTGCTGAACTAGTTTCACTGTTACTCACACCATTGTCAAAGTGCATGCTAAAAATTGTAGATTACTTCTGTTCACTGCACACTACATTGTTTTACCATGGACTATGTTTTATTTATAAGGAAAATAAATTGTCAGAGTTAAAAAACACAGTGCATTTTGTTCTAGGCAACACATTGCTTTTATCACACAAATAATTTATTGGTTCTGCTCCCAGATGAGTTCTGTGCTGACCTTTTCAGGTATATGGAATATTGGTGCATAATTTGTCTTGTTGGGGAAATGTATTTATTTTAGCCATTAATACATGCTGTCATAACCTTTGTGTTGAGGAGCAAGTTTGTTGGTTTAATTCTGAGGAATGTTGTTATAGAGGGATATATGGAAAACAAAACTTCTTATCTCAATGCCTTTGTATGCTGAGGAAGAAACATGGATTCGAATTGGAATCTATCATATAATCTCTGATAAAGGACTGGAGCCCAAACTATTTCTTGGTTGCAGGGCAGACACAAGCCCATTCCAGTTCAAGAGCAGCTTCTGCAAATTGCCAGCCAAAAATGGCAGATGTCTTTTTGCCCTGGTGAGGCCACATCTGGAGTATTGCATCCAGTTCAGGGCCTCCCAGTTCTAGTGGGACATAGAACTGCTTGAGAGAGCGCAGAGCCACAAAGATGATTAAGAGAATGGAACATCTCTCTTATGAGAAGAGTCTGAGGGAGCTGGGGCTCTTTAGCTTGGAGAAGAGGAAACTGAGAGGTAACCTCATCGATGTTTATAATAATGTAAAGGATGAGTGCCAAGAGGGTGTAGCCAGGCTCTGTGGAGTGATGCCTGATGACAGGACAAGGGACAACAGGTGGAAGTTGAGGCATAGGAAGTTTCATTTAAACATGAAGAGGAATTTTTTTCCCTGTGAGGGTGACAGAACACTGGAACAGGCTGCCCAGAGGGGTTGTGGAGTCTCCCTCTCTGGAGATATTCAAAACCCACCTGGATGCATTCCTGTGTGATCTGGTCTAGGTGATCGTGCTCTGGCAGGGGGTGGTGGTCTGGATGAGCCTTCAAGGTCCCTTCCAGCCCCTGACATTCTATGATTCTGTCTTCAGAACAGCTTGCTGCATTTTAGTAACACTGAATGTGAGCTTGAATAATCTTCAAATGTTGCTTCCTACTATCACCATCTTACACAACCAGCTCAGCTACCATATTGGCCTGTATCTAGGCAAATTTCTGCTTTGCAAGTTGAAAGAAGGGTCTACAGAACTGTATATAGCAATAAAGCTGCACCAAGACCTGCTTCTATAATTTTAAAATAGACAGCAACCTAACACTGCTGGACATTCATCTCATGAGGTAAAAATCACCAGTTACAGGTTACTAAAAAATATTTATTTAGTCTTAAATGCTAGGGAAAAGTGATCTCATTTTTATAAAAGGGCAGAAGAAATGCCCAAACTACTTCCCCTTCATCTCAGTTTACAATGAACAGCACATTTTGCAATTTAAAATTACATTAAAGCTGCCCAAGGCCAAAAGCTAAACTAGAGTAGTGAAACCGTTTAAGAGTAAAGAAGTACATACTATAATGCACATGAAGTTTCATGCAGATGCTAGGTTTGAAGTGCTAAGTTCGTATATTGTTAAATATGCCTAAGAACACCTTTTGAAGTAATCAGTTCAGATTTTGTCTTCTGCATATTCTGAAATTTGCACGATAAAAAATGGTTCATTATAATAACTTCAAAAAGAAGATGTGAAAGTCCACCACTTACTTTTCTGGAAAAAAATGAATCTCTGAAAATAAAGTAACATTGTGGAATTTTGTCTTACTGAACAACAGATCAAGCTAGGAGCAGGTGTTGATCTGTTGGAAGGTAGGAGAGCTCTGCAGAGGGACCTGGACAGGCTGGATGGGTGGGCAGAGGCCAATGGGATGAAATCTAACAAGGCCAAGTGCAGGGTTCTGCACTTTGGCCACAACAACCCCAAGCAACGCTACAGGCTGGGGACAGAGTGGCTGGAGAGCAGCCAGGAGGAAAGGGACCTGGGGGTACTGGTGGATAGTAGGCTGAAGATGAGCCAGCAGTGTGCCCAGGTGGCCAAGAAAGCCAATGGCATCCTGGCCTGTATCAGGAACAGTGTGGCCAGTAGGANAGGCTGGATGTTAGGAGGAAGTTCTTGACAGAGAGAGTGATTGGCATTGGAATGGGCTGCCCAGGGAGGTGGTGGGGTCACCATCCCTGGGGGTGTTCAGGAAAAGCCTGGATGAGGCACTTAGTGCCATGGTCTAGTTGACTGGCTAGGGCTGGGTGCTAGGTTGGACTGGATGATCTTGGAGGTCTCTTCCAACCTGATTGATTCTATTCTATTCTATTCTAACAATTATTTGGAATCTAGTGTTTACTTTCCTGACTTCTCAAGTCCTTCTTCTGCTTGGTGTTCACCCGCTCAGGCAGTGCCGCTGAAGGTGTTATTTATTAGTTTGTTAGCTTCTTTAAGAAAGGGGAGAAAAATATGATGAAAAGCATAAGAATGCTTAGAGTAGGAAGATGGGCAATGGCTTGCAAACATTTCTCACTCCAACGTTTGCTACAGTAGTTGAACGCCACTTTGTCTTTCAGTGATTTCAGTGCACCTTCTGTTTAGACAGCTGCCTGAATACATGTTCATATGCTCACAGAAGAAAAAGCCCTCCCATAAAATGTGGCACCTGTGAAAAAGGCAAGACTATGAATTGGAACAGGCCTACCTCTGCGATTCTTATCTGTACTGTAATCAATTTGGGTAGTTTGTGACATTTAGAGCCCGACATTTGAAAAATGAACGTTTACTTCTATATGTACTCATGTTCAGCTTTGTCAGCTCTGATACAGACAGCAAGAAAAATAATGTCATCAGAATTTTTTACAATTAATTGAAATTCAGATACAAAATGAGACATTTCCCACAAAAAATACAACTAAAGATGCAAAAATGTTATGAGAAAGATCTTAGTGTTAGTATTTCTCCTGCTCCTTCTCTCTCTCTGGCCCATTTATTTAATATTTATTATTTAACAGCAATATTTAATTATTTATGTGAAGTGGAACAGCATCAACAAGAGAAGCTGGAGGAAAAAAACAGCAAATACTGACTTGGTAGAGCAGTGGTTATTATACTTGCCCATGAAGTGGAAAATGGAAGATGGAAGTGTGAGTTTATATTCCAAAGCAGGGAAAGCAAGACTTGAATCTTATGTATTCCTATCATAACCTATCAGGAGATGAAGCTATTCTCTGGCACATATTCATTAACACTATTTTCCTTGCTGACTTTTCAGGGGGTGTAACAACAATATACTGCTGATGTTTTTTAAAAGGGAAATTGCACGTCAATATAGAAAATGAAGATGATTCCCTCTGGCCGGGAACATCAACTTGTGTGCCAATGGACAACTGTAGACATTGATATATTCATTTCATATTACTTTTGATGTATATATTGCCTGTCCAATCAAGGGAAGAGTTTAATTGCTTTCAAAGAGCAGTAGAGAAATACCATGGGTTGTGCTACAAGATGACTTGAGTTAACATGCAGAAACCCAAAGGTGTCCTTGAATATCTGCTCCTTTGTAGAACAGGCACCTCAGACCTGCAAATATCAGATTTCTGTTATTTCACAGTATCAGAGTATCACAGTATCACCAAGGTTAGAAGAACCCTCATAGATCATCAAGTCCAAGCCGTTACCACAGAGCTCAAGGCTAGACCATGGCACCAAGTGCCACGTCCAATCCTGCCTTGAACAGCTCCAGGGACGGCGACTCCACCACCTCCCTGGGCAGCCCATTCCAGTAGCCAGTGACTCTCTCAGTGAAGAACTTTCTCCTCACCTCAAGCCTAAATTTCCCCTGGCATAGCTTGAGGCTGTGTCCTCTTGTTCTGGTGCTGGCTGCCTGAGAGAAGAGAGCAACCTCCTCCTGGCTACAACCACCCCTCAGGTCATGGCTTACTGCAGGGGGCAGTGAACTAGGTGACCTTCAAACATCCCTTCTGTCTCTAAACATTCTATTATACTATGATTGAAGCACATAGTATTCTGCTTATATTATTTTGACAAATATCCTAAAACTTTTGGAGTGTATTATCTGAGACTTGCAGAGCAGCAGTCTATTTTTTAACATTCTGCTGGAACTAGCAAAATAGTGTCATAGAATCATAGAATCATAGAATGGTTTAGGTTGGAAGGGACCTCAAGGATCATCCAGCTCCAACCCCCTGCCATAGGCAGGGACACCTCCCACTAGAGCAGGTTGCTCAAGGCCTCATCCAGCCTGGCCTTAAACACCTCCAGGGAGGAAGCATCCACAACCTCCCTCGGCAACCCATTCCAGTGTCTCACCACCCTCACTGTAAAGAAGTGTCCTTTCTACTCTAGTTATTTCCAAGTTCCAGCTTTGTCTTCTGGGACAACTTCAAAGAGGTAAAATAGCTCAGAAGGATTTGCTATCTGCAAGACCCTGATGGCTGGCTATAAGTATAAGATGCCCACTTGGAACAAGTTTATTGATAGGTGACAACTATCCCTTCTGTCAATCCATCACTACATGTCAATACTCTGTTGCAGAAACATTTCCATTATTATTTGTTTAAAAGCTTCCCTCTTCTGGGCAGGAATTTTATTTGTGATTAAATATGATACCTGAATAAATACAAAAAAGGCAATGTCATCACTCAGATGTCCCAAGCAACTCTCTACTTCAAATCCCACCATACTGTTCTACAGAAGATTGACACCAACAGAAAGTGACAATTTTTTGGTGTGTAGTGAAGAAAGTTTTTTTTCCACTTCCCTTTCCCTTTCCCTCTTTTTCACCTTTTGAAGACTGGCTAGAGCTATCTGAGTCCAGCAAGACAGTCAGGAAACCTCCTGAAAACTGCACACAAAGTATATACTTCTCTTTGACTGTAACAATGCTCCTCATCAAGAGAGATGCTAGTCCAAGTTGATGTTAGCATCAATTACTTTGGTTCTGGCCTGTGATGCTTGGTGTGGTTTTGCTTAGTGTCTCTTTTCTCTGTTGTGTAATAAGTAATGCCTATTTACAGAGAGAGGAGAACCCTTGTGTGACACAAGCAGTGTCTTCAAGCTTCTGCAGAAAGCAAATACAGAAGCTAACTAAACATCTGTGAACAATACATGCACTTGTTAAGTCTAAATATCTGAGATATCAGGCATAGAAATCTCTTCCTACGTTGTGGTTTTTGGGTAGATGAAAATTAAAGTTGTCTCTTTTTTTTTCAGTGAAGAGCAAAAGGTTCAGTCTCCCTGCATATAATGGATTTAAATACCAATTGCCTGCTGCTTTTCACTAACATAACATTCTTAAGTTGTCTTTTAATCAGTCTATTTGATAGTGCAGTAAAATGTTTATATTGCAAATTGTACAGTATACCTTCAGTTTATGAGCAAATTAATAGTCTGGAACCGTGAGAATCTGACTATATCTGAATATTGATGATCTCACTTTCTGAGTCTCTCTGGGATTGGGGGTGCGAGGTGTTGATCATTGCTTCTCACTGATAAGCAAAATATTTCCAGAGCGTGAAGAATTCTGTGGTGTGTGAGAAGGATAAACCATAATCTGCATCAACACACTAACTTCTCCTCTGCCATTTGCATTGAAAATCAGGTAGAAGTTATGCTAAGCTCTCTATTATAGCCCCATGTATGTGAAAGGTCTTCCCCTTCATTTGAATAAGGCCTCTTATGCATGTGAAAAAAAAAAAGCACATTTAAAAGGAACGTTCCTTTAATTAAGGTGGCATTTAGAATCAGAATCCTTAAATGTTCACTTTTTGTGATGCTAAACTGTGGAGTATTTTCAAATATGTTGTAGCAGTCATTTTCATTAACCATTTTTATTTGTATTTATTTTTAAAAGGAAATGACATGCTCCACAATGTGAAGGGAAGGGGTAGGTTAATATGACTAGCTAGATTAAGGAAAATTTAAATCAGCCTGTTTGATGAAATGTAGGAAAATGTTTAAATATGGGATTAGACTTACAATATAGAAAGCAGTCAAGGAGATCAAAAGAACTCTGTTCGGAAAGTCCTATTAAAAAAAGAGAGGGGAAAAAAAAATCTATTGAGTGACTTCTTATAGCTAAATGATTAAAGTGTTTTTAATATATTATATTCAATCTGACTTTAAAATAAAAGTAAACAGCCCAGAGTGTACACCAAGTAGAGATTGTATTCATTTTTTTATAAAGACAAAGTGACTGGGCTTATAAGAAACTGGCTCCAAACATATATATATATATATATGAGACTATGGAATTTAACTTAAAAGGAGATCCCTGGAGAATAATTTTAAATCTGGCATGCAGCTTTGTGGAGACAGAAGTTAACTGATTGGCATCTGTATGAATATGGATTTCTTTAAATCCATATTTGATTTTCTATCCCTTAAAAAAAAAAATCAGCTGTAACCTAATAACTAGATCTTGAGCAAACCTTGGGAAGAACACGCTTAATCCTCTAGTGAGTCAATAGAAATGCCTCTGACTTTGGTACCATACAACTACGGTCATAGGAGTGAGTTCCACAGCTGTCAGTGTACTCTGCATCTCAGGAAACTGGGTTTGTTTAGTCTTATTTTGTTTTTAATTAATGCTAGACTAGGTGCTTGAATCGTGGTTAACATTAAGTGTTCACAGGACCTTGCGTGCTTCTTTTGTCCCTCGCTGGAATATTTTGCTAGAAAAGCACAGTGAGAAATTTGGATTACAATATACTGCTCACCTTAAGTGAAGGCTATTTTGCCTATTCTTTAACAACCTTAAGACATTAGTAGGCTTTCATTATACAGAATAAACAAATACTGGGCATATAAATATTCTACAGCTGTATGTGCAGTGTAAATCAACTGTTAAATAGTCCCTCTATTCTACTGATCTACTTCATCTCAGTACTTTAAACAGCAAAAATTAAAAAGAAGCTTTAATATAGTGTACAGACCCTCAATACTCAACTAAACCACAGAATTATTTCTGAATTGATTCCCTAGTCCTTCATTTATTCAAATAAATGTAATTACAGTGGTGATGAATTTCAATCAAAATGCATACAAATTTGAATTTCAAAGTCCTATTTTAATTTGGCATAATTATTCATTTCTAGGTGTGGACTTCTTTTTTTCCCCAATTGCTTCTGTCTCCAGGTGTGTTTGTTACAATTAAAAATAAACAAGTCTTTGCAGTCCCTCTTCTCATCAGTCCTTCCCAATGACATTTACAACTGTTCTTTCCAGGTATCATCTACAGTCAAACACAGTAAAACTGTTGATAGTTTGAATGTTGGTGTATAGAATGGACACTTTTTCCAGTTGCATTCTAGTAATAACTCTGCTCACAGGGCAAATAGAGGATGGCTTCTTCTAGTTAGTCAGCAGGAAATGGGGTACCTTCATCCTTTAGTTCAGTACCTACAAACATGGGGTAGAATAATTTCCCAAATGCATACATATTTTGAAAATATATCTTGATGTAAATGAATGATTCAAGGTTTCCATTTTTTATCTAATTAATTTCAGGTAGGATTAATGTACTGTTGTCTTTCTACTATAGAATCACAAAAGCATGGTCAATTGATTAGTCTATTAGTGTATACCGACAGTACTCAAGGGCATCATTCAGTACCTGGGACGTCCTGTAATCAGACCCTTGTGTCAGCAAAATGTCCTGTTGCTCCTGCAAGAGCTTCAGTTCTATAGATAGAGTGAATGGTAAGAATATCTACATATTGAGCTACCAGTACTTTAATTTCTGCACCCTTTGGTAGTGCTGTGAGCACAGCTTGGCAATGCAGCTACAATCTACCATCTGGCAGTTGACCATTCTGGCAATCTACCATTCTCCAGCAGAATGAGAGAGTTGCTGTCTGCAAGGTAAACAAAAGCAGCAACAGAAGAAAGTGAAAGGAAGAAAAAATCCTGGAAACCCAGTTGTTAAAAGAAGCAGAGTCAAGAAGTAAAGGTGTGTGGGGGAAATAATCTAGCAACAGCTTCTCAAACACATAATTTAAACTAATGGAAGACTCCATAAGTTAAAATAGTGAAAAAAAAAAAGCAGACAAGAATGCACACCTAGAAAGCCTGAAAGAACAGGTGGCCACACAAATATTTGAAGAAGCTGTCTGGCTCTTGGTTTGCATGGCCCATCTCTGCCTTATCAGCTGTCTCCTTCTAATGGAATCCCAAGGGCTGTCTTACTCTTTGCTTCTACATGCTTCACTGCTCACTTTATCGCTTTCTTTTGCATGTCTGCAGAACTTTTGCTTTACTCTTTCCATCCTGGCAGCTGGGAAGAAACTCACAATTCAGGATTTTATTAATTTTTTCCTGCAATGAGGCAGTGTGAAAAATAGCATTGATACTGAGTGTATTTTCCATCTAACTACAGTCAGAAATATTTGATCTTAGGGTGACATACTAGCACTCTGTTAACTTGAAACAGTCTCAGCATTGACTTTATAGCTTTCCACATTGACAGGCATTAGAAGGTCTATTTATTTATTTATTTATTGTACTCTGAAACAGCATTGGGAAGATATATCAATATCATGATGTGTAGTAAATATTTTAATGACATTTAAAAACTAGTAATTAGTAGAATTAGAAATTGGAAAGAAGCTGTAAGAAGAGATCAGGCTTAGGGCAGATTATTTTCACACTGACATTAATGATTTACCACAAAAGTACTGATGATACAAAATGATGACAGAAAGCAATATTAAAATAGCATCTAAGAAGAATCAGATGACCTCAAAGGCAGGAGAGGGAACAGGAGAAATAGGACAACAATTGAAATTTTCACTACTGATTTTTTTCTGTGCAAATAAAATAATTTGATATATCAGAGAAGTTATTTCTGAATGCAATATATGATTCCAATTATCCATTTTGAAGACAAAATATACCAATAAAATACAGAGGACTACTATAGTAATGAGGAGAAAGAAAAGGAAAATGATGAGTTCAAGGAATGAGGTAACTTGTCTTAGCAAAATAAGGGATAAGAGGACATAAAGTTGACTGCTGTCATAGGTGCACCAGAAGAAGAATGAAAAAACAGAGTAGAAACTGTAAAAAAGATCACAGGTGATCATGGAATGGCTAATTACTTCAGCTTAAATACAGTCTTGGTTACAGAACTTCAGGGCCATGAAAAGGATTTGGACATGAATATGATTAGGAAATAGGGAGTAACCAGTAGGAAAGAACTATGCTTGATGACCGCTAAGTTCTTTCACAGCTCCTTCCATTTCTTAGAGGCATTATTTCCAGTGAAAACCAGTATCTGCTGCAGCTACTCTCTTAGATTAACTTACGTATTGTTAATTAATTCACTTAAACATTCTGGCCCTTATCACACAGCATTGGGATTCTATGAGTTTATTCATATCATTTTATAGGCAAAGGCCTCAAGCAAGTACCTGTTACTGGTGTACAAGATCTATGTACCATGAGAGCTCAGTAACAAAGCATGTGAAACTGTATCACATAATAGATTATTTCCATGTGGATCTTCATTTGTCTGCAAGGCAACGTTGTCTACCTTCATCTCAGTGTGTGTTAACAGTGCTGACAAGGTGTTACGAATGATGCAAAATTAATGACCAATATTAATTTTTATATCCAGGTGAAGATTGTTAATAACTATGAAAATAGTTTATTAACATTAAATCTCACCAGAAAACTTATTTATGACCTTCAAAACGCATGGTTTGGATATTCATACACACAGAGAACAGGCAAAACTAGAACACTTTAAGAAATAACTAGCAAGTGCAAACATTAAACTTAAAGCTGGAAAGAGGTTCTTAGTTTCAATTATACCTCTTGCACACGAGGGGACTTGAGAGGCTCCTTTCTGCTACTAAGCAGAAAAGTACAATAGAATCATAGAATCATAGAATGGTTTAGGGACCTCAAGGATCATCCAGCTCCAACCCCCTGCCATAGGCAGGGACACCTCCCACTAGAGCAGGCTGCTCAAGGCCTCATCCAGCCTGGCCTTAAACACCTCCAGGGAGGAAGCATCCACAACCTCCCTGGGCAACCTGTGCCAGTGNCTAGTTACAGAATTTCTTAGAGTGAGAAACTTTGAATATTTACTCACAAAATAGTGTCAGACAGTACCCAAAACTTGATGGGAATTCTGTTGGTGCCTTGAAAGATGTTGCAGGCAAAGCAGAGCATAATGTGGCAGGGCAGAGCAGGCAAAGCAAAAGTAAAAGTGAAAGTATGCACGTGGCAGAAGCTATTTATTGATTGCCCCAGTGTAATGGCTCTCTTGTCCACAGAGATTCACCAATCAGAATGGTACTTTGCTGAACCAGACCATATTAAGTGAAGTCAGCTTTCCCTTTTTTAGGGAAGATGTGGTGGTTTGGGTGTCATGTGTCCCCGTCCCCATCCCCCCCCAACTTTAGAAATCACCCAGACTAGACTCAGCTGGCTCTGGAAATATGAATGAAGCTTATATTTACAGCTAGCACAATATACAACCAGATATTTACAGTATATACAGAAATATACAAGGTAAAAGGTAATACAGAAACACAACTCCCCTCCCAGAAACCTGAGTCCCCAGGAGGGGCTCTCAACCACCCCTTCACCTTCCCCCTACCCCTCTCAACCTTACCCCAGTCCCAAGGAAGAATGGAGGTTTGGCCAGGGGGTTAGGAAGGTGGGGTTAGAGAGTAAGACACAGCTCAGCCAGTTCCCCAGCAGCAGCCCAAGTGAGAGAAGTGCTGAGAGTCTTATCTATGTTTTGACTTATGCTTTTATGCATCTCAGCAAGCCTATGAGGGAAGTAGACATCACCATTGTTTTCCTTTCATAGTCTGTAATCTAATTCTTCTCACCAAAACATTCTAGCTAGCTTCAAACTAGCACAGAGGAACAAGTCTGGGCAGGTCTTAGACTCTCAGGTTGGGTGTCTCCAAGCCTACTATGTTCTCCCTGCGCTCTGCTTCCCCCTCCTCCCCTCCCCTGAAAGAGGGAAGAGAACCATGGGATCATGCCTGGGCAAGCCAGGACATGTATCTTCCATGACACAAGGTGAATTACTCCTAACTAGAAAGAATGCCTTACATTCACACTTGTACATTACAAAAAAAAAGGTTTCCTTGTAAATGTGCCTTGAAGTGATGAGGAATCTAATGGTAGGCATGAAAGTGAAGAGAGACCGGAAAAGACCTCCTATCACAAATGAAAGGACTCAGAGTCAAGGAGGTCATGCTGACATACCTGCCCTAGGTATGAAATGTCAGTCTTAGCATTCAACCAGTAAAGCTGAAAGATGTATAGCTTGATTACTTCTCTATTAGATCATTATGGAACAGTGGTCAAAATATGGTGTAGCCCTTTTAATCCAAACAGTATATACAGTATGCAACTAATAAACTTTCAGGAAAATTAAGTGAAAACTTACACAATTTGAGAACAATGAAGATTATTCATAGAAATGGATCAAAACCTTTCACTGTTTGATTGCAAAAGGTGGTCTGTCTGGACTTCAGCAAGGCCTTTGACACTGTCCCCCACAGCAAACTGCTGGCTAAGCTGTCAGCCCACGGCTTGGATGGCAACACTCTGTGCTGGGTGAGGAACTGGCTGGAGGGACGAGCCCAGAGAGTGGTGGTGAATGGTGCCACATCCAGCTGGCGGCTGGTCACTAGTGGTGTCCCTCAGGGATCAGTGCTGGGCCCCATCCTCTTTAACATCTTCATAGATGATCTGGACGAGGGCATTGAGTCAGTCATCAGCAAGTTTGCAGATGACACCAAGCTGGGGGCTGATGTGGCTGGGTTGGAGGGCAGAAGGGCTCTGCAGCGGGACCTTGACCGCCTGGACAGATGGGCAGAGTCCAATGGGATGGCATTCAATGGCTCCAAGTGCAGGGTGCTGCACTTTGGCCACAACAACCCCATGCAGAGATACAGGCTGGGGTCGGAGTGGCTGGAGAGCAGCCAGACAGAGAGGGATCTGGGGGTGCTGATTGATACCCGCCTGAACATGAGCCAGCAGTGTGCCCAGGTGGCCAAGAGAGCCAATGGCATCCTGGCCTGCATCAGGAATGGTGTGGCCAGCAGGAGCAGGGAGGTCATTCTGCCCCTGTACTCTGCACTGGTTAGACCACACCTTGAGTACTGTGTCCAGTTCTGGGCCCCCCAGTTTAAGAGGGACATTGAGATGCTTGAACGTGTCCAGAGAAGGGCAACGAGGCTGGTGAGAGGCCTCGAGCACAGCCCTACGAGGAGAGGCTGAGGGAGCTGGGATTGTTTAGCCTGGAGAAGAGGAGGCT
The DNA here is from genome assembly GCA_013400475.1 of Tricholaema leucomelas. Taxonomy (NCBI): domain Eukaryota; kingdom Metazoa; phylum Chordata; class Aves; order Piciformes; family Lybiidae; genus Tricholaema lacrymosa; species Tricholaema leucomelas. The sequence goes on from WAAF01000861.1 coordinate 456,233, forward strand.
CAGGGGAGACCTTATTGCTGTCTACAACTACCTGAGGGGTGGTTGTAGCCAGGAGGAGGTTGCTCTCTTCTCTCAGGCAGCCAGCACCAGAACAAGAGGACACAGCCTCAAGCTGCACCAGGGGAAATTTAGGCTTGAGGTGAGGAGAAAGTTCTTCACTGAGAGAGTCATTGGACACTGGAATGGGCTGCCCAGGGAGGTGGTGGAGTCGCCGTCCCTGGAGCTGTTCAAGGCAGGATTGGACGTGGCACTTGGTGCCATGGTCTAGCCTTGAGCTCTGTGGTAACGGCTTGGACTTGATGATCTATGAGGTCTCTTCCAACCCGGATGATACTATGATACTACTATGATACTATGAAAAGTCAGAGGTTCATTCTACAAGATTGTTGGTTGACTGATGTGTAATGAATGAAAGGTTGGACAGCTCTTACTAATTTCAGGAGCCTTATTTTAAATGACACTTCTGAGTTATAATAATAACTCATGAAAAATTCTCATCCCTATTCGCTGCACTCTAAGGCCAGAAGGGTGGAACATGCAGGTAGGAAAGAAAATCTTCAAAGGAAACATTGGTTCTCAGGAGGTGTCTATGTTAGCTGGGTTCATGTACAAATCCTGAACTCTATCTGCCTATAAAGTAAACAAAAACATGTTAATTTTAAACAAAACTACATTTATCCATATCCCCCCAAGTGTAAGTATGTGTTAAAACATCTCTAAAAATAGAGTTCAAAGACAAATGCCTTTCCTATGGGGATCAACAAGGGAGAATTTCTTTTCATCTCAATAAAACCACAATTCAAAAGGAAGACTGCAGCCTTTAGGGAAATACCTAAAAACAATGTTAAGATGTTCCAAAAAATGTGTCATGCAGTCTTGAAGCAAGCTCACCTGAGTATAAATTTCTTAGGTGCAACAGCTCTCATTAAGTAATTTCAAAAACAAAACCAGAAGTAACAGTGCAAAATCAGTAAAACTCTGAGGTGGCAATTTCTTTCCTTGTGTCTAAAAGCAAATGTATGTCTTCAGCAGTGCTTCATTCAAAAAAAGAAGGTTCTGTTAGGAAACAAACTCCACTGTTTGAGGCACTGCCTGAAGCAGGTATAAAAAGCTTCAGCATGCCTCCTGCAGGCTTGGAAAAGTTCCTCTGTAAAGGGTGATACCTTTCCTTGTCTCTAGACCATGGGATAGTGATGTGCCCTTGTGGCAAAGAAGGCCAATGGGATCCTGGCATGTATTAGGAAAAGCGTGTCCAGCAGATCAAGGAAGGTTCTCCTTCCCCTCTACTCTGCCCTGCTGAGCCTCTCCTTGAGTACCGCCTTCAGTTTTGGTCTTCCCAGTTTAAGAGGTACAGAGATCTGCTGCAGTGGGTACAGTGGAGTGCTACGAGGATGATCAGGGGACTGGAGCACTACCTGATGAGGAGAGGCTGAGGGGACCTGGGGCTTTGTAGTCTGGAGAAGACTGAGAGAGGATTTAATACATGTTTATAAATAACTGAGGGCTGGGGGTTGGGGTGGGGATAGGGGACGACACACAGGCTCTTCTCACTTGCTCCCTGTGATAGGACAAGGAGCAGTGGATGTAAGCTGCAGCACAGGAGGTTCCACCTCAACACAAGGGGCTGTTCTTTACTGGAAGGGTCACAGAGCACTGGAAGGGGCTCCCCAGAGAGCTTGTGGAGTCTCCTTCTCTGGAGACTTTCAAGGCTGGTCTGGATGTGTTTCTCTGTGACCTGAGCTAGATTGTATGGTCCTGCTGTGGCAGGGGGTTGGACTGGATGATCTCTTTGGGTCACTTCCAACCCCTGACATCCTGTGATCCTGTGCACTACAAGTAATTCAATGAACACAGTCATTTTCCCCCAAAATTATAGGTATTCTTCCTGCTAGAAGCAGTTCACATTGTGTGCTAGCATTAAAGTTGAACCTATATGAAGCAGACTCATACTGAGAGCTAATACCAGGCTTGCACATTTATCCTGTGAACAGTCTGTCTAATCCAGATTCTTGTTGTAACTATATAAATTCGGTTCCATATATGATTATTTTCTAGAGAGTCTCCAAAAATTCCGTGCTAAGGACACACAGTACAGGGCCTTTAGGGCTTTGGTGAAAGCTAAGGCTGGTTTCTTGATTTTTAATGTAAATGGAATGCTTATTTTTTCAGTGGACTTTGCGAGGCATCGTTGCAGGCTGGCATTCTGTTCTGCCAAGCATGGAATAAACGTAGAACAAATTTGTAACTCCTGTTGTGAACAGCTTCCAAGCCAAGTAACTTTAGGAGCCATACTTAGAAGCATGTCACTTGGAAGTGGTCATGCCCTTGTACTCAGCATTTGTGAGGCTGCATCTCAAGTACTGTGCTCAGTGTTGTGCCACTCACTACGAGACAGATATTGAGTTGCTGGAGCATATCCAGTAACTCAATGGCAATGAAAGTGGTGAAAGGCCTGGAGAGTAACTCTTACGTGGAGCAGCTAAGGGAACTGGGGTTGTTTAGTCAGGAGAAGAGGAGGATGAGGAGAGACCTTATTGCTCTCTATAGCTGCCTGAAGGAGGTTGTAGTGAGGTGAGTGTTGCTCTCTTCTCCCTAGTAATGAGTGATAGAACAAGAGGAAATGGCCTGAAATTGGACCAGGGGAGACTTAGAATGGATACTAGGAAAAAATTCTTTACTGAAAAAGTGGTTGGGCATTGGAATAGGCTACTCAGGGAGGTGATGGAGGCATTGCATTATAGAATCATAGAATGTCAGGGGCTGGAAGGGACCTCTAAAACTCATCCAGTCCAACCCCTCTGCAGGAGCAGGATCACCTAGACCAGATCACACAGGTACACATCCAGGTGGGTTTTGAATATTTCCAGAGAGGGAGACTCCACAACCACCCTGAGCAGCCCATTCCAGTGTTCAGACACCCTCACAGGCAAAAAAATCCTCCTCATGTTTAAATGAAACTTCCTATGCCTCAGATTCCACCCATTGCCCCTTGTCCTGTCATCAGGTATCACCCAGCAGAGCCTGGCTCCATCCTCCTGGCACTCACCCTGCACATATTTACAAACATTTATAAGGTCACCTCTCAGTCTCCTCTTCTCCAAGCAGCAGAGGCCCAGCTCCCACCCGGCTACCTCAGTCTTCCAAAATAAAAGATGTGATAGTTTGGGTGTTCCCCACCCCCCCCACACACTTTAGAAATCACCCAGACTAGACTCAGTCGGCTCTGGAAATTTGAATGAAGCTTATATTTACAGCTGGCACAATTTACAAGCAGATATTTACAGTATATACAGTTATAGACAGAAATATACAAGGTAAAAAGGTAATACAGACACAACTCCCCTCCCAGAAACCTGAGTCCCCAGGAGGGGCTCTCAACCACCCCTCACCTTCCCCCTACCCCTCTCAACCTTACCCCAGTCCCAAGGAGGAATGGAGGTTCAGCCAAGGGGATTAAGAAGCAAAGTGATTCAGCAAAGCAAATGGAGGGTGAGGTTAGAAAGCAAGATGGAGTTCAGCCAGCAGCCTCAGCCCAGAGCGAAGTGCCCAGCGAAGTGCAGAGCAGAAAATGACTTTATCTAATGTTTTGCTTTTCCTTTCTACTCATCTCAGCAAGGCTGTGAGGGAAGTAGACCTTACCATTGTTTTAATTTCTCAGCCTATGATCTAATTCTTCTCACCAAAACATTCTAGCAAGGCTCAAACTAGCACAATAGGAGAGATGTCCATTCCTTTAATCATCTTTATGGCTCTGTGCTGGACTCTCTGAAGCAGTTCTATGTCTCTCTTGAACTAGGCTCAGATCTGGACACAGTACTCCAGATGTGGCCTCACCAGGGCAGAGTAGAGGGGCAGGAGAACCTTTCTTGACCTACTAGTCACAGCCCTTCTAATACACCCCAGACTGGCATTGTCTCTGGAGGTGCTCAAAACATTTGTAGACATGGAACTCTGCAACATGTTTTCATGCCCATGGTGGTATTAGGCTGACAGTTGAACAAGATGAACTTAGAGGTCTATTACAACTGAAATGAATCTTTGATTCCATGATTCAGTTTGAACACACAACCTCTCAGAGAAGGAAAAAAAAAAAAAAACAGAAGAAGAAGCAGCAATGCTGCTTGTTTGGTCTTGCACCAGATGTGTGCCATCTTTTCTGTTTATTTGTGTACCTCTAACAATACTTTAGCATCCTTTTATATATTCTTACATTCTGACAAAGAGATTAATATAGACTTTGTTAAGCTGCTAGAAAAATGTATAGTATGTGTGGCACTGGCCCTTATGCAAGACATATCTGACTCATGAGAAATAATGTAATTGCTATTTAGACCTAGAATCTACTTGTCTCTGGCTTGATACTCTCCAGGAAAAGAAGATTAAATACATGTCTGTACATATGTGAGTTTATGGGGGGGGAGGGGGAAAGTCTATTTACCAGGTAGCTACTTTTTTTTCCAAAGTAAATGTAATCCATACCAAAAAAAGCTTGCATGCTTTTGTCTCCTACACAGATTTGCTTCCAGCTCTTGCCAACTAAATGGTGTGCTGCTTTCACTCTCTCTTCTACAATCTACGACTGAACGTCATAATGTTCATATATGCTGCTACTAAGTTACTTTTAAAAGTGAAATATATGGGGGCTGACTGTATGGATGTGGGGAGAGGGGCAGGATTTCACACTGAAATTACTGAAGGTGAAAAAAAGGAAATATATGTTCTCTTTAAATGTCTTTGCTTAAAATGTAGAGTTATTCTCTTTTGAAGAAGAGAGCAATTCGGTTTTGATTTTAAGCCTCCTGAAGCGTCCATATGTGTATCTCAACGGTAAGATATGAAAATGAAATACAGAACAGAAGATCTAAACCAGAAAATAATTTCAGAGAAAGATATTATTTTGGGAAGATATATGGCCCAGTATTTTTAAGAAAGAGCATTTCTTTTTCTATGAAAACTATTCGTTGTACTTTTTCAAAACCTCAGCTTTTAAAATGGGTTAAATTTATTTAGTGTTCTAAATTATTTGGAGTTGGATACAGGTAGAGAAAATTTTTTTTTTTCCTTCACAGAAATATGCTGAATGTGTAAAGGAGAAAATTGCCAGGACCTATAAAGCACATGGTTGATTTTAAGGATATGGAAGGAATTAAATATATGTGTGTATGGAAAGGAAGTAAGAAAGAAAATAAATGGTCCCGTAAAGAGAATAACAGATGGCTCCGTTTCATCAGAAGGCTGCCTACACTTTGTAATCGTTTTTTGATAATACCTAAGAATTATTTCTTTAGTTTATTTATCTCATGGAGAGTAATTGTCAGATGTTACACGTTGCTTACTGGATGTTTGACTTAATTAAATGGTAAGACAAGACATCTGTTGGCAATCTTTGATACTTTTAAATAACTCGACATAATATGGAATGAAGATACTAAATTAGAAGAAAGGAAAAATGCCATAAGAAGGCAATGCCACTTGTGAAATTTACTCTTTGCCACTTCCCTGGATGGATATATCATGGAAAGGTTGTCTGAGCTGTCATCGTGGCATCACTAAGAGGATGTACACAATATCTTCCATTCAAATTACCTTTCAGATCAATCACCCTCATCAGGCTGCTGGCTTCATCTGAGGGCTGTAGGACAAATGTTTTGGCTTACAGGTAGGAAAAGCTGGATTTGAAAGAGCTCTGAGAAAGAAGGTTCAATGATTAACTCTGATAAACTGTATTAAGAAAGTTAAGTAAATAATATGCTCATTGAAGTACCTCTGCAATTGACTTGCAATTTCTAAAATAAAAAGGCTGCTCAATACTTCCTTTTTTTTTTGCCTGGACTGAGCAAAAAATGTGTCCCTTAAAAACTTAGAACAAATATTTACTGGCTTTTCCAAGAGATACGGTATTAAAAATGCACCGGCATGGCACACCCGTATCTTGGTGGTAGAAATGCCTTCTGTATCTCAAATTACTTGTTTTATCTGAAAGACTGAATTTTGCCACTAGCATATGCATGTTTGTGTGTGTGTGTGTGTAGAAAAGCATGAAGCAAATAGCAGGGACATCATGGGGGTTTGTGCTACGTTGCAGTCAGATTAAACCAACAATCAGCTGCCTGGATATTTTAGTAACACACTAAGTGCTCCCTATGCCCTTAGTACTGCATAACTGTGAGTTAAATAACAGCTTCATGTATTTTCTGTGGTATTCTCATTTTTTCTGCAGTACCTTTTTAACCATGACGAATGATGGCCAGCTGGAAGTGCAGTGTAAATACTGCATGCATATTGCTAATGCACAGTTTCAAAATTTTTAATCTTGCTTTAACACATATGGCATCATCGATTACTGACACTGTTTTAATATAATGTAACATTGCTTTCAAATGACATACAATTTATACTGGATGTCACTAACCCTTAGACTACCTTGGCACATATTTATATATTTCAGCTACAATTTATCACTTTGCGAAACGCACTTTGCGTAATTGAAAATAACGGCATAAAAATCATCTGCTCTTATACACTGGTAGCATGATATACTATCTTGATAGCTTAGTGTACTATATGAAGTCAGTCTGCAGAGCCATGCCTTTGAAATATGATTTAAAACAGAATTTATAATGTCACAGAATTACATAAAACTGTGTGAAATTGTGCAGATAATCATTTAAATCTCCCTACATGAAAAGATAATTGCTCCAGAAATTAACTGTACCTGGGGTTCATTCATTTGGTCATGGCTAGTTTCTTATATAGTGATGATTTGATATTACAGCTAATTAAGATCAGGTCAGAGTTGCTGAAGGTCAGACATTAATGCACAGGATCATTGAAATGATAATTATAAACAGATTAGGAAGCTACGGTCTTTTATAAGAGGTTATTAGATAATTACTGTGAGAGTGTACGGCTTACTGTAATAATGGATTATCGACTACTTACAGCGTTTTAAGGGTGAGAGTATATTACTTCCTCAAGGACTAAGAGGAATAATGTTGTTGGAACTCAGGGTTCTATAAATAAAATAGCACCAATTGCTTTTTCAATTTTCTTCTAGAGAATATATTCGTTTGTTGGAATAAACTGTGTCATTATATCTCAATGAGACTCTAAACATTCCCGTAGCTGAGAAGGTCCTTTACAGTTGGTTTTTTTTTGCTTTTTCTTTTGGAGACAAAAGAAGGAAGTGAATTTTAAAAATTAAAATAAAAAATATTGCATTTTAGATACATAAGATAAGGCTGCCAGAATCTTTACTGACAACAGCTGAATGGGAATAATAAACATTTAGTAATGATTTGGGGAATAGGGAAAGATTAGCCTGAAACTTACTGATGCAACAATTGCGTATGTCCTTCTTTTTTTTCCCCTATAACTTTTATTCTAGCATACCCTTTCATGTATTAAAAATGACAAAATAAATAGATAAGTAATAAATTAGTTATTATATAGCTTTAGCACACCTTGATCTACTACTGGTTGAACTCCATTGAATTGGAGGCTGTGTGCATCAGATCATGATCTATAAATCAGTGAGAGCAAAGACAGCTTTAAAAAAGCTTCTAGAAAGATAGGACCATTTAAACGTTGCAGAAGACACTCACTGACAGGTTCGAAAAGCAGGTACCAGAAAAAGTAAACACATTTGTAGCAGCTATAGTAGCAGCAACTGTATGACCAAAAAAGTAAAACAAGAATGAGGGGCACTTCTGTGGTCTCCTTTGAAAACAAGACTGGTTTTATTGTGTAGTCTTTCCATGAGGGACACCTCTGTGGTCTCCTTTGAAAACAAGACTGGTTTTATTGTGTAGTCTTTCCATGAGGGACACCTCTGTGGTCTCCTTTGAAAACAAGACTGGTTTTATTGTGTAGTCTTTCCATGAGGGACACCTCTGTGGTCTCCTTTGAAAACAAGACTGGTTTTATTGTGTAGTCTTTCCATGCAGAACAAAATGTATAACCTTTGAGGAGGAATTTTTTCACTGTGAGGTTGACAGAACACTGGAACAGGCTGCCCAGGGTTGTTGTGGAGTCTTCCTCTCTGGAGATGTTAAAACCTGTCTGGAAGTGGTCCTGTGTGATCTGGTATAGGTGATCCTGCTCTGGCAGGAGGATTGGACTGGATGAGCTTTCAAGGTCTTTTCCAACTCCTGACATTCTATGCTTCTATGAAAGTATTTTACTTTCTTCAACAAAAATTGTCATAGGTGGGTCTCACACCTAATTGTACAGAAGACTGGAAAGGCTAGAATTGGTGTGAGCAGCACCAGTAGTGGGGAAGGCAGACCACTTATATCTGCAGACCTCTGAAAATATTTTGGAACCTGCAGCAGAATAAAACCAGCACAAAACAAGCAAAAAGGTCTTTCCTTGCCCATGACTACGGGCAGATATCTGCTTGGTTCTTCTCAGCTTTTCTGTGTGCCTGGGGTCAGTTTGCTCTTTGTCTCTTCAATTCATGGATGGAAGCCTTGCAGCAGTTCCATATAAAAAAAGGCAAATCTGTTGGGTCTATCATCAGTCTTCCATTGAGTATCTTGGAGCTGCTGGGAACAATGATATGAAGAAAAAGTCTAAGGAGTACAGCACAAGATTAGAAGGAGCACATTGCTTTGCTTCCCTCATCTCTACATGCCAGAGAATATCTGGCATACCTGTCCAATTTTTGCAGAACATCTCATAAAATTGCAGAAATTCTTCAGTGCCTGTGAACAGAGGATTTTCGTGTCTATATGCTAAAGAAGTGACATATTAAGGCCTGAAGTTTAAAATCTCCTGCTGTCTTTTTTTCAACACAAAAATCTCATGTTTCTCTTACAGAATATTTGTATTTATTATATTTAATACTGAACAACAAGTACTGATGTCCCACTGCCTTCGAACATTGCTGCACAACGAATATTTCACAGGTGTTCTTATTATTATGCATTTTCTACTTCTCATATGAAAGTTATTTTAAGCTTCCCCTAAATTTGCTCCATTTTTGGAAATGGCAACATACTGATTTCCCCCCCCCAATCCCAGCCACCACTGCTGAAACAATTTCTAACTTACAGGCTGTCATTTTGCCTACTGCATTTCAATTGATTATAGGTAGTGAATTGTGATGGATAGCCATACGGTAGCAGTAAAACTCCAAGCTATTTATTTTTTTAATCATTATTATTTTTGTGTGTAGATTTAAACAGCTCCAAAGACTTTTCTTTAAAGGAAAGAATCAGCACAGAATGGACACCTGATTTTTATCGTGTCTTTTCCAAGGATTGTTCCAAACATGTTTTAAAACAAAAGCACTTTATCTTAAAGGAGGGGTCTAATTATAGCAGATAGGTTAGATGAAGCTTTCTCTTGATGCAGCCTAGACAGCCAACCGTGTGCTGGGCTGCATCAAGAGAAGTGTGGGCAGCAGGGCNGGGGGAATGGGTTTAAGCTGGAAGAGGGGAGATTTAGACTGGATGTTAGGAGGAAGTTCTTTACAGTGAGGGTGGTGAGACACTGGCACAGGTTGCCCAGGGAGGTTGTGGATGCTTCCTCCCTGGAAGCGTTTAAGGCCAGGCTGGATGAGACCTTGAGCAACCTGCTCTAGTGGGAGATGTCCCTGCCTATGGCAGGGGGTTGGAGCCGGATGATCCTTGAGGTCCCTTCCAACCTAAACCATTCTATGATTCTGTGGTTCTATGTGTTTGTGAGCCACAGAGGTATTATTGAAGAGAGACTTTTGTTTGTTGCTATTCAATCACTGAGGCTACATTTCGTACAATGGAGGTGTTGAGAGAAGATTTACAAGATCATAATGTCATACTCTCTCTTTGTTCAGGTTTTGGAGAAGAAAATTACATACATTTCAACAGTTCTGGGAAGATTAAATCTGCAGTTTAAATTTGCTATTTGAACCCTGTGTTCAAAACAGCATTCTACAATTAGTGAGCCATGCTGTGTGGCCTGGGGTTAAACTAAGCAGGAGACAGGGCAAGGGGCGCCTAGGACCAGTGTTTTCAGGTAGGGTTGTGTAAATAATGGTGCTTTGATATTACAGTTCTCAGTCTACATATGGCTCAGTCATATGTGTCCGGTTTTGACAGTCATGCAAGTCAGAAGAAATTCTTTTCTGTGGGTGAAAAGTGGCAGCACTTAGGGACAGCATTACTGCCTGTCAAAAAAAGAAGAAGAAGAAAATCCTGGATCTTTGGATCTTCCCTGTCTTTCTTGCCTTGCATGACTGATAGTAAGATAGCCATGGAAAGATAGAAACACAACTCTTTGAAGCTAAAAAGGAAAAGAGAAAAATGTTGAATATTCACTTACAGGTCCTAAAATATTATTGACCATATGTCAGTTTTATCTGTTTATAGCCAGTGAAGGCTGGAGTACACTTTTCCTGAGACAGAAGGGAGAGGAGCAGAGAAAAAGGAAGGCAGAGAAGGGAGCAGTGGAGTGCTTACAGACAGTGAAATCTTGGAAGGCATTCAGGAACTGCACATTACACTGAGTGCTTCTAGAGGGTCTCACAAGATCTAACAAAAATCTCTGAAGAAAAGATACAATTCTTGTCTTTCTGACAGGTGCACAGACAATAGTTTATTTTTCTCTCTGATGTTTCTTTTTCTCTCTGATGTTTATTTTTATGGATATGATTTTCGCACTGTACCATGTCTTTAGTAGATATTGGACACACTATTTGCATACTAATTTATAGCTAGCTACTGCTAATATATGTAATTGAAAGGGTCTTTTGTTATAATACTGAGATATTTATCCTGTTTCAGCAGTAGTAAAACACCAAAGTACCTCTGAACAAAGATTTCATGTGTGATTTAATTTGTGAGTGTGTGTTCCTATAAAATATATATATGTAAAAAACATATAGATAATTAATATGTGTATATATATATAGATATAGATATAGATATAATGTTTTCCAGAGTGTTAAAAGGCCAGGCAGAATTTAGGATCTGCCAGAGTTAAGTGATAATAGGCAATTTCTCTATGCCCACAGCATCACTAGGAAGCAATTCCAAAGCAATCACTTTGCCCATTCCCTTTTTGCTGTAGGACAATGTAAGTCACAGGCAGGTTTAAAGCACAAGTTGAAAGGGTTTGCCTTTTCTTCTTTGGAACCAGCAGGATACTTACACCCACTAGCTATGGTACTACAGCAAATAATGTTGACACTTCAAAGCATTTAAAACGCATGAGTAAGACCCTCAAGAAAAAAGATTTCAAATGGATCACCGTTTGGAATTTTTCTTTGATTTGTTTTGTGAGTTTGGTTTTGTTTTGTGGTTGGTTTGTTTGTTTGTTTAAAGCTACCGTCTTTGTAGCTTTTGCACAAATATTTTCACTGCCCATAATGCTGAGAAGATTTTTTTTCTGTTCTTAAAAATGAAATTTATAATATACTGTGTTAGAAGTTGGAGTGTGTGTGAACAAAGAGCTAGGAACAGAGGAAGGAGAAGAAACTAGATCTAAGGAGAGGAAGAAAAGCTGGAATAGAATGGGAATGTAAGACAAAAGACCAGAAATAACCCACAAAACATTTGGAAGTGCAGAACAACCTCCTGAAGTTAGGCAAACAACATATACCTAAACCTGTAAATATTCTCCAGATACCTACATCTCTGTACAGTCACTGAGCAGCAGTGTAAACTGTCAAACAACAGTCTACAACTACCTGAGGGGTGGTTGTGGCCAGGGGGAGGTTGCTCTCTTCTCTCAGGCAGCCAGCACCCAAACAAGAGGACACAGCCTCAAGCTATGCCAGGGGAAATTTAGGCTTGAGGTGAGGAGAAAGTTCTTCACTGAGAGAGTCATTGGCTACTGGAATGGGCTGCCCAGGGAGGTGGTGGAGTTGCCGTCCCTGGAGCTGTTCAAGGCAGGATTGGACGTGGCACTTGGTGCCATGGTCTAGCCTTGAGCTCTGTGGTAAAGGGTTGGACTTGATGATCTATGAGGTCTCTTCCAACCTTGGTGATACTGTGATACTGTGGTACTGTGTGAAACACACCACCACCTACTCATTTAGTCTTTGGCAACAGAAGCACCACCACTCTACCATGCTAACATACTGTGTCTTTGCTCAAGAGATAATCTGGATTTCTTTTAATGATTTTTGAAACTTTCCCTCCAATCTATAAATGTTATATTATCAAAACTGTCGTCCCTTTTTTTTGCAAGCATGAATTTAAACTGAATCAATTTTACAATGCATCAAAAATGTTCATGTTCAAGATGAAAAAAAACAAGGTGTTGATCTTACTAAAAAATTACTGCTAAGAAATTTGCATTATTTCACTACTAACGATGACTGCACATTTATAGGTTGATGCAAAAAGAAAACATTAAAAATGTTTTCATTCATGCCATCTCAATTATTTTTTGAAGGCAACTTTTAAGTTCTCCAAGCAGTTTAAGAGAGACAGGGACCTACTCAAGAGAGTCCAATGGAGTGCTATCAGGATGATTAGGGGACTGGAGCACTGCCTGGTGAGGAGAGGCTGAGGGACCTGGGGCTTTTTAGTCTGGAGAAGAGAAGTCTGAGAAGGGATTTAATAAATGTTTATAAATATCTGAGGGATGGGGGTCAGGAGGTGAGGGACAGGCTCTGCTCACTTGCTTCCTGTGATAGGACAAGAAGCAATGGTGTCCACCTCAACACAAGGGGGAACTTTGTTACTGGAAGGGGCTTCCCAGAGAGATTGTGGAGTCCCCTTCTCTGGAGACTTTCAAGGCCTGTGTGGATGTGTTCCTGTGTGACCTGAGCTAGATTGTAAGATCCTGCTGTGGCAGGGGGTTTGGACTGGATGATCTCTTTGGGTCCCTTCCAACCTCTAACATCCTGTGATCCTGTGAGCCTCAGAAGACTTTTTTCTGGTTACTCCTGTAAGTAGGAAGTCAGTGGGGTGCCCAGAGAAAAGAAAATCTGTAACCGTAGTTCAAAAAAAGAGGTAATAAATTCCTGATAAAGTCTTGACTGTGCCAGAGCATTCTGAGATGAAATTCCTAGCAGGACCTCTGCTAACAATGTAATAGAGGCAATGTGTGAAAGCTGTGGTTCATGAAGATGTGTGTTCTACTTTCAAAGGGAAAAAAATACCAATATTCCTCTTCTCTTACCCAATGTCTTTTTTTCCACAGGAAGAAGGAAGTGAAGTTCATATCTCCTACTTTTCTGTTGTTTTTAGCAAATGACAAGTAAAAGCAAAAATCAAGGACCTTTAAGTTTATGCGTTATAATCTTGTTCTCTTTAATCTTCTGGATTATTCTTCAGCAGTAGTGGGAAATAAAAAAAAAGCTAACTGAGAAAATATTGTATTGTTAATTCTGTGGCTTATGAAACAATTTGCCTGTATTCTCCAAAAAAATTGTTAGAAGGAGAGAATGAGGGAGTTGGCACTGTTCAGTTTGGAGAGGAGAAGGCTATGAGGTAACCTTATTGTGGCATTTCAGTATCTTAAGGGTGTTATGGAGGCAGGGAATTAATGTGGCCGAGTCAGGAATTATATAAAAATAGAGCTATTTTATTTTATTTTCCCCAAAACCGCCCCCAAAACTATATACAGGAATTAATTTAGTTTTAATTAGCAGGTTCAGTTAGGTTGAGAATATCTACACGGATACCATAGGTAGACTTGACTATTTTGGAAGTCAGAAGTTGGAAAAGGCTTAAGCTATTAAATATATATATAGCGTCCCCACTATCAAGATAAGGCTGAGCCAGAGTTACAGCAGAATCAGGCTGGCTTGAATGGAAGGGCGGTCCAGGCGCTTGTCCCTTCGGGTCTTTCAGAAGCCTCCGAGGGTCGTTAAGAGCTATAAAGCTGCATAAAGAGGGTGCTTAAGATGAAGCCATCCAAAGTGGAGACAGCCCTGTCCCTCAGGAGCTTGTCTTTCAGAGCGTCAGGGGCTCCTTCTGCAGAAGCTATCCAGGCAGGGGAGAACTCCAAGGCGAGAACAAACTCCAAGGCAGGAATGAACTCCAAGGCAGGAACCCCAAGGCAGGAAGTCCCCCCAATATTTATACCCTTCCTAGACAAAGAGCCGAGTTACCACTGCCTAGGTGCGAAGAACACAGCCAATCCCCAGCTGATTCCAGCGTGGGCCCTGCACAGGGCACCCCTCCTGCCAGAAGGGTCCCTTGCTCCTCCCCCTCCCAGGGCAGGGGCAGGGGGAAACAAGTCTTTTTGAGTCTATTCCTCTCCCATTCAAACCACAGAGGGAGACGAATTTTGGAGTATACACGACTCCAGGACAAAACAGGGCTACAAGAAAGCTGGGAAAGGACTTTTTAGGATGTCAAGTAGTGATAGGACCAATAGAAACAGAAGGAAGCTAGAAATGGGTAGATTCAGACTGGATGGTAGGAAGAAGTTCTTCACCATGAAAGTGATGAGACCCTGGAATGAGTTGTCCAGGGAGGTGGTGGAAGCCTCATCCCTGGAGGTCTTTAAGGCCAGGCTGGATGAGGCTCTAGACAGCCTGATGTAGTGTGAGGCGTCCCTGCCCATGGCAGGGGAATTGGAACTAGGTGTTTCTTGTGGTCCCTTCCAACCCTGACTGATTCTATGATTTTCGTAGTCCAATATGTGCTTTGGTATCATTCTGCTACAAAGCTGAAGCACAAGTAGATTTAGTGCATCAGTGGTGTTCAAAGTTTACATATCAGAAGGATATGTGTTTCCCTTAATGCTGACATATCCAAAAGTGAGAGGAAGGTACGAAAGAATGGCCTTGCCCACAGAAAAACAGTTCCAGTTGCTCCAGTTTTGCAGGGTTTTCTAGGTAGAGAGGACAGGAAAATACATACTTTACACACTAGAGTGTGTCCAGTGTGAGGCTTTGAGGATGAGTAAGGGACTGAAACATCTGTCTTATGAGGAAAGGCTGAGAAATCTGCAGTTGTGGAATCTGGAAAAGAGAAGACTGGGAGAAGGTTTTATTACTGTTTTCAGATATCTGAAGGGTAGATGTCAAGAAGAAGGTGCTAGTCTATTTTCAGTGTTGTCTTGTGATAAGGGGCAATAGATACAAACTAGAGCACAGGAAGTTCCCCTTCAAAGTGAGAAAAACATTCTTTTAGTCCACCTTTGTAAATATAACCGTCATTTGAGTTTGTTTCAGTAATTTACTCCAGGGAGTAAATTCCAGTTTGCTGGGGTCCACATCCAATCCACTACATAGGCAAAGGCAATGAGGACAGAAGGGCTACTGAAACACTTGAGTAATTTCATTTAAGTATTTATATGTGTGTATGAGAGGGCTCCTTTAGTAGGTGGTTGATGGCTTGGTGAGCCATTGTGACATTGTGTATGAGAGGGCTCCTTTAGTAGGTGGTTGATGGCTTGGTGAGCCATTGTGACATTGTGTATGAGAGGGCTCCTTTAGTAGGTGGTTGATGGCTTGGTGACCAATTGTGACATTGTGTATGAGAGGGCTCCTTTAGTAGGTGGTTGATGGCTTGGTGAGCCATTGTGACATTGTGTATGAGAGGGCTCCTTTAGTAGGTGGTTGATGGCTTGGTGACCCATTGTGACAGTCAGCTCGTGCATTATTTCTTCAAAAATCAGCTAAGACATCCTTGTCTTCTGGAAACAGTTATAAGCTGCGAAACTTACATCCAAATAAGTCGTTAGTTATCCATGTGACAAGAAAGGATAAACACCTTTTGTTTAGTGACTACACATCAAGTAGGTGGGAGATGCAGCTGGTCTTCTGCCCTGTGTTGAAAGATGTTAGCCTCGGAACCTAACCTAGGTGTCAAACCACTACAGATTTGTATTGGTAGAATTATTAATAATACAGAATTTTGAGTTGATTTTTATTTTTGTTAGAACGCTAAAAATTCTTTATTCTTTTTGGTATGCATAGTAAGGAGCTTGAAGAGTTCTAAAGACAATCCAAATTTCTTTTACATTTCCATTACAAGTCCACTGGCTTTCATGAAGAAAATTAACTTTTTACACTGAATGAAATGACCAAAGTAAATACATAGTGAATGAAAAGAAGGAGAGAAGCCAAATTTGCAGTTTGATCATTTCTTTTTTTATTATTAGACCTCAAATGACTTATAGAAAGTGGTTAATCTTCTTTGGCTACTCTTTTTTCCTCCTTTTTTTTTTATTGTTTTGTTTTGTTGTTTGTTTGTGTGTTTTTTTGTTTTTTTTTTTTTTAAGATAAGAATTTCAAAATAACAGGACTAATACTGCTTTCATTTAAGGTAGATATTTTCAATTTGATCATTGAAGACAGGGACCTGGGGGTACTGGTAGATAGTAGCTGAAGATGAGCCAGCAGTGTGCCCAGGTGGCCAAGAAAGCCAATGGCATCCTGGCCTGTATCAGGAACAGTGTGGCCAGTAGGACGAGGGAGGTTATTCTTCCCCTGCACTCAACACTGGTCAGGTCACACCTTGAGTACTGTGTCCAGTTCTGGGCTCCTCAATTCAAGAGAGATGTTGAGGTGCTGGAATGTGTCCAGAGAAGGACAAAGAAGTTGGTGAGAGGCCTGGAATACAGCTCTGTGAGGAGAGGCTGNGGTGCTAGGTTGGACTGGATGATCTTGGAGATCTCTTCCAACCTGTTTGATTCTACGATTCTATGACTCTGCAGAACCTCACAGCTCACTAGAAGACTTTGGAGCACATTAAAACCGTATTGTGATAATTTGCATGATCTTCACCTTCAAAGGCCATAACACAAGATTTTGGGAGTGCACAATCATCATACACAAATACTTGGTTTCCCTGGAACAGAATAATTTCTTGGCAAGACATTCCATAGTACATAAACATACTTCTTTCTTTAGGCTGTCAGAAAAACATCTTATATTTCTACTTCTTGGTTTTCATTCATTACAGAAATAAGTTGCAAATATATTTATAAATGAATTCTATGCCTTTTGAGAAAAATCTTGATATTTTGATGAAAAGAAGGGATTGATTCTCCTGTATTGTCTTTGCTAAGTCAGTGCTCACTGCTCAGTGTAGCAAATCTTAAGGTTAACCTCAACAGAAGACAATCAATACATCTTTATTATTCTGTGTATGTGTGTAAAACATCAAAGACGTAAGTGACAAGAGGCAGCTAACATTTCATCTCCAGGATAAGAACCTGTGAAAATTTACTGCATGGTTAATGGTGGAATTTTAAATAATTTTAATCTCTTCTTACATTTCAGTATGTGAAGAACTCAAAAGATTGAAGTACACAGATGAAGCAGAACAGAAAATAACGTGAGTGTAGGAATAAAGAAACACCAGAATAATCTGGGTCCACATATAGAACTATTATAATCATCTTTCACAATGAGGACCTCAATTATATTAGCTGCCTTTTGTGGGACTATGCTCCTAGGTAACATTTACATTATTCTGGCTGGTTGATTTTCTTATTTCATGAAATGTACACTTCAGAAACATTTGTAGTTGGTTCAGAGGAAGGAATCAGTCTTAAATGCCTGTTTTCAATTCCTGTAATGTATTGTACATTTATGTACAGCTGAAAGACCAACTGTCCAAATGTAGGAAATCATGCTGACAAAATCTGGCACTTCAAATGGGAAAAGTAAAAAGAATCTCATCTAGTAAAATATACACCATCTATGTTTATTTAGTAGGGCATAAGACAATTGCTCTATAAGTAAGTTGATTGAATAGGAATATTATTGCATAATGAAAAAATAATGTTTTTTTTAAATCATATTTAACTGTTTATAGAGCATTGTTGTCTTGTATCACTAATTCCTTTTTCAAACAGTACTAAGTTTTTAGGCTTGAGGTGAGGAGAAAGTTCTTCACAGAGAGAGTCATTGGCTACTGGAATGGGCTGCCCAGGGAGGTGGTGGAGTCGCCGTCCCTGGAGCTGTTCAAGGCAGGACTGGACGTGGCACTTGGTGCCATGGTCTAGCCTTGAGCTCTGTGGTAATGGGTTGGACTTGATGATCTATGAGGTCTCTTCCAACCTTGGTAATACTGTGATACTGTGATACTGTGTGAAAAATGCTTCTCCTAACATTGTTCAACTGTTTTTTAAAGAAACTGAATGTGCAAGTAACTGCTAAAAGAAGATGGTTTTGAAGATTGACAATGTTGTAGTCACAACATCAACTCTTTTGATGTTATATGTTCCTACAAAGAGTTCTGACATCAGTCTTTAATTTACATTATAAAACATCTATAGGCAAATTGCTTTGAGACTTCAGCTGGATGAAGAAAATGGCCAAGTGCTATATAGAATAGAATTATTCAGCTGAAGCTATAGAAGTGAAGACCTCCCTCCATTTCAGGGGACCTTTTCCTTTTCAGATTGATAGTAAGTACAGGGGAATACATATTTGTATTTCAAACAGCTACAGTGGCTCTTTGTTTGTAGAATAATAACGGTGGCAATGACTATCTAATTTAAATGAAAATAGATTTACTGTGTGACTAAAATCTGTAAGACTCAAGAGACTTAAGATATCTGAATTCCTTCAAATTAATAACTGGTTATTTTACACTGAAAAAAACCCTTTCCAAGCTTGTGTTTGACTATTATTAATTGAAAATCAGATCTGGTTATTAGGAGTTCTTTAACAGAGTTTTATTATTTTAGTCTTACTCTTTTTTTCTAAGTATTAAAGAGGCACACCTTTCAGAAAACCAACTGTGATTATTTTAATGTATTATCCAGGTCTCTTGTCTTCTCAGCCATCTTTGCAAAGCTTATGATCTTCCTCCTGAAGGAGCTTTCTGCTGTTGCTCAGCTACTTAACAGCAATCTTCAGCTTTACAGGCAATTTACCCTTTTGCTTGAATGCCTTTCTCGTTACATTTCTGAGTAGCTTCTCTACCCTTTATGCACAGCTCCTTAATGACTGTTACAGGGTTGGGTATACAACCATCACTTCTCTGAACATGTGATTTTGTTCTATGGCTGTTGTTGGGGTTTTGGTGGGATGTTGCTGTTGTTGTTGCTGTTGTTTTTTCATAGAATCACAGAATCACCATGTTGGGAAAAGACCTCTAAAATCATCAAATCCAACCATTATCTCACTCTACCAGGGCCACTGCTACCTCTGAGCACCACATCTAGATGTCTTTTAAGTACATCCAGGGATCATAATTCAGCCACTTCCCTGGACAGCCTGCTCCCTTTTCATATAGCACTTTTCCTAATGTCTAATCTAAAGCTCCCCTGGAATAACTTGATGTCATTTCTTCTTGTCCTATCAGTTGTGATTTGTGAGAAGAGTCCAGCACCCACCTGCCTACAACCTCCTTTTAGGTAGTTGAAGAGAAGAAGAAAATCTCCTCCCCTCAGCCTCCTCTTCTAAACAACCTCTTCTAAACAACTAAACAACTGCAACTCCCTCAACTGCTTCTCATAAAACTTATTCTCAAGATACTTCATCAGCTTTGTTGCTCATCTATGGACATGCTCCAGCACCTTGATATCTCTCATACTTCAGTGCCCAAAAATTAACACAATAGTGAAGGTGCAGCCTCACCAGTGCTAGGTACAGTGGGACAATCCAGCTCCTGATGCAGGCTGGGATGCTGTTGGCCTTTCTGGTTACCTGGGAACACTGCTGGCTCATGTTCACTTGGCTGTTGATCAACAAGCCCAGTTCCCTTCCTGCCCAGCAGCTTTCCAGCCACTCTGCTGCAAGCCTGTAGCATTGCATGGGGTTGTTGTGACCCAAGTGTAGGACTTGGCACTTGGCCTTGTTGATGCCCATGTGATTGTCCTCTCCCAAGCAGCCAGCAACAGAACAAGGGGATGCAGTCTTAAGTTGCACCAAGGGAGCTATAGGCTGGATATTAGAAGGAAGTTCTTGACAAAGAGAGTGATTTGCCATTGGAATGGGCTGCCCAGGGAGGTGGTGGAGTCACTATTCCTGGAGGTGTTCAAGAAAAGACTGGATGGGGCACTTAGTGCCATGCTGTAGTTGATTGGCTAAGGCTGGGTGCTAGGTTGGACTGGATGATCTTGGAGGTCTCTTCCAACCTGACTGATTCCATGATTCTATAAACCCATAGATTCATTCTGTCTGGGTCCCTCTAAGGAGCCTTCTACGCTCCAGCAGATTTCCATCTACCTTGATGTCATCTGCAAACTTACTGACCGTGCTCTCAATCTGCTTGTCAAGATCACTGATAAAAATATTAAACGGGAGTGGCCCCAGCATTAAATTATTGTGGTACTTCTCACAGCTGGTTACTAGATGAAAGTGGCTCCCTAACCATGATAGTTTTGAGATATGATAGCTAAGCTCTCAAATGAGCAATTTATAGCTCAGCAGGTTTGAAACAGCTTCCTCTGCTGTACTGTGCCCATCCACTGAATGCATCATTAGGAAAGGTCAGAAATCTGTAACAGTACCTGGCCACAGAAAATATTGCTTTTTCTGTGGAACTTTTAATACCAAGAAGTTCACTGCAGGACT
This sequence comes from Tricholaema leucomelas, assembly GCA_013400475.1. Lineage (NCBI taxonomy): Eukaryota > Metazoa > Chordata > Aves > Piciformes > Lybiidae > Tricholaema lacrymosa > Tricholaema leucomelas. The sequence continues at coordinate 476,655 of WAAF01000861.1, forward strand.
GAGATTGCATAAAAATATACCTAGCAGTGAACAAATACAAGATGCCAGTGACGTCTAGATTTCCATTTTGGTTTGCTTTGGACAGCTTCATTAGTATGGTAGATGCTAATTAAGATATAATTTCTTTATTACTGACAAAGTATCCTGGATTAGATGCCAAGGCACTCCCACCTGGAGTACTGTGTGCAGTTCTGGAGCCCCCAACACAAGAAGGACATGGAACTGCAGGACTGGGTCCAGAGGAGAGCTATGAAGATGCTCAGAGGGCTGCAGCAGCTCTGCTATGAGGACAGGCTGAGAGAGTTGGGGCTCTTCAGCCTGGAGAAGAGAAGGCTTCGAGGAGACCTTAGAGTGGCTTTCCAGTATCTGAAGGGAGCCTACAGGAAGGCTGGGGAGGGACTATTGACAAGGTCTAGTGATGTCAAGATGAGGGGGAATGGGTTTAAGCTGGAGGAGAGGAGATTTAGACTGGATGTTAGGAGGAAGTTCTTTACAGTGAGGGTGGTGAGACACTGGAACAGGTTGCCCAGGGAGGTTGTGGATGCTTCCTCCCTGAAGGCGTTCAAGGCCAGGCTGGATGAGGCCTTGAGCAACCTGCTCTAGTGGGAGGTGTCCCTGCCTATGGCAGGGGGTTGGAGCTGGATGATCCTTGAGGTCTCTTCCAACCTAAACCATTCTGTGACTCTATGGTTCTATAAAACAAGCTGTTTTTGAAGGAATCCACAGTTATACCATCTTTCTTCACTGTATGTGGTACTGCTGTCACCGTCTTGTATTCTAGTTGTCAAATACCTTAATTTTTATGTTCCACCAGTATTACCAGACAAACAATGCTACACTGTGAAACTCAATCCCCCTCACTTAGGTCTCCTTCCTTATGGTTTGTTCTTGTAGCAGACGGACTCTGGTGGAAATCTGTTGTTTATAGCCACCTAAAGTCAAGGAGATTGACTAGTTATGCAGCACTAGGCATTAATTGCCCATGGTCATCATCTCTGTCACCGATGCTTGTGAGGAGGGATGGATTGGAAGGCAAAAAAAAAAAAAATCACCGAAGAGGAGGAAAGTAGGATTGCTTAAATACATTTGCAATTTGTTTTTGGAAGTGGTAGTAGCCTGTTAAGAAAGAAGGCCAACTAAATAGTTTTCTGTCTGAGCCAAGTGAATACATGAGTTGAAAGGAAATTGTAGTGGGTAGACCTTGGATAACAGCGAATCTAGCTGCTCTTATTCCTGCTCCAGTGGGATGGGATAAGGGGAAAATAGCAGGAGTAGGAAAGATCATGAATCAGGGTAAAGACAGGGATATTGTTTATCAGTTACTTTCAGAGGCAAACCAGGTTTGACTCAGGGAAAAAGAATGTATTGGTGATTATTAAATATTTTCTGGTAGTGGTACATAAAAATGCAAGCACTGAAATGATGTCTTGCCCATCCCATTTCTCAGACTCTATTTCACATCTTAGTCCAGACTCCTTTACCCTCCCCATCCATCCCAAAAGTTGTGTAAGGGGGATATATGATGTGGGTTATAGTCAGTACATATGGTTTCATTCTTCCACTCTCTTCATCGTGCTTTTGCTCAGGTCTGTCCACAGATCGCATTTCCTATCAGAAGTATGTGTCTGCTGCAGAATTGGTCCTCCACATCCTGCGATGAAATGTCTGATGCCATTGATCATGTCTTCCTCCTCTTCCCTCTTTTCTGACCTTGGCTTTCCCTCTGTTGCCTCTCAATTCGTTCCCACTGGTCTACATATTTATCATTTTTTGCCCTTTGTTAAATACACATTCTGAGAGGTGCCACCAATCTGGCTTAGGAGCTTAGCTATGTCCCATGTGGGTCTGCAGGAGCCTACTAGAACTGGCTGGAACCAGATGTGTCTGGTAGCCCTGGGTATCTCCTCACAGAGATCACTACTGCAGCCCCTACTGCAAGAACGTTGGTGCTTGCAACCAGTACAGAAAGACATTCTTAAAAAAGGATTATTAGGTAAGAAGAAGCTCACACAAAACCTACCAGCCAGAAAGTTTTAGAAGGACCTCAAGGAGTAACCAAGCAACTAGAACACTATAAAACACCATTGTCAAAGCTTACAAAGTTTCAGATGATCTTGTGATACTGAGTGACAGTGGTAAAATTGCAAAAGACCAACAAATTATGTAAGGGAACGTGGGCAAGTGTAGAGTCTTGCACCTGGGAAAGAACAACCCCAGGGATCAGGATAGGTTGGGGGCTGATCTGTTGGAAGGCAGTGAAGGGGAAAAGGATCTGGGGGTCCTAGTTGATGGGAGGTTGACCATGGGTCAGCAATGTGCTCTTGTGGCCAGGAAGGACAATATCATTCTGGGGTGTATTAGAAGGGCTGTGGCTAGTAGGTAGAGAGAGGTTCTCCTGCCCCTCTACTCTGCCCTGGTGAGGCCACATCTGGAGTACTGTGTCCAGTTCTGGGCTTCCCAGTTCAAGAGAGACATGGAACTGCTTGAGAGTCCAGTGCAGAGCCACAAAGATTATTAAAGGAATGGACATCTCTTCCATGAAGAGAGTCAGGGAGCTGGCCCTTTGCTGCTTGGAGAAGGGGAGACTGAGAGGTGACCTCATCAATGTGTATAAATATGTGCAGGGTGAGTGCCAGGAGAATGGAGCCAGGCTCTGCTCAGTGATGCCTGATGACAGGACAAGGGTCAATGGGTGGAAGCTGAGGCATAGGAAGTTTCATTTAAACATGAGGAGGAACTTTTCCCTGTAAGGGAAACAGGCTGGAACAGGCTGCTTAGGGTGGTTGTGGAATCTTCCTCTCTGGAGATATTCAAAACCTGCCTGGATGTGTCCATGTGTGATCTGGTCTAGGTGATCCTGCTCTGACAGAAGGGGTGGACTGGTTGAGCTTTTAAGGTCTGTTCCAGCCCCTGACATTCTGTGGTTCTGTCTACTCAAGAAATGAGTGACCTGTAACTATTAACACTTGATAAAAGAAGTTTCAGAGCTACTGTGGACAGTGCTTTAAAAATATCAGTTTAATGTTCATTTTTAACCCTGACAAATAGATGCCTAAGATGTGAGGGATTATTAGAAACAGAAGAGAAAATACAGGAAACTGCAGCACAAGCCTAGTGATCTCACTTTTAAAAATACTACGTTCAGATCTATTTCTAGCTCTGGACATTGGAACACACAGAAAGGAAACCATCAATACTTTATTGCAGGAAGGATGAATTCTGTGAATTCTGAACACCCAAAGTGTTTGAAGGTAGGATACGGGGGATGAATTTTAGTTAAGATATACTGAGGCATCTGTAAAAGAGCCTTGCATAGCACAACTATTTAGGGTTTGTGTGTATGTGTGCTTTTTGCTTAAAATTTTACATCTGAAATTCTATGCCTTGCTTAATGCACAAATTTTCTCCCTTTCAGCATTAAGCCAATTTGTTACTGTGGAAACAGTAATTTGGCAAATTAGGGATGTTATGTCTTTACTGACCATACATCAAAATAAAATGGCTTGTGGATCCACTCTTCAAGAACCAAGGTCTTGAAGACAGTGTCTTGGGAAGGTCTTCCACAACAGTGAGACACATTTTGGGGGGAAAAAAAGAGATGAAAGTCTTACACACATTGACAAGAGTGAGATGTAAATAACATGGAAATGCTCATTTGCTTATACTAACAGAAAACATTCAGAGCTGATACTAAATATTTTGTTATATGAAAGGTATCAGCAAGTTTTCAACGATACTTTTGAAGGCTGTCATGGTAGGACTAAACAAGCCAAAATAGGCCTGAACATGTCTTTAATTGTCCAGGCATGCTTTTTGCTCTTGCTCTTTCTCTCTTTCTCTCTGTTGTGGGAAGAAGCAATTGTGGGAAAGAGGATGAAGAACATGGAGCCACTGAGACAAAGGACCCTGGCTTGCCCAGACTTGTTTTACTCCTGTTTACATCCTGTGGTAAACAAGGTACATAAACTTGGCTTGTGCCTGTCTCATGCAAGGCCTATGTTTTCCAAATTGGGGTGAAATAAGCCTATGGTTTCATCTAATATGGTTAAGTTGGGCCTATGGTTTCATCTAATATGGTTAAGTTTGGATAAGTGCCATTCCAATTGGCTATTCTGTGTCCAAAGGCCCATTACTGTCGGGCTGTATTGATAAAAGAGATGAGTAGGTAGAGACAATGTGTTTGCTTGCTCTTACTGCCATTGCCTCTGCTTAATGTACTCTTTGCTCCTGGTAGTATTCTGTTTCACTGCCTTAGTGCATCCTGCCATGCTTTACAGCATTATGCTTTGCTGAGCTATAAGTTAGCTCTGCTGAGTAACAAGCTCTAATACTTTGAGCTCGAAATGCATGGAAACTTCCTGCCTCGAATTTACCAGGAACAGGCTCTAAATGCCTCCATGCGATAGCCCTGCGTAGCCAGCGTGACATCGTGCTAAGACTGTTTCTGTATTACTTTTGACTTGTATATTTCTCTCCATATAGCAGTGAATATTTGTAATATATTGTAAATATATGCTTGCATATTGTGCTAAGCTGTGAATATAGCTTCATTCATAGCCAGCTGAGTCTAGTCTGAGTGAATTCATTGGGGGAAGTGGGACATGGGTAACTCCCAAACCATCACACGCCTAAGTACAAAGGGGTTATTCTTTACTGTAAGGGTTGCAGACCATTGCAACAGGCTCCCTAGAGAGGCTGTGGAGTCTCCTCTGGAGACTTTCAAGGCTTGTCTAGATGCAGTCGTCTGTGACCTGAGCTAGATTGTATGGTCCTGCTGTGGCAGGGGGGTTGGACTGGATGATCTCTTTGGGTCCCTTCCAACCCCTGACATCCTGTGATCCTGTAATCTCCAGGGATGGGGCCTCAACTATCTTCCTGGGCAACCTGTTCCAGTGTTCAGCTACCCTCATGGTAAAGAACTTGCTTCTAACATCCAGTCTAAATCTACTCTTCTCTAGTGTGGTAAGCCATTGCCCTTCATCTTATCACTACAGTTTCTCTCCATCCTTCTTGTAGATACCTTTCAGGTACTGGAAGGTCATTATTAGGTCCCCCCAGAGCCTTCTCCAGGCTGAACAACCCCAGCTCCCTCAGCCTGTCTTCATAGCAGAGGTATTCCAACTCCTTGACCATTTTTGTGTCCCTCCTCTGGACCCTTTTCACCAGGTCCATGTCCTTCCTGTATTGAGGGCTCCAGACCTGGACACAGTGCTCCAGGTAAGGTTTCACCAGAGCAAAATAAAGTGACAGAATCACCTCTCTGGTTCTGCTGGTCAGATTTCTTTTGATGAAGCTCAGGATGCAATTGGCTTTCTGGGCTGCAAGCACATATTGTTTGCTCATGTGCCTCATGTCTTTACCCTAAATGGAGATAAGTAGGAAAGACCCTTGCTAGGAGCAGCTAGGGATATGGCTGACAGCCATCTTGTAATAGCAATCTTAATTATTAGAACCAATATTCTAATGTCTCTCATTAAAATATTCCAATTAGCCTCAAAGCAGCACACAGTGATACAATGTTGCGTAGGATTCAGTCTTCTGTGAAGATGCTCATAGGGCAGGAGCAGCTCTGCTATGAGGACAGGCTACAAGAGTTGGGGCTCTGCAGCCTGGAGAAGAGAAGGCTTCAAGGAGACCTTAGAGTGGCCTTCCAGTATGTGAAGGGGCCCTACAGGAGAGCTGCGGAGGGACTATTTACAAGGTCTTGTAATGACAGGACAAGGAGTAATGGGTTTAAACTGGCAGAAGGGAGGTTTAAACTGGATGTTTGGAAGAAGTTCTTTCCAATGAGAGTGATGAAACACTGGCACAGGTTGCCCAGGGAGGTTGTGGCTGCTCCCTCCTGGAGGTGTTCAAGGCCGGGTTAGATGAGGCCTTGACTGACCTGTTCTAGTGAGAGGTGTCCCTGCCTATGGTGGGGCGTTTGGAACTAGATGATCTTTGAGGTCCCTTGCAACCTAAACCATTCTATGATTCTATGATATCTCATGTGGCAGAACAGGTATGTACTAGATCTGTCGTGTTTCATACTCATTTACTGTGCTGAAGAAAATAGAGGGAAAAAAATCATGCAGCATTGATGAAATGTTAGATCTGGCTCTAAGGTAGTCATGGGTTGCAACAATAGCATAGGAGGTTCCATGTGAACCTGAGGAGGAATTTTTTCCCTGTGAGGGTGACAGATCACTGGAACAGGCTGCCCAGGGAGGTTGTGGAGTCTCCGTCTCTGGAGATATTCAAGGATCATCTGGATGCATTGCAGTGTGATCTGCTCTAGGTCATCCTGCTCTGGCAGGGGAGCTGGACCAGATCTTTCAAGGTCCCTTCCAGCCTTAGATAGACATTCTATCATTCTATCATTCTATCATATTTGAGGAACTCTAAACCATTGTTTTACTGCCAAGTGGTCATTTGATATGACATGCGTGATACCACAAAGTGATACAACAACCTACTCATTCTCAAACTGATCAAATACTCAACTGGTAGTGTCAGTCTGTTTGATAAAGTAGCACTTTAGAGTCTGAAAGTAACTATTATGTTATATAATTTCAGAAAGGGCCAAAAGTAGCTTTTATGTCCATGTCCTAATTTACAGTTTTCAGAGAGCAGACACCATATTATATGCATACAATCTTCAAGCTAACTGAAAAGTAGAATATGTCAGTATAACTTTGAATTAGAGTTTAGGGATGACCAATCTGGCAGGATATCCTTTGCTACAGACTTTCCTTCATTTAGCATCTTCTGAATTGAAATTCTATTAGAACTCTCCTAGACATTTACTCAAAACAGCAATTCAGAAGATGCCAAAAGAATTTCTATATGGAAAGGGATGTGCTAAATATTGTTAGGCTTTGGATGCCTAAGGCTAGTACATGAGTCCAGATGGCTGAAGTTCAACAGATGCCACAGAACTACAGAACTTGCATAAATTTGTGTTGTCAAGTGTGGGAAATCAGAGTGATGTTTGTCGGTGCAGGTATGAAAGCCTGAGTTTCCCACAGAAAAAGGGAGAATTGAAGTTCCTGGTCTCCTACAGTTGTGCTGGAATAAAAAAGACTACCATATTTATTTCTCTATTCCATTCTTGAAAGCACTTCCAAAATGTTTCAGAATATCTATTGTAAAATATTAATGGTAGTCTTTGTTATCTCCAAACTGTAGGGCTTCTAAAGATTGGTGTGATAAGAAGAAACACACCAAAAAGGCTACATAGTCATATTTGGCTCTCAAAATAAAATACAACACTGCTGAAGCACAGGGTTTTCCCAGTAATACTTTCTTTATGAAAGAGTGAATGAAAATAAAGATGCTTATACTGTGAGGAAAGCCATGCCTTTGGACATAGATTAGTCAATCAGAATGGCACTTTTTCAAGCTTGACCATCTTAGGTGAAACCAGGGCTTTTGTTTTCCTTTCCTGTAGTTGCTTCCCCCAGCACAGAAGGAGGGGGAGCAGGGGAACATGTCTGGACAAGCCAGAGTCCTTAGACTCAGTGGCTCCAGGTTCGTTGTCCTCTTTCCCGCAGTTTCTTCTCCCTGCAGCAGAAGGAGGGAGAGAAGATAAACACACCTGGGCAAGCCAGGACATATATAAGCCCATTTTTGGCCTATTTAGGCCTAGATATCCAAAGCCAAGATATCCAAAGTATGGGTTTTAATGTCTTTGTAAAAGAGAGTGAAAATGTTGTTACAGTCAGGTAAATAATATTAAATCTCTCTCAAAAAAGAAGCTTCATCAGCAATGTCCAATGTGTGCTCTAGGCAGTAGCCTTTACATTTGGAATCAATGACTACATATCTTGACTTTTGCCATTAGTTGTAATAAAAGAAATATGTATGGTTTGTTGTGCTTCCCCCCCCCCTTTTTTTACACTGAACATTTTACAGGACATGAGTTCAGCATATGTGTGTCTCCAGACTGCCCGAGCACAACCCAAGCATAAAACAGCACATTATCTCTGAAGTCTCATGTGTCCTTACTTTAAACTTTCCATTTGGCTCTTGAAAACCCCTGCTAAAACAGACCTTGTATACAAATAATTGGGGAAAAAAAAGAGGATTCTTTGTTCTTACCTTGCTATGGCTTAAAAATACTTTTAAAAATACAGGAAATTATAAGGGCAGAACAAAATATTCTAGATCTTCTGTTTTGATAGAAATGAAGGTCCTTTGATGTTAATAAAAAAGGAATCACAGTTGTGGAGAAGTAGGCCCTCTAGCTGACAAAAAATGATGTCTGACTAGAACTTTTTAGAAGTCACTGATTTTAATGTAAAAGCATTTCAGGCTGTTGTTCAAAAGTTAGTAAAGATGATTCCTTCTTCAATCTCCATTTTCCTCTTGTTTTCACCCTTTTCCCCCAGGAAATCTGGTGTTCAGTGCTTGTTTTCTCTTTAGAACCATAGTTGGATGCAGTAAAGCCATGTATTTGAAAGACATGAATGTTTACATTGCACATGTTTATTTCATGGTTAACTGTTCTGCTTACATTCAGTGATGATTTTTCCCGGGCTGGACCTTCCTCCTTACTTTTCTGATGTGTTTTAAGATGAAGGGAAATAATTTAGGAGAGTATTATGTGAATATGTATGGCAAATGAAACAGCTGCTAAGAGTGGACAGCCAGGAAAGCTTCGTAGAGAAGAGCCAGCACCTTTATTTTTATTGATGGAACCTATTTGTGATTCTATGATGCTTTCACTAACTGAATATGTGAAGAACTTATACTTTTGTCAGATGTCAAGTCTGTCCACTTCACAGCAAGAAAAAAAAAAAGAAAACTGCTTGAAAAAATTGTGCTGTGAATAACAAATGATCTGTTAGAGAATGACAGTACAATAATTTCTCCATAAATGTGCTAGTTTAAATAATTTCTATAAAATATTTCTTTGTAATTGTTTACATCATTAACTAAACCTATGTATGCATGTACTTAAAACTAAGATATCTAAACCAGCAGTTACTAAAAAGACAGATCCAGACTCTTCTCAGAAGTGTAAAAGAGGCAACATTCCCAAGCTGAAGTAAGGGAAAGCTGACTACATATGAGGAAAAGGAAATTCACTGTTAAGGTTGTTAAGCAGCTGAAAAGGAGCTTTTCTAAACGCACTTGAAAGGGCCATGAGTGACATAATCTAACTCTGAATCATAGAATCATAAAATTGTCAGGGCTGAAAGGGACCTCAAGGATCATCAAGCTTTGACCCCCTCTGCCTCACACTAGATACAAGTTGCTCAGAGCCACATCCAGCATGGCCTTAAAAAGTTCCAGGGATGGGGCTTCTCCCTGGGCAACCTGTTCCAGTGTCTTACAGTCCTCATGGTGAAGAACTTCTTCCTAACATCCAGTCTGAACCTACCCACTTGCAGTTTTGTTCCATTCCTCCTAGTCCTATCACCACCCAACACCCTAGAAAGTCCCTCCCCAGCTTTCTTGTAAGCCTCCTCAAGATATTGGAAGACCACAGGTCTCCTTGGAGCCTTCTCCTCTCCAGACTGAACAGCCCCAACTCTCTCAGTCTCCATAGGACAGGTGCTCCAGCCTCTCCTATGGAGAGCTCCAGCTTGTGGCCCTTCTCTGGACTCCTTCCAGCATGTCCATACCTTTTTTGTAATAGAGGCTCCAGAACTGGACACAGTACTCCAGATGGGGTCTCACCAGAGTGGAATAGAGGGCAAAGATCACCGCCCTCAGCCTGCTGGCTACATTTCTCTTGATGCAGCCCGGGATACAGTTCCTCTCTGAAAATAAAGGAAAAGAAAGAGAAGCATCATCTGCCCAGAATATTTCAAAACCTGAAGAACACTCTAAGGAAAAAAAATACAGACAAAATATTGAAGGCATGAAGAAGCTGTTGAGACATTTCAGGTGAGCATCTACCTCAAGGAAGCAAAACATCCTTTTAACTGTTTTCTCTATTTAAAGGCTATTTCTTAAAAAATCTGCATCTTACTGCTCAGAAACAGACCATCCTTCCTACACAATCCACCTGTGATGGTTTGGGTGTCCCCCGCCCCCCACACTTTTAGAAATCACCCAGACTAGACTCAGTCGGCTCTGGAAATTTGAATGAAGCTTATATTTACAGCTGGCACAATTTACAAGCAGGTATTTACAGTATATACAGTTATAGACAGAAATATACAAGGTAAAAAGGTAATACAGACACAACTCCCCTCCCAGAAACCTGAGTCCCCAGGAGGGGCTCTCAACCACCCCTCACCTTCCCCTACCCCTCTCAACCTTACCCCAGTCCCAAGGAAGAATGGAGGTTCGGCCAAAAGGGTTAAAAGCAAGGTGAAGCAGCCAAGCAAAGGAAGGGTGAGGTTAGAAGGCAAGATGGAGTCCAGCCAGCAGCCACGAGCTCTCCCCAGCAGGCAAAGCTCCCCAGCGAAGAGAAGAAGCAAGTGCCCTAATCTTTGTTTTGCCTTTCTTCTTTACACATCCCAGCAAGACTGTGAGGGAAGTAGACCTCACCATTGTTTTCATTTTCCAGCCTATCATCTAGTTCTTCTCACCAAAACATGCTAGCTAGGCTCAAACTAGCACACCACCCTTCACAGACAAAACAAAACAATCTTAGAAATTTAATTTCGGATTTAAAACAGCTGCAATCTTGAACTTTTTGCTTAAGACTATCCTTTACAGTTCAGGAGATCTAAAGTCTGCAATTCACGCTGTGGACATTTTCCTTCACTACTTATCAATTGCCTAGAAATCTTTGCACTGTTAGTAGAGAAGTGCTCTTTCTGAATTTCACAGTTGTGCTGCTGTGAATGCAGCATTACTGCAAGAAACATGTAAAGAAAACTTTTTGACTGGATGAAAGAATGATTGTTCTGAAGTTACCTTATTGAAGATTGCTGGTCTCACAGTCTTGCTCCTGAAAGGAATAAACATGCCATAAGTAAAAAGGATGAATTCATAAGCACTTCAAGACTGACTTTTAAACAAAAGTTCCTTCCTGTGCAGCCTTACATACATGCTGATAACATATAATTTCATGCCTCTCACAAAAGTGATGCCACATTACCTGAGTTATACACTGGGTAAAGACCACCTGAATGAAAAAGAGAAATATTTAGCAATATAAATCAAAACTAAGGCCATCTGTCCTGCAATTGTCAAGGCAGCAGACCGCCTCAGGCTCCTCCTGGGCTCTTCATCACTACCAGCTACCTGAATAGTAACAGCTGCTGCACTTTCTTTCATCTGTGGATAGTGAGGAGGCAGTATTCCAGCTTGTCAGATGTTAGTGTGCCCATGGTGAGCCATAGATTTTTTATCTTTTGAGTCAGGTATTACAGCAACATTCTTCATGCAGGAAGAACATTCTTATATGCAGAAAAATCTCCAACATTTTGAGATTTAAATGCAGTAGATGCATTTCTACAAACCACTTTCTTTGATTAAATATTAACTGCTCCTCAGTTATCAAATCAAACTTCAGGTCTTTGTGTTCAGTCTTCAAAGCCCCCAAGAGAGTGAGTAAATTTAGTAATATAAACCTTATAATCATAATAGGCCAGGAAGATTACATGAAGATAATCCATCCTTCCTGCCAGAATGCATAATCAATAAAGCCATTATTGCCTCAATCTATATTAGTCTAAGCTATTTTTAAATATGTCTAAAGGAGGAGTTTCCCAGATCTCCCAGACAACTTGTTGCAAATACTTTCCTAACTTTGATCACTATTAAAAAACCCAAACACATTAGTAACATAAATCTTCCTTGCAATTAAAACCCATTATTTCCTATTCTATCCAACTTGAACATAGAAACCAAGTTTCTTCTTTCCTTCACAGTATCACAGTCTCACAGTATCACAGTATCACAGTATCACCAAGGTTGGAAGAGACCTCATAGATCATCAAGTCCAACCCTTTACCACAGAGCTCAAGGCTAGACCATGGCACCAAGTGCCACATCCAATCCTGCCTTGAACAGCTCCAGGGATGGCGACTCCACCACCTCCCTGGGCAGCCCATTCCAGTAGCCAATGACTCTCTCAGTGAAGAACTTTCTCCTCACCTCAAGCCTAAACTTCCCCTGGCATAGCTTGAGGCTGTGTCCTCTTGTTCTGGTGCTGGCTGCCTGAGAGAAGAGAGCAACCTCCTCCTGGCTACAACCACCCCTCAGGTAGTTGTAGACAGCAATAAGGTCTCCCCTGAGCCTCCTCTTCTCCAGGCTAAACAATCCCAGCTCCCTCAGCCTCTCCTCGTAGGGCTGTGCTCGAGGCCTCTCCCCAGCCTCGTTGCCCTTCTCTGGACACGTTCAAGCATCTCAATGTCCCTCTTAAACTGGGGGGCCCAGAACTGGACACAGTACTCAAGGTGTGGTCTAACCAGTGCAGAGTACAGGGGCAGAATGACCTCCCTGCTCCTGCTGGCCACACCATTCCTGATGCAGGCCAGGATGCCACTGGCTCTCTTGGCCACCTGGGCACACTGCTGGCTCATGTTCAGGCGGGTATCGATCAGCACCCCCAGATCCCTTTCTGTTTGGCTGCTCTCCAGCCACTCTGACCCCAGCCTGTATCTCTGCATGGGGTTGTTGTGGCCAAAGTGCAGCACCCTGCACTTGGACTTGTTGAACGCCATCCCCTTGGACTCTGCCCATCTGTCCAGGCGGTCAAGGTCCCTCTGCAGAGCCCTTCTGCCCTCCAGACCAGCCACATCTGCCCCCAGCTTGGTGTCATCTGCAAACTTGCTGATGACTGACTCGATGCCCTCATCCTTCCTGCAGGAGCCTTTTGCGTAGTTGAGGACTTTCATGCCTTAGTATCTTAACTCTCCAGGTTCAACAACTCTGACTCATCAAGTCTTTCCATATAAGCCTTCTCATCAATCTCAATGTAGTCTTTCAAAATCTTTTGACTTGCTTCAAGACTTAGCACAGTGGTACAACTAAAGCTTTACTTTAACTTCCTAATACAACAATTAAAAAGGCTGAAATAATAATATTTTTAAAAAATTATCTTTGTAGCTTAATTTTGATTGGATTTTGGAAAAGTAATGCTTTCAAAAGACAGATGAAAAGATATTATTAAAGCTGAGAGACAAGGTAACAAGAATGTGAAGAAACGTGGAAGAGTAGAATAGACAAAACACACTGAAAGACACTACAAAACAAAGGCATGCCATACAGAGTCATTTAAGGAGAGGACATAATCAGAGATGGGACAAATAGCTATGATCCTAAAAAAGGCCATAGTGATCCTCAGCCACAGTGAAAGAAGGATAGTGGAGGACCTGAGGTAAGAAGAATAAATGGTTAGTAGCCTGCTTTAGCCATGCTCAGCTTCAGGTGCTGATTAGGTTCCCACAGAAAATACTAGAGAGACAACCCTAACAGGAACTGAGAACTAGGCCAAAAGATCTGAGTCTCTGTTCTGAAATCTACAAACATGACCATCAATCTTATTCACCATATATCTTTATACATCCTATCAATGGAGCTAGAAGAAAGAGGAATTTCAAAGAACCACAGAATCACAGAATGTTAGAGGTTGGAAGGAACCTCCAAATATCATAGAGTCCAACTGCCCTGCCAAACCAGGATCCTCTAGGGCAGGCGGCACATGAATGCATCCAGGTGGGTTTTAAAGTCTGCAGAGAAGCCTCTTAGTGTGACCTTTTTTTTTTTGGTCCAGGGTACATTTTTCTTGTGACTTGAATAGAAAACCTGATTAATCCACTGCTCAGTTTAATATTAATGGATGCTGAAGTGTTTCCAAATATTTGTTGTCCCTGCTTTTCTAGGCATTGTTAGCAAGGGGTCTTTCAGAATCTGCACTTGATGAGAAGTGCTCAGAAGATGCAGAAATGTTTCTTTCACAACTTAGATGGACTCAATCTTTGCTTAGGTGACCCTGGATAGTACTGAGAGTCTTTGCTCTGATACACTTCACACTACCTCTTGGCAGTGTTTACAACAGTCCCTCTGCATGTGCTATATTCCAAAAAGCAAGATGTCGTAATTTGTATGCAAACCTATAAAAAGTACTTGAATGTCTTCATCCAGAGTGCTCTGTGACTCAGCCTTCCCTCTCTCTCTCTTACAGGTCTCTCTGAGAAGTCAGTATTAACTGCAAGCTTCTCCAGGCTTCGATTTTCTGGGAAGCAAAGGTGATGGTGGTAACTTAAAATATGGTAGCCTATCTTTCTGAAGGATCCGAGAGGTCAGAGATTATTATTATTATTTCTTTGAAGGAAGACTAAGCAATGACCAAAGAAAAATCCTTAATAAGCTCTCCCTTTAATTTTTATTTAATTAATTGGTTTCTTTTTCATACAGAAAGCTGAATCTATTAGGTTTTTGCTAAATATACCAGCTATTGACTTTTATTTTTCTACATGGTTAGATCTCCCAGTATAGAAGATTTTCTATAGGCAAGTAAATAAATCCAAATATGTCATCTTAATTCTGTAGATGTGAAAAAGGCTTCTACATTTGAATGGAGTGCCCATTCAAATCTTAAACCTGGTTCTAGCAGTGACTCAAGGGTATACGCTCTCATCACTCTTAACTCAATGTGTTGTGGAGGGGAAATAAACTGATGTGAGATTATATTTTCCAAAATTAATATTGTTTATTAACAATAAAGAAAATGTCCAGAGCTCATAAAAGAGGTGTGTCCACCTCTGATCACATTGACTCCCTCCTAGAGACTAGACTGCCCATGCCCAAGACCAGGTTTGCCATCGTGCAGCTGTGCAACTGGAAACTCGCAGCAGTGGAGCTTACCAGGCAAGCAATAAGGCAGTGTGCAACAGCAGCAGGGCTGGGCACAGCAGAGAGAGCACAGCAAAGATCAGGGAAGCAAAGCAGGGAAGCAAAAGCACATTGTTCACCTGTGTATCTCCTTTCATCAGTGTGGGCTGAGATTAATTGCCCTTTGGACACAGAACAGCCAATCAGGATGGCAGTTAGCCAAACCATACCACATTAGGCAAAGCAGTATCACCAAGGTTGGAAGAGACCACACAGATCATCAAGTCCAAGCCGTTACCACAGAGCTCAAGGTTAGACCATGGCACCAAGTGCCACGTCCAATCCTGCCTTGAACAGCTCCAGGGACGGCGACTCCACCACCTCCCTGGGCAGCCCATTCCAGTAGCCAATGACTCTCTCAGTGAAGAACTTTCTCCTCGCCTCAAGCCTAAATTTCCCCTGGCACAGCTTGAGGCTGTGTCCTCTTGTTCTGGTGCTGGCCGCCTGAGAGAAGAGAGCAACCTCCTCCTGGCTACAACCACCCCTCAGGTAGTTGTAGACAGCAATAAGGTCTCCCCTGAGCCTCCTCTTCTCCAAGCTAAACAATCCCAGACTCCTCATGTTACCAAGGACATTTTATGCTGTAACTGAATCACTTACTGCAGCATATATTTTTCATATTTTACTTCCTTTGAAACTCCTAGGTGAGTACCATCTGGTCCTCGCCACTTGCTACAACTCATGTTTCTGATTTGTTTTTCATAAAAATGCAAGAATGGCTGCACTGTGTCAAACCAAAGGTCTGTCTACCTCAGTATCATTCGTGGCAAACACCAGATGTCTAGGCAAGACTGTCAGAAGGAAAGGTGTTACGACACCTTTAGAGGTGTTCCTCTAAATTGTCTCCTGGCCTTCAGTTTGTGAGTCAGAGTCTGCTGGAGCTCAAATAGCCTGTTCATTCTGGAAAAAAAAATATATTTCTCTTCTGCAAACCTTATATTTGCTGAAGAGAAGGCTGGGCTGACTTTTCACATCTGCAAGACCCCATGGCAAGGACTACCACACAGTAATTTGTATTGTGTGCAAATAACCACGTCCTTTTGATTTGTTTCATGTTTTCACTTCTTGCAAGGGAACCTATTCCCTTTTCATCATCTTCATTAAGGTTCTAGACATTCATTAAGTTCACACACTTCCATCTCATCCATCCTTGATTATCATGTTTCCAAGCTGAAATGTTGTAGCTATTTAGCTGCTCCTCTATTGGAATTATTTCCATAGACATGTACAACATGATTGAATGTCTGTCTCTGAATTTTGTGTTGGGTTTCTTTGTGGTCTGCAAGCAATCTCCAAACTACCTGCAAGTATTTTATCTTTTGAAATGCACCTTCTATTTTATTTTTAATATACTTTCTCTATTTTTAATATACTTTCTCTATTTTTAATATAGTTTCCCACATATACTTTCCCTATTTAAAATTAAGTCCCACCTCTTCTTAACCTCACTCCCACCAGTAACTTAATGTTTGGTTACAGTCTATCAGCTACCGCAGAGCACTCTTTTGGTAGTAAAATTTGGAATGGTACCTTCATCAGTTCTGAGAGCAAGGCACACACTAGCTGTCTTTTCTTGAATTTCCTAACTAGCTGATCCAAACGTTCAGTATCTCTAGATGAGACACTGGACTGTCACCTTTGTCATGTCTGTTGTAAAGGGGTTTAATTTGAATTTTGGGGAGATCCGAGGCCGATTTGATTGTTATTAAATAATTTATTAATATATACAAAAAATTTCCCCAAACTTATATACAATAAACCCACACAAATCCTTTGTACACTGTTAGTGAAATTACTCTACAGAATGTCTATTTACTATTGAATTAAACAATTTAGTATAGGTTTTAGGAAAACTCCAATCAGAGAGTCTGATGGCAGAAAGTGCCACTGGTGGAGTCAATAAGGTTCCTTTGATGCTTGAATAAGAGAGTTTAGGTACTCACAAATCAGAGTTTTGGTATCTGTGGTCCCCAGAATGAGGTGAAGGCAGTCACGGAGTTGATCCCCGTGGGGATAACAGTTCTTCGGGTTCTGGGGGTGCTGTCTGAGAAGATCAGGCTGAATCGCTGCAGGTCGTCATGGGACAAAGGCAGTAGCCTCAGGCAGAAGTCAGATGGGATGAGAATGAAGAGGGTGGCGAAAGCCAAAAACAGGAGGCAACAGGCAAAAGCCAAAGGCAAAAGGAAGGTCTCAAAGGCAAAGGAGGGGGTGTCCCAAAGGCAAAGGAGTGGGTGTCCCAAAGGCAAAGGAGGGTGCCTTGTTTACTCAGATTGCCCCATTTATAAGCAGTGTATGGAGATCGATGGGTTTGTCGGCCATAGCACTGTCCAATAGGCTTCTGTCATCAGGCAGGGGCACACCAAATGTGGAAAGGTCCCCAGGTGCGGTACCCCCACATATGGGAAGAGCAGGAGCAAGCCACACGCCCAACGCGTGAGCTTCTGCAACGTGACTGCCACATGGGCCCTGAGCAGCCAGACAGTGTGGCACCAGGCCCATTGTGCCCCCAGTGTGCCTTCAACGTGTTTACCTCTGCCTGGGGACATGCAAACATGTCCAGGCAGGGCAAAAGCAAAGTGAGGAATAGAAATAAGCCTATTTTCGGGCCTACAGCCCCCCCGTGACAATGTCCTAACCTGCTATTTAGTCAGGCTGTCTATGACTGAAGCCTGCTACCATTCTTGAGATTTCTTCTGCTTCAGTCTTCATGGTTTATTTTTCTATGTCTCCAGTTACTGTGACTATCGTGATTTGGAAAGGATTAGGGAAATCAGTAGCATAACCCTAATATTATCCACTTTCTATGTATTTAGTCAAAGGTACCGATTGACTGATTGACACAGTTGGTTTATGCCCTTTTTCGTTTGACCCTGCATATACAACAGCATCCCCTTTAATGCCAAATGCTTGAATAACTTGTAATTTGAATGATGGCCATTACTTATTTTCCTTACCTCATGTTCATAATATGACTCTTAAAGTGATATCTTAATTTAAAAGCAGGCATTCTAGTAGAATTTTCTTGCTTTTGGGAATCATCTATGCATTTGGTCCCAATTGAAAGACTTTGTGGGGCTCCCTTGAACTAGACTGAAAACTAGATTCACTGCAGCCAGGGTAAATGCTGTACAAGGTGGATATTAAACTTCTGGGAATACATTTTTCATTTGTACTTCCTAACGTATTTAGATGCATTTTCTTACTCCCTTTAATTTAACAAATATGAGGGTAACAAGTAACACTGATGAGAAACTGACTGAAAAACAGTCTGCACTGAGAGCAGTTACCTGCCCACTGAGAGCAGTTACCTGTTCATTCAGCAACTCTCCTATGTTAATTACAAGAATTTCTGGGAAAACATACCTCAAAGAAGAAAGAAAACTTTTGTAGTCTGCAAGTAATCTCCAAGCTACCTGCAAATATTATAACTTTCCAAGTGCACCGTCTATTTTCTTTTTACTGTCACATATAATTCACAGAATCATCCAGGTTGGAAAAGCCTCTCAGGATCACCAAGTCCAACTGAGAACCCCACTCTACAAGAGTCATCTTAAACCACACCCCTAAGCACCACATCCAAACAACCCTTAAATACAGAGTCGCTGACTCCACCACCTCCCTGGGCAGCTCATTCCAGTGCCTGACCACTCTCTCCATGAAAAGCTTTTTCCTAATATCCAATCTAAAGCTCTCCAGTCTCATCTTGAAGCCATTCTGACTTGTTCTGTCTTGTACCTGTGAGAAGAGACTAGCAGCAGCTTCTCCACAATGTCCCTTCAGGTAATCGTAGACAGCAATGAGGTCTCCCCTCAGCCTCCTCTTTTTCAAACTATCCCACCCCCAGCTCCCTCAGTCACTCCTCATAATATTTATGAAGATCTGGAAATTAAGGCAATGTACAAGTTGAAGTCCACATCAGGTTAGCTTCTTGAGGTTTTTTGTTCTTTCTCCCTTCAGAAATGTATTTTGTAAGGACTGCATTAAAATGCCTTTATTATTTTTGAGAAGGATTGAGACAAGGGACGGTACCTAGGAAGTACAGACCTAGGGTGCAGTGGATCCAGTGATATCATTAGTGACAGAGAACTTTACTAAAATAGAGGAGTCACACAGCAATGAAACCATATGCCTGATGCAGTCTAAAGACCCTTAAACACACACAGAGTCGCTGACTCCGCCACCTCCCTGGGCAGCTCATTCCAGTGCCTGGCCACTCTCTCCATGAAAAGCTTTTTCTTAATGTCCAATCTAAACCTACCCAGTCTCATCTTGAAGCCATTCCCACTTGTTCTGTCTTCAGTTATCTGTGAGATAGAAGAGACCAGCAGCAGCCGCTCCACAATGTCCCTTCAGGTATCTGTAGACAGCAATGAGGTCTCCCCTCAGCCTCCTCTTTTTCAAACTGACCATCCCCAACTCCCTCAGTTGCTCCTCATAAGATTTATTAGAATTATTCTCTAGGCACTATTTAAAATTATATAAGATGTTTTTTTTTTTATTTGAAGATATTAACTACAGTTGCTTTCTACAGCTGATTTATATCCTCTCTTCACTCCACCAAAAGTCAAGATTTTGTTGACTATTCATTTGCTCAAGCTGAGAAAGAAGGGGAAGAGAAAGTTCAGTTGTCAGTCCAAACAAAGGGTGAAGATAGTCCATAGTAGTCCAGAAGAGCTCTCATGGAAAACTGTGCAAGCCCTACACCTGCAAACATAGATTGGGGTGAAAAAAAAAAAAAAGAAGAAAAAATATTTGTAGTTTAGCTCTGAATTAGCAAAGTTTTTTAGCAACCATATGAAAAAAAAGACATTAATCTTGGGTCACCTCCCTTCTGAGTGATCAAAAAGTGAAAGGGAAGAAAATGTTCAAGATAAAGAAACTAATAGGGGGAGAAGTGTGTGAAAACTGACATGAAAAAGCTAACTTAAGTAATTTGGAAAAGGAAAGAATGAAGAGATACACTGGGTAGCAAATTGTGTAATGAAGATGGATTGTTTGGTGATCTTAATTTAGTCTCATAATGTGAGAACAAGAAGACACTCAATTACCCTGTCAGCAAATTTAAATGTGATAAAAGGAAATAATTCTTTATCCCACAAATAGCAGGTCTTTGGAACTCAAATGTTCTAACATTCAGTTACCTGAACAATTTAGATTGATTTGAACTGGGCCCTCACAAGAATAATCGTAGCTTTGATTGCTGCTTTGAAGTAGGGGTGCATAATGTAATAGCATCACTAGAGCAAGCATGCTTTCTGGGATATTATGGTGCATTTGTGATTTGATTTCAAGAGTGTGTTCTGTCTAGGAGAACATTCTAAAGTGTTTGACTTTTGTAAAACATTCTGTCAGTTTATGGTGTTATACAGTCTCTCAAAGAGCAGCTAAGGACTGCTTAAGTCCTCACCTGTAGTGGTAGATTCTCCAGTGCTTGTTAGAGAATTGGAGCCAGCATACCACTCTTATTGTGAGGACTGTAATAAAATCCCCTGGGCAATTCAGCTGACTACTATAACCAAGTCTTAGATAAACACTATCACTTAAGATAAACACTATCACTTAAGGCACACAGAATTAATCTTTCTTCTTTTATTGGCATTATGCTTGATGACATTGCTCCTCATACTGAGGAATTATAACTGATTTCTTGTTCACTGGACAGTTAACTTATCTGTGTGGTGTGAGAAGCACACTGAGAAGTGTGCTTGGTAGTAGATTAAAGTGAAGAAACTGAGGTGTATATTTACTGCTGCCAAGGGCAAACTTTAGACATTAAGGCTTTTAGATAAGTTTACAGCATTGGAGTTATGATCAGATAGTCTCAAGATTAGCTTCAGCACATGGGCATAGCACAACAGACATTACTGTGTTAAGATCCTATTTTTAACAAGACATGCTCACCTTCAGGCAGGTATCTAGCCCTGCGTTATGTCAGGGGCAAGTCAAAGGACGCTATTTAAGCAGAGTGTATAAGGCTGGCCAACTTGCAGGCTATTATTCACATGCTCTCACAAATTCTGCAGCTATGGTATTAGGAACATGGCAAGTTAGACCTTAACACTTTTTAAAAATTATTCATAGAATCATAGAATGGTTTAGGTTGGAAGGGACCTCAAGGATCATCCAGCTCCAACCCCCTGCCATAGGCAGGGACACCTCCCACTAGAACAGGTTGCTCAAGGCCTCATCCAGCCTGGCCTTAAACACCTCCAGGGAGGAAGCATCCACAACCTCCCTGGGCAACCTGTTCCAGTGTCTCACCACCCTCACTGTAAAGAACTTCCTCCTAACATCCAGTCTAAATCTCCTCTCTTCCAGCTTAAACCCATTCCCCCTCATCCTGACATTACTAGACCTTGTCAATAGTCCCTCCCCAGCCTTCCTGTAGGCTCCCTTCAGATACTGGAAAGCCACTCTAAGGTCTCCTCGAAGCCTTCTCTTCTCCAGGCTGAAGAGCCCCAACTCTCTCAGCCTGTCCTCATAGCAGAGCTGCTCCAGTCATCTCACCATCTTCGTGGCTCTCCTCTGGACCCG
>WAAF01000861.1:498605-515640 GCA_013400475.1 Tricholaema leucomelas
TCCTGCTGGCCACACCATTCCTGATGCAGGCCAGGATGCCATTGGCTCTCTTGGCCACCTGGGCACACTGCTGGCTCATGTTCAGGTGGGTATCGATCAGCACCCCCAGATCCCTTTCTGTTTGGCTGCTCTCCAGCCACTCCGACCCCAGCCTGTATCTCTGCATGGGGTTGTTGTGGCCAAAGTGCAGCACTCGGCACTTGGACTTATTGAACGCCATCCCCTTGGACTCTGCCCATGTGTCCAGGCGGTCAAGGTCCCTCTGCAGAGCCCTTCTGCCCTCCAGACCAGCAACATCTGCCCCCAGCTTGGTGTCATCTGCAAACTTGCTGATGACTGACTCGATGCTCTCATCCTTCCTGCAGGAGCCTTTTGCATAGTTGAGGACTTTCATGCCTTTGTATCTTAACTCTCCAGGTTCAACAACTCTGACTCATCAAGACCAAGTTTACTGTTTATGACTTTGTCTGGTCCTTTATTGTTCAAATCTATCTGCTACTACATCCTGTTGGGCAACATGCTCTAGATATTCTCCAACAGCTGCTAACACTAGTATTGTATTTTATTTTAAATTCATCTGGTACTAGCTTGGTGCCTCTTCACCTCCTGTTGCAGCATTATTTTATTGCTGAATTTAGTGAATGATGACTTCCATTTATCTGCTTGTTTGAATTCATAGTTCTTGCTCATATTCTTTACTTAAACTTCTCTCCAGAAAGAATGTTAACTTGTTCTTAAGAAGTAGCTACTCTGCCTTGTTGATCATTTTACACTCTCCATATGCACATTCTCAATATTCACTACATCCTGCTGAGTTGCAGAGACAAAGGAGGCACAGGCTACTATAATGTAGCCATCATCACAGAAATGAGCTTAATAATCCTATGATGTCTGCAGTTCTCACTGCCAGTTCAGACTGCATCTTGATTTGTCTCTTAAAAAAAGTCAGTGATCTAGGAACACAAGCCCATCAATTATCCTCCTACTCAGACACCAAAATGCTGAACACAGAGCTTGTAATTCGCTGCCGAACTTCCACTTTAGAGACCCCATGAGGTTTTTTGTTTCCACTACTGACAATTCGGTTGCGCTATGATGAAGGTGCAGCCAAGTCTTTCTGATAGTTTCTTCATTCACCCTACAGGGAGATTATGGGTTCCTGCCTGCCCCTTACATGGTGCAGGATTTCAGAGAATGTTACCATGCAGTTCCAGGACTCTAGTCCCCTACCTATTAACCTGAATTTAGCTTTCAGAATTTCCCCCCTGTGACTGGACCAATAAGCTTCTCCCCTGCACCCTTAAGTAGCTTAATTATTTTAATGACCTTGATTTAAAATAGAATAATATAACTTCATATTTGGAATACTCCCTTTGATTTTGGGAAAGCTGGTGGCAAAGATAGACACTGTTACAGTCATGAACTTGATGGGAGAGATTCTGTGATAGGTAGAGGATTTTGATATTAAGGAGTATGTTGGCTGAGGTTGCCTGCAGAGTCTGATTACTTGAAGGAGAACTATGAATGTAAATATTTAATAAACATTTCATGTGCATTACATTCTGCCTTGCTCTCTGAGGAAATAATGTTCAAACGCCCTGCAGTCTTAATGATGGAAGTGGTGGGAGCACATCCTTAGCTCATCTGTGGAGACAGGCTTAAAGACACTGTAGTACTCCCAATATAGTATAGGATGTTTCAATGTTCACCACCTCCACGGTTCTTCTTCACAGCATTTTTCCAACTTTGAGATTAATTGTCACAATTCAGTGACAATTCTCTAAGGAATTACATTAGAATCTCTTTTTCACTTGCAGTGTAACAGCTCTCTGCATTAGCATGACTGGACATCTTTTTGCTCTGCTTAGCCTTTCTGTTACCTACACCTTTGCACTGCTGGGGCCAGCACTCAGGTTGTTACTACAAATTAATATATTTTTTTTCCTGAGCTGCATACTCTTGCATGCATTGACATAATTAACATACACAGATCTTAATTAGCATGTTGGAGTGACCTTTTGGAGGGGTATCATTTCAGCTTTGAAAAAGCAGGATATAAGCGTAGCCATTTCTGCAAGTCCTGCCACGCATCGAATGCTGACACTCCTGCATGCACCCCAAGGTGCCTAGAACTGGCAGTGTCCTTCGCTCAGGGTATTAATTGGCCAGCCAATAGCATAGCAGCCAATCAAGCAGCTTAAATAACAAAGACAGCATTGTATATTTGCTCTGATTATCTTACTTTTGCTTAATGAAGCTGCTTTAAGGTTTCTCTCCTGGCAAGCATCCAAAATGCTTTTATCTGCTTGCATGCAGTGGGCTGTCAAGCTGAGAGAAAAAGCTTCCTTTGTGTGTACAGTCTGTCTCTTTTTGAGAGGAGTTTCTGCAGAGAAAAGGATGGATATCTTTGTGGGTGCCTGGTGCCTTGACTTTCACATGTTGAAGGAGACCTGTAAAGGTGTCTTTTCCATAAATGTGCTGATTATCTTAACTGATTCCAGTGACTGGAACGTGTCTTTAGACTGCATCAGGCATATGGTTTCATTGCTGTGTGACTCCTCTATTTTAGTAAAGTTCTCTGTCACTAATGATATCACTGGATCCACTGCACCCTAGGTCTGTACTTCCTAGGTACCGTCCCTTGTCTCAATCCTTCTCAAAAATAATAAAGGCATTTTAATGCAGTCCTTACAAAATACATTTCTGAAGGGAGAAAGAACAAAAAACCTCAAGAAGCTAACCTGATGTGGACTTCAACTTGTACATTGCCTTAATTTCCAGATCTTCATAAATATTATGAGGAGTGACTGAGGGAGCTGGGGGTGGGATAGTTTGAAAAAGAGGAGGCTGAGGGGAGACCTCATTGCTGTCTACGATTACCTGAAGGGACATTGTGGAGAAGCTGCTGCTAGTCTCTTCTCACAGGTACAAGACAGAACAAGTCAGAATGGCTTCAAGATGAGACTGGGGAGGTTTAGATTGGATATTAGGAAAAAGCTTTTCATGGAGAGAGTGGTCAGGCACTGGAATGAGCTGCCCAGGGAGGTGGTGGAGTCAGCGACTCTGTATTTAAGGGTTGTTTGGATGTGGTGCTTAGGGGTGTGGTTTAAGATGACTCTTGTAGAGTGGGGTTCTCAGTTGGACTTGGTGATCCTGAGAGGCTTTTCCAACCTGGATGAGCCTGTGATTCTGTGATCCAAAATAGGGATACAATTCTGTATGGGAAATGGTGAGAACTGGGAAGAAGACATAAACACCGTAAGAGCAAGCAGAGGTCTGTGTTCTCAGGAAAATATATTTCACTGGATTGTGTACTTATTTCTTATCTTTTAACCCTGGTTAAAGCCTGCTCTTGATTTACAGCAAATTTTTTTCTGCAGTTCTAGAGTGATTCAAAATAATTCAAAGAAAACTGACTCCTAAAATTTTGCACAGGTTTCTTATACTACAGATGGGAAAATTGTATATTGAAGAAATGTTTCTTCAATTATTTTATAACTGAAAAGATACATTTACAGTCTTGTTTGCACGTGGTGTTCTTTTCTCTTAAGAAGTTCCTTGCATCTAGTAATAACAACTGTAGTAATTGTAAAGCATGCAAACACATTCTGGCTTCAACCAGCTATGTAATTTTCTGTGCTTTGTGTCAGGGAACTCTGGTAGGCTCCAGATTATATTTGGAAAAATACTGGGTTTTCACCAATGTATATGGTTAACACTCCAGGAGGAGTGTCCCTGAACTCGAAACCTGACCTCAGGTGGTCCTGACCCCTCCCCAGGGGTGGGTCTGGACACCCCCAGGTGAGGGTTAGCCCACACCCCCTTCTTGTCCCATAAAAGCAGGGGGACTTCCCATTCTCTTGGACACTCTCTTGGACTCTCCCTCAATCTCTCCCGCGATCATTCCACAGTCCAGCTCTCCCTGCATCTCTCCACACACGTGGTCACCACTATCACAAACAAGGTATACCTACCTTTTTGTATTTGCTATTCTTTCCTTCCCTACACCTTTTGTAATCTCCTTACCTTTGATACCCTTTTTAAGTTATTGTTAAACTTGTTTTCCTTTTTAACTTCCAAATTGAGTGAGACTGATTTGTTTGGGTGGGCTTACCTTTTCCTCTCACTTCCAACTCCTTTCTTTGGGGAAGGAGGGAGGGGAGAGGGAAGGGCAATTAAAATTGTCAGCGGTTCTATCAAAATTATTAGAGTCTCTGGGAATTTAAATTAGAACCCCAGACACACCATTTTTTTTCCTGACATTTACAGAAAAAAATTGTCAAACTTGGTTGCCTGGCTTTATAAGTTCCCACAGAATGAGAGTCTTTTAAGGGAAAAAGTAAAACTGGTAGTATATATTTATTAAGTCAAAGAGTCACCCCAATAGTGTAGTAACTGGGGTTTGATGCATTGACCACTGCTTCTAATAAACAAGTAACTTTTCTTCCAGGTGTTAACAGTGACTGGCTGGAAAGCAGCCCTGAGGAGAGAGACTTGGGGGTGCTGGTGGATGAGAAGCTCGATATGAACCAGCAGCGTGCTCTTGCAGCCCAGACAGCCAACGAGGGCCTGGGCTGCAACAAGAGAAGTGTGGCCAGCAGGGCGAGGGAAGTGATCCTCCCCCTCTACTTTGCCTTGTAAAACCCCACCTGGAGTACGGTGTCCAGTTCTGGAGCCTCTATTACAAGAGGGACATGGATGTGCTGGAAGGCCTCTCTGCTGTAGGAGAGACTGAGGGAGTTGGGGCTGTTCAGTTTGGAGAGGAGGAGGCTCCCAGGTGACCTTATTGTGGCTTTTCGATACCTTAAGGGAGTCTACAAGAAAGCTAGGGAGGGACTTTTAGGATGGACCTTTTACTGGACCTGAGCAAGGCATTTGACTCTGTCTCACATGACATCCTGGTCACCAAACTGGAAAAACACAGACTGGATGGGTGGAGCACTCACTGGATAAGGAATTGGCTGGATGGTCGCATGCAGAGAGTGGTGATCAATGGCACAATGTCCACCTGGCGACCGGTGACAAGTGGTGTTCCTCAGGGGTCAGTGCTGGGACCAGTGCTCTTTAACATCTTTGTCAGTGATATGGACAGAGGAATTGAGTGCACCCTCAGCAAGTTTGCAGATGACACCAAGCTGTGTGGCACAGCTGACTTGCTGGAGGGCAGGGATGCCATCCAGAGGGACCTGGACAGGCTGGAGAGGTGGGCCCAGGCCAACCTCATGACGTTTAACAAGGCCAAGTGTAAGGTCCTGCACCTGGGTCGGTGCAATCCCAGGCACAGATACAGGCTGGGTGGTGAATGGCTGAGAGCAGCCCTGAGGAGAAGGACCTGGGGGTCTGGGTTGACGAAAAGCTCAACATGAGCCGGCAGTGTGCACATGCAGCCCAGACAGCAACCCTGTGCTGGGCTGCATCAAGAGAAGTGTGGCCAGCAGGGCAAGGGAGGTGATTCTCCCCCTTTACTCTGCTCTCGTCAGACCCCACCTGGAGTACTGTGTGCAGTTCTGGAGCCCCCAATACAAGAAGGACATGGAACTGCTGGAGCGGGTCCAGAGGAGAGCCACGAAGATGATCAGAGGGCTGCAGCAGCTCTGCTATGAGGACAGGCTGAGAGAGTTGGGGCTCTTCAGCCTGGAGAAGAGAAGGCTTCGAGGAGACCTTAGAGTGGCTTTCCAGTATCTGAAAGGAGCCTACAGGAAGGCTGTGGAGGGACTATTGACAAGGTCTAGTAATGTCAGGATGAGGGGGAATGGGTTTAAGCTGGAAGAGGGGAGATTTAGACTGGATGTTAGGAAGGTGTTCTTCACCATGGGGGTGGTGAAGCTCTGGAACGGGTTGCCCAGGGGAGGTGATTGAAGTCACTTTCCTGGAGGTGTTTATGGCCAGGATGGATGAGGCTCTAGACAGCCTGATCTAGTGTGAGGTGTTCCTGCCCATGGCAGGGGCGTTGGAACTAGATGATCCTTGTGGTTCATTTCAACCTTGACTGATTCTATGATTCTCTGTTTCTGAGTTACATGTGACTATTCGAAATTTCAGCCATTATCTTCTCTTCTGTTTAGAAGCTAACTTCTCCACAACCTAACCCATCAAATTTCTCCAGGAGTTTTTTCTAAACAGATATAAGGATGCTATCCAGGTGCCTTAGCTCCCCAGCAGCAAGGATGGACCACCCATGACTGCACTGGAGCTGAGCTGCCCCTGAGCCCAAACAGCTAACGTCCACAAAAGAAATGCAATAACCTGGAGGAAATGTAGGCTGTTAACAAAACAGAGACAAATTTGTGAAAGGTGGTACTGATTTGTCCTTTGCATTTTCATGATCAAGATGTTTCTGTGTTTTTTTGCAGTTCATGACACCTGAACTTAGATTTTTATGAGTGATTTGGAAAGAGCCCCAAGAACAGAGTGAGTGAAATATGAGGCATGCTCCAGGGAAGTCATCATGGAGAGTAGCGTGATGCTAGGTCATTTCTCTGCCAGCCACTTCATAGAAGCAACTGCTTGTTTTTCCAGTGGCAAAGAAGAGTGAAATGTTGAAGAGGAGGAACTTAAGGGAGGGGAAAGAGAGCCTGCAACTCTTCTTGTACTGAATTCACCATTTACCTTTACTAATCTGCCTAGGCTACAAAGGTGAGTGATTGGGTGGTGAATGCTCAGAGAACAGCCCTGAGGAAACGGCTGGGGAGGGACTATTTACAAGGTCTTGTCACGAGAGGATAAGGACTAATGAGTTTAACTTGGCAGAGGGGAGATTTAAACTAGATGGTAGGAAGTTCTTTCCAGTGAGGGTGGTGAGACATTAGCATATGTTGCCCAGGGAGGTTGTGGCTGCTCCTTCCCTGGAGGTGTTCAAGGCCAGGTTGGATGAGGCCTTGTTTTATTGGGAGGTGTCTCTGCCATAGGCAGGGGTTGGAAGGAGATGATCTTTGAGGTCACTTCCAACCCAACCCATTCTATGATTCTAAAGAGGAAGGAAGTGAGATGTTAATGGATGCACCTTCTTAACTTACAAACTCACATTTTTTTTCTTTATCTAGTCCATTTAGTTTAATCTCACATGTGCTGCAGTGTAGTTTTATTCTAAGGTCTTAAGTAAAAACTGATCATGTGTTTGTCTTGATAGTGCTTACTGCTACTGCTATTAATAGCAATATAGTGTTGCTCTTACTGGTTTTTTGTATTAGACAAATTATGCTTTCTCTCATGATATAATTTGACATTAACCATTCAAAACAGATGAATGGAGAATATTTTTTAGCTGACAACATTAAAAGGCATTTTTTAATTCATGTGCATGCAGAACAGTTAGTATTTTTGCTACTTACCTAACCTTCCAAAAATTAGTTTTTAGGAACCACAGTATCACACATTATTAGATCAGTTTGATGGGTTTTGTAAAACTGATAACGAGTACTCTTACACTGAATATTCAGTGCAAATAATTGTAATTATCTTGTGGTTTTAAGACATGTTCAGCCACCATAAACAATGTAGTTCAGTTTATTAAAGACATACCATATGTGTCAATTTGTGTTTAGTGTGTGCCTATTCCAAGATACCAGAGGTTCATAATGGATATCATTGTTTGCTTTCAGTAGAACAAATACATTTTTTTTAGCCCCTGTGTGTATGGACAGAGAAAATATTGTGTGACAAATCCATAGATAAAAGACATATGCAGCTGTTTCTCAGGAGCTCGAGCATGGTGCAGTGCAAATTAATCAATTTTCTTTTAGGTCAGTAACAAGTCATGTATTAATGAGTAAAATCTGTTTCACAGTTACGTGACATATGAAAATTTATCCTCTGGAAACATAACATGGTTGCTGGACAACATGCAACCTTTCTGTAGTGGCCAGTGGTCTATTTCCAGTATCATGTTAAGCTATGGATAACCAAACTGAACACTCAAAATATCTTAGGTCGTGAAATCAACAAAACCTTTTAAACAAACTCTGTTACTTTATCAGGTGTAATCTACAACTCAGAAGAATTATTTCTGCGCAATAATAAAGCAAAAGAGGAAAAGAACAACAGAAAAGCAAACCAAGCTCCCTCGAATTATAATAATAACTTCTTATTTCTCTATACCTGTCATTGAAAGGTAACTCTTAAATGCTGCATCACAACAGAACGTTCTCTGCAGTGAAACTGAGCTTATGACTCAGTATAATCAAAATAAATGAGAAAAGCTTGCTTTGTTTTGGGTTTTCTTTTTTTCTTTGTCTTTACCCAAGTGCATTTCAAGCATGAATTTTCATTTGGGAAGGGCAATTTCATTACAAAAGTAGTTCAGAAGTTTGCACCTGCTCTGGGTGGATATTAAAAAAGTAAGAAAGTTTTGGGGGTATTATTATTGTTATCCACATAAAAATGGTAGTACATTTTTTCTTCTATGCAGAATTAACATAAGTGTTCTTAATCACAGTAAGTCATTATCTCTGTGTATGTGTGGCTATGTGGGTGGGAGTTCAGATCTTAAATTTGTTAGAGAAAAATATGAAAGGTAGATGGGGCTGCTTGTGTCTATCTTATGTCTGCAGTAGCAGGTACTGTGGGCCAGTAGAATCAATATCTGTAGTCTGAAACGCTTGGTGTTCATGCTCACATAGCACACATTTTAATAAGGAGATACACCCTAGGTTGTCCTATAGACTGCAACTCTTTTGCAGCTGGTGTGCAGCTACACTCCTTGTTTAGTTTCACCTGAAAGGTGAAAACTGAATTCCAGTTCATGTGCTCCATGGTAGCTTCATTAAGTAAATCATAGTACAGTAAAGCGGGATAGCTGGCAACTCAGCATGATGTCCCAATAAGAATTAAAACACAAAAGTAGGCACATCTTCTATACCTCGAAAGCTGTTCTGAAGCCATAATTAAAAAGAATACAGCTTTGAAAAGGCAACAACATGACCTATGAAACTTCAGAGCTAAAGGAAAATTATACCTGTTATGGATATCTGTGTAAAAGCTAATAGAAGAAATTAAATCGCAGTATCACAGTCACAGAGAACTAGAAATTGGGACGTCTGGAGATCATCTGGTCCAGCCCTCTTGACAGAGCAGCTTCACCTAGAGCAGCTCACATATGAGTTCATAGGCAGGAGTCTGTGCCATCTAAAGAAGAAAGTTATCCCACCAAAACAAAAGCTTATTTTTTTGCTATTTGAATGGGAATTCTGCTATAGCAAAACATTTTTTTTTACCATGTAAACATGATGCAATATATCACAAAGCTAACATTGTCCATTTTGTATTTCTTGGGCAATGTGTTTACTGTAGTTCACTTGAACAAGTATAAGTCTGTATTTTATTTTTTTTTTTACTAGGTGCTACACTTGACTCAGCAGGAGTTAACTCCAATTTAGTAGATTAAATATCTGATTCAGCAGCTAATTCACATGTTTCAACAGGTTGTGTAGCTGACTCAATCTGTGAAGTATCCAGCAGTGTTTGTTTTTCCCAAAGGTTGATTTATCCACTTTGAGATGAGCTTTGTCCAGTTCTCCATATGGTACACTGAGTGAAGTGCAAGTTCAGCACTTTAGCAGGAATGTACATTATAAAGTATTTAATTGCATGCATTTAAGTGGATCTTCTGAATTTTAAGAGGAACATTCTGTTGAGAAAAGTTTTGTTTTGAAACATTTTCTTTCTATTAATAACAACTTTTGTTCAGTTGACTTCCTGAAATCTCAGCTTTTTATGTTTTTTAAAGCTATTTTATGCCGCGTGGATGACAAAAAGTAAAAGAGGAATGGGGGAAAGATTTCAGAATACGATAGTTCACCTTTGACAAATCTGGGTTTTTTTCTTCTTTGGTTTTAATTCTTTTACTTCCTACAGAATAGACAGCAGAAAGTAATTTGAAAGAAACCTTGAAGCTAAGGTAGACATGGGACATTTGACAGAGGAAGATCTGTAGAAGAAAGATTAAAAAAAGAGAAACCAAAGAATCATAGAATCATAGAATCAACCAGGTTGGAAGAGACCTCCAAGATCATCCAGTCCAACCTAGCACCCAGCCCTATCCAGTCAACTAGACCATGGCACTAAGTGCCTCATCCAGGCTTTTCCTGAACACCCCCAGGGACGGTGACTCCACCACCTCCCTGGGCAGCCCATTCCAATGCCAATCACTCTCTCTGTGAAGAACTTCCTCCTAACATCCAGCCTATACTTCCCTCGGCACAACTTGAGGCTGTGTCCCCTTGTCCTGTTGCTGGTTGCCTGGGAGAAGAGACCAACCCCCACCTGGCTACAACCTCCCTTCAGGTAGTTGTAGACAGCAATGAGGTCTGCCCTGAGCCTCCTCTTCTCCAGGCTAAACAACCCCAGCTCCCTCAGCCTCTCCTCATAGGGTTTGTGTTCCAGGCCCCTCACCAGCTTTGTTGCCCTTCTCTGGACACGTTCCAGCACCTCAACATCTCTCTTGAATTGAGGAGCCCAGAACTGGACACAGTACTCAAGGTGTGGCCTGACCAGTGTTGAGTACAGGGGAAGAATAACCTCCCTCGTCCTACTGGCCACACTGTTCCTGATACAGGCCAGGATGCCATTGGCTCTCTTGGCCACCTGGGCACACTGCTGGCTCATCTTCAGCCTACTATCCACCAGTACCCCCAGGTCCCTTTCCTCCTGGCTGCTCTCCAGCCACTCTGTCCCCAGCCTGTAGCGTTGCTTGGGGTTGTTGTGGCCAAAGTGCAGAACCCTGCACTTGGCCTTGTTAAATCTCATCCCATTGGCCTCTGCCCACCCATCCAGCCTGTCCAGGTCCCTCTGCAGGGCTCTCCTACCTTCCAACAGATCCACACCTGCTCCTAGCTTGGTGTCATCTGCAAACTTACTGATGCTGGACTCAATCCCCTCATCCAGATCATCAATAAAGATGTTGAACAGGACTGGGCCCAGCACTGATCCTTGGGGAACACCACTAGTGACAGCTGCCAACTGGATGTGGCACCATTCACCACCACTCTCTGGGCTCGGCCTTCCAGCCAGTTCCTGACCCAGCACAGAGTGAATCTGTCCAAGCCATGAGCTGCCAGCTTGGGCAGGAGCTTGTTGTGGCAGACAGTGTCAAAGGCTTTGCTGAAGTCCAAGTAGACAGCATCTACAGCATTCCCCACTTTCACCAGGCAGGTAACCTGATCATAAAAGGAGATCAGGTTGGTGAGACAGGACCTGCCCTTCCTAAACCCATGCTGGCTGGGCCTGATCCCTTGGCCATCCTGTAGGTGCTTTGCGATGGCACTCAAGATGACTCAAGAGTAATATTGCTGGGTGGGGGGGAAGCTGGGGAAAGCATGTGGAAGAGCATGGCAATAGGTAGCATCTAAATCAATTTTGCAGCAACTTTACCAATGAATGGGAAATTCAGATGAAAACAAAGAAGAACCAGATCATTTCATACTGACTTGTGTCACAACTAACAAACTGTAGATCTTTTAGGAAGTACCCCCAAACTTCCTTGCACTGTCTGCCATACTACCATTTAGTGGTTCCTACCAAGATGACAACTATGCAGAGAAGTAAACAAAATACTGGTTAGTGGAACAGATTAGCCTTGAATCTTTTCCAAACTTCTAGCAATAGTTTTATCTGGATTTTACGTGTTAAAATCACCAACTCAATCAAGCAGAAGTTGCTGAGTAGTATCCTAAATACACAGAGTGAACTCCACCATACATATATAAATAACAGTCATCAAGTGCTGTCTTCTGTGCTTGTTTTTCCTTTTGCATGCTAGGCTGATGATGGTGAGACCTAAATCTGCACTGTGATCACAAGGTGTTATTTTTTTTTGACTTAGACATTTCACTGAGTTTCATGAAACTTGGGTATCCCATGGTGGCAAATATTCCTTTGTAACTGGACTGCAATTGTTTCTCAAAATGAGAAGTAGAGAAACTTATTTTAATATTCTTGCTTTATTAAATATATATATATATATAAAATGCTTTTTAGGCATAAATGAAAACTGGATATTTCTGGAAAATTCCAGGCACAGCATAGGGAGCTACAACAGGCAAACAGAAAAACCAAAACACAACACCTCCCCAAACAAACAAACAAAAAAAGAACTACCCAAAACTTCAAGAACCAGAAAAGGCAAGGGAAGAATCACTGTTGAGCTGCTGTAAATGTTTATAGTCTTCAAGTGTATCTTATCACAGCCGTTGTCTGAGTACTGATTAGCCATCTGTTTACAAACAATTTGAATTTCCATCCTTAAGATTTGTGAAGCATAGAAGTTAAGATCTTCTGGAAAAGTTTATCTCATTCATTAAACTTTATTTTGAATGTTTGGTGCAGTTCATTAGAAATAACAGTGCTAAACTGTAAATATGATGATGTGTTATGCTGTTGAACTATGCTGGAAAGGGCTAAATTTTACCTTTGTAATGCATGACTTCTTAATGTATGACTAAAGGTATTAGAGGTAAAGAAAACATGAATATCAATCTGTTTCTGTACTCAAAATGACCTCTGGTTTTATTAGTAATGGAATCTAAGTGACATCATCTTTTGACAGTCATGATCTTTAACCCAGTTTGATCTAAACCAGACTCCTTTGGAATGATATCATTAAGGTAAATCCCTGAAAGGAGAGCAAACCATTTTAGTATAAACCATTTAAGGGTATTAAGTTACTGGGAATGATTTCACTCTTTCCCCCCCCCCCCATATAAAGAACAAACAATTTCAAGATTACAGGTTAATATCAAAATGCAACTGAACTTTCAATTTTTTTGCAGCTGAATTATGTTTAAGCTTCTTAAACAGATTATAAGTCTTCATATCTTTTAAAACACAGTTCAGAAGTCATAGCTGATTATTTCTCAAGTGAACATTGCAGTACAAGCTATATTATTACTTTTTATTCTGTGAAACAGTGTTACACTGAAATAAAAATGGAAAAAAAAAAAACCCCAAAACTATATTATAGAAGATTTTATTGTTTCCATTCCATCTTCTTCCAATCCATTCTATATGTCCTATGATTTCAATGGTTCTTTCAAGAAATGACTATGCTGGGATTGTTTTCCTTTTCTCTTAGTTGCCAAGTAACTTAATGAAGGTCTTTTCGGTATGATGTATCACATAGGATTATTTTTTAAATCAAATATTGATACTAAATGAACAATAATAAAGTGTTAATTTGACACCAGAAAGATAAGTTCATATTGTCCTAATTACTTAGAGAAGGAAAATTGTGAGCCAAAGACATGTGATTTGCCCTTGTGCCTGATTCAAATTTTTGCACTTGAGTTTTTATGTTTTAAAAGCATTTAAATCACGGAAGGGAAATGGAAATAGCAGCTAAAGCTCTCCCAATAACAAAAATACACAGATGTACATTAGAGAACTTTGCTGTTACTAAGATGAACATCATCTTTTAGTCAAGTGATAACTTTAGTCAATGTTTTTTTCCCTGAAAACAAACTGCACATGGTTAGTGTGCGGTAATAGTATCTTGAGCTTAATCCTCATCTTTTTGGTAGCATTACTTTTGTTTTTTATCTTCCAGACAGGTGTTTCCAATAGTTTTGACTGTAAGATAACCCTATAGCTGGTGATTAATGTAGCTGTCGTAAAGAATATAAACAGTCCCAGAAAGAGAACTCAAGGTTCAAATATGGATGCTAACAGTAATTGCTTTTAACAAGTGCAAGGAAAAGGGGAGAGGAAACCTGGTATTGAATTTTGTGTTGCCAAAGAGAAACTGACCAGCAATAACAGAAACATCAGAAACACAAGAGTGCAAAGAGGTAGCACTTTGCACAGGAAGTATCATGAAACAGCCCATGTCAGCCCAGTAGTAATTGGGCCTTTGAAGTTTCAAATGTGAGAAGAGATGAACATTCATCTTTAAAGTGTGCTGAGTCTCAGGGATTACTTTTGGTTAAAGTAGGAATGTGCAGTTATTTGAAACCTGACCCTAAGGTCTCTAAAAAGTTTGGCTTAGGTTGTGCTAGAACTGACCTTGTAAATTTAGACAGCTGCTAGACTACTACTAGGAGCAAATTATTACAGCAATTGTGATTTTCATGACTAGCATAAAAGCAAAGGGCACCTATTTAAGACCTGTGGGGTCAACTTTCTCATTTACTACATTGCAGAAAAGTAGAAGCAGTGAAATCTCGCGAGAATAAGGTACTGTGAAGGAGTTTGCATTCTGGACATTCTGCATAAAACTAGAGGTAAAAACAGACAGCTGACTGAAGTAGAGGACAGTTCGTTCAAGATAAGAAATATTCTGGTGTAGAAAACTGTAAGTAAAGATTTATTTATTTATTAAATCACAGTTACACACAAATATTTAGAGAGAATGTACAGATATTAAAAACCCAAACCAACAAAACAAAGCAAACAAGCAAACCTTGAATTTAGAAGCTATTTTTTTATTAGATCATTTTACTTATGATATTAAAGTAAGGAGTACTTCAATTACACAATGAGTCTTTTAGAAGAGCAAAATGGATTTATCAAAAATCAGTTGACTTTGTTCCAAATCTGTTGTAGCTAAGACGATCTAAGCTGAAGGTCCAACTCTAGATACAATTTTGCAGTCATTTTGTTTTATGCATTCTCTACTAACTGAAGTTCTATAATTGTCCATCAGAGATTGAAATCATGTAGGCAAATTGGCCCAGGTGGCCAAAAGAGACAATGGCATCCTGTCCTGTATTAGGAACAGTGTGGCCAGTAGGGTGAGGGAGGTTATTCTGCCCCTGTACTCAACACTGGTCAGGCCACACCTTGAGTCCTGTGTCCAGTTCTGGGCCCCTCAATTCAAGAGAGATGTTGAGGTGCTGGAATGTGTCCAGAGAAGGGCAACAAAGCTGGTGAGGGGCCTGGAACACAAACCCTATGAGGAGAGGCTGAGGGAGCTGGGGCTGTTTAGCCTGGAGAAGAGGAGGCTCAGGGNTGTTTTGGACTGGATGATCTTGGATGTCTCTTCCAACCTGGTTGATTCTATGATTCTAGCATGTCTCTGATAACCAGTGGAACAGTGATTTTGTGGTTTGATTCTATGATTCTAGCGTGTCTCTGATAACCAGTGGAACAGTGATTTTGTGGTTTGATCTCATTTCATCGTTGCTTTGGTTGCATGAGTCCAGTGGTTTTATTCACAAGAGGATAAAAAGTTGAGAATTAGTCAAAAAAAGTTGAGTTTGTCATTAGATGGTTTAGAATTTCCTGTGAAATCAAGTGCATTCCTCAGAACACTTCATTTCTGATGAATCTAGAATTTGGACACTTATGTACATTCATCTTCCCTTATTCATCTTACCAACATATGCTAATTCCCTTGCCTATCTGGCTTATTTTCACATTTGTGTCTCAGTTGCTTATAAGCAAACACACTGACTCTTAGAGTTCAATCTAAAGGAAAAAAAATAGTTTTGTAGGTCCATACTGAGATGTGGTGGTTTCATTGACATACAGGGAATTCAAAAAAGTGTTTCCTTTCAGAAGATTGAAAGCTCATTTTGATATGGATATCATTATTATAATTTGGAGCCCTAACTCATGAGCTTCTTTGTGCTGGATAGTATACTAAAATGCAGAGCTTAGAAACGAGGTGTATGGGGGTCAGTCTCTCCTCCCAGGCAACCAACAACAGTCTCAAGTTGTGTCAGGGGAGGTATAGGCTGGATATTAGGAGGAAGTTCTTCACAGAGAGAGTGATTGGCATTGCAGTGGGCTACCCAGGGAGGTGGTGGAGTCACTGTCCCTGTAGGTGTTCAAGAAAAGACTGGATGAGGCTCTTAGTACCATGGTCTAGTTGATTGGCTAATGCTGGGTGCTAGGTTGGACTGGATGATCTTGGAGGTCTCTTCCAACCTAGCTGATTCTATGATTCTATGATTTTAAAGAAAATATGAATTATGTTGGTTACCTCATTCAGACATCAAATTATTGGGATGTTTTGGTGAATATTACTGTTAAGAAATACTTTGAAGATGGACACAGTGACAAAGAAATTACAGAGATTACAAAAAGAGCCTGACAGATGTAATGAAAAATAATTATAAGTGTTTTCTAAAAAGGTTGAAGTTGGAGGGCAACTGAGAATATAAGTAGAAGAGTGAATACTTGTTCCAGGATTTGACTAGGAAGATGTAAACATTTGCTTAAGAGTGGTTTTGATTTATTGCAATGTACAGGAACTTGGTTTAGAGGATCTAGGATGGAAATCCATTTTCATTTTAGTATAGAACTTTTCTTTAGCTCAGAGATGCAAGAGAGATGAACTCAGTAGACAGGCAGATCGAAAGTAAGTTTTTGTGAGGTGTAAGAAAGTAAGCTGTCTATATACTGTGAAGAGAAAGAGCCACAGAGTAGTTAAAACTAGGAAAAATCATCAAATGAATGGTATTCATTAATGTGAATGTAGGAGAGGTTTGGTCTTGGATTTTTTCAGTCATTTAAAACAAATTGATGAGCTCCTCTGTGCTCAAGCAGAGATTTGAAGACTAAATCAAATGTCAGAAGTGAAAACATGGACAGGAAGCATGAGTTCTACCAGGAAGAAAATCAAATCTGTTGAGCCTGAACATAGACCTGCTCATTAGATAAATGCCATTCATGAGGAACAACATGAATGTAGATATTTCTAGAGACATTCTCTAATGGTACAAGAGTGCAAGAACGAGCCATGGCTGGCAATTGTGAAGTATACCTTGCAATACAGGAAATAGGCAAGCAAGTGAAGGACAGAAAAGATCAAGGAACATTAAAGATTGGTATTTAATGATGACCATAGGCTATTCTTTGCCTTTGTACACATTCACCAGTCATCTGTTCATCATTCCTACAGATAGAAACTGGTTTGTGTATTTTCATAGAATCATAGAATGGTTCATAGAATGGTTTAGGTTGGAAGGGACCTCAAGGATCATCCAGCTCCAACCCCCTGCCATAGGCAGGGACACCTCCCACTAGAGCAGGTTGCTCAAGGCCTCATCCAGCCTGGCCTTAAACACCTCCAGGGAGGAAGCAGCCACAACCTCCCTGGGCA
>WAAF01000861.1:517039-558076 GCA_013400475.1 Tricholaema leucomelas
TGGGGGCTCCAGAACTGCACACAGTACTCCAGGTGGGGTCTGAGGAGAGCAGAGTAAAGGGGGAGAATCCCCTCCCTTGCCCTGCTGGCCACACTTCTCTTGATGCAGCCCAGCACAGGGTTGGCTGTCTGGGCTGCATGTGCACACTGCTGGCTCATGTTGAGCTTAATACATCAGTTTTCCTTTGTGCAGCTTACTCCCTCCTCTATACTGATAAAGTTACCGTTCTAGCATATCCTAAAAGCTTCTAAGTTACATTAAATAATGTGTATTCTGACTGGCACTTCACATGTAACTCTTTCACTGTCATTTCAGAAGTGCAATTATAAATGTTCAGTATAATTTGATTACTAGTGCAGCTGAAAGTGATTCTTAGCAAAATCTGCCATGGCCCTGGCAGTCAGAAAACAGGGGACATTAAGCACATGTCCTTATCTGTCATGGGTATGGCATGATACTGACTGAAAACCTTTAAGGTATTATATGCCACCATCCACCTCTGGTGGATACACAGTGCATATGCCACTTGTTACCTGTACTTGACACCTAACCCCAGTGCTGGTAACTGTAGTGGAATATTCCTGGGAGTGAATGCATCTTATTTGTGGTTAGTTACTTGTTCTTCTGCCTAGAGAAGCACATATGTATTGTATCTATTTCTTTATAAAGCCTTATGAAATGTCAGGCCACTTATTAAGCTAAAGTACTGAATGTAGATGTAAAATTGAAAAAAAAACCCAAACAAACATTAAGTCTATCTCATCTTTATGTGTACCAAGCTCTCTTCTAATGGCTTAGTAAAAGGGGTGCAAATTGAAATTTATACTGTTGTTTAACTTGGTGTAGAACAGTGAGTCAAGGGGTAGGGCTGGGAGAGCCACTAAATGAGTAACATACACTTTCTATTAACCCCTCTCGCTTCCCAAAGAAGAAGAGAGGGAATAAGGAAGAGAGACATATGGACTGGAAAAGGAAAACTAAAACTACTTCAAAGACAATGAAAACAACAAAGTTAGATGTATATGAATATATACTAAACCTATGTTGAACCCAACCTCCTCAATGTCAATTGCATCATCGCCTCTGCTGATGCTGTGGGCATGCAGCAGAGAAGTCCCAGCAGTAGATGGGAAGCATATTCAGGAACTGAGTTCTCTATCTGGTTTCAGGAATGCATGGATCAGGATCAAAAGCAGAATGGACACTGGCCACTGAAAATCACACCTGTGATCTCTCTGCTTTATACCAAAAATGACATCTATGGAATGGAAGAACTTGTTGGTCAGTTTAATGTCAAACTGTCTGCTCCCCTCTGCAGATGCAACTTTTTATTGTGCACCCCTAATATAGTATGCAAAATTTAGCAGTGATCTTGGCCTGCATACCAACCCTTGGAACTGACTAGAAACACCAAGCTTTATCACTCCTAGAAGCAGAGACTGCCTGTGAAAACATGCCATTAGCTTCAGAATGTTCAGTTACTTAGAACAGACAGAGATGAAAAGTAAAATCACCGAACAGAATTAGTTCTGCTCTAACTCAAAACAGGACTCAGAGTCTAGACCTGGGGTCTTCAAACTATGGCCCGAGGGCTAGATACGTCCCCCAGGGTCCTCATTCCAGCCCGATGGTATTTACAGACCTCCCCTGCGCCGGGGCTTGGGCGGCAAACCAAGCAGCCACCTCCTGCCACTTAATCCGTTCACGGCCCGCAAGCACCCGCCGGGACTGCCCTGGAACCAAACTATAGTCCGGCGCCTGACACTACTGGGCTGGAACCAAGCTATAGTCCGGCCCCTGACAGTGTCTGAGAGACAGTGAACCGGCCCCCTGTTTAAAAAGTTTGAGGACCCCTGGTCTAGACTGTCTTTGGATATTCTGCAGTTTAGAACCCTCACCTGGTTTCATTCATGTGGATCTATGCTCCTTGTCTTTGTGAAATGTGCTGATTCTGATGAGCAGAACACAAATGTAAGGCTGGTTTAGACAGACACTCAATAACCTTCACAGTATAAAACATTCATTTAATCAGCTGCCAGTGTTAGATCAGATGTGTTTAATACAGTGAAAGTTCATAAAGATTTAGAGTTTTACTTTAGATCATGGCTTGTGCTGATATAAATTGGACATGCTGATCAAGGAATTTAGGTAGAAGAGACAGAAGAATTTGCAGTCTGAAAGTAAGAAATAAGTTGCAGCATTGTTCTCAGATAGAGGATTAATAAACATCTTTTAGCTGTAAAGAACGTTAAGAAAGTTTTATGTTTGCTGGTAATTTGTTTTTAAAATAATATTGAAAGCCATTACCTAAATAGAAGCTCCATAACTATGGGAGGGAGAGTTTGACTGGGAGCTACCTGAATGTATCCTGGGAGCAATCTCTACGGCCTGC
This sequence comes from Tricholaema leucomelas, assembly GCA_013400475.1. Lineage (NCBI taxonomy): Eukaryota > Metazoa > Chordata > Aves > Piciformes > Lybiidae > Tricholaema lacrymosa > Tricholaema leucomelas. Next base: position 519,432 of record WAAF01000861.1, read on the forward strand.
TCCTGCAATTGCCTCTCCCCACCCGCCTGCTTCTTTCCTTGTGGCCTGGAGATCATGTTCTTGTGCTATATAGTTAAGTCAAAAACTAAGTAAGCCGAGAGTGTGCTTCCTGCATGGATCGCTCGGGTCAGCTTTCTCTCGCGAGGCAGTGCAGCTGTCTATCATTGGAACTCTTCTGATCTGCAGCTCCTCTTCTTCCCGTGCTTCTCTTTCATCTGACTTTGATTCACTATTCCCTGAAGGACTGTGCCCCAAATTCTGATTGCTCCTCACCTGCCCTTGCACTTTGGTTCTTCACTGGAAGTTTCATGGGTCTCCTCAAGCTAGTTTAATTTCCAAATGCACATTAAAATGCCTGCTTCCCTGCCTTCTAAAATGAAGCCAAGCATTGCTCAATTCTCATTTTCTGGACAGTCAAGGGACTGGACCTGGCATGTGGCAAAGACTTTTGAGACAACTTTTTGCAAAGTGAATTTTGAGCATAGAAGACTATGTCTTTGAGCTGAGAAGGAAAATAGTGAACTTCACTGGTAAAATGGGTGAGAGGAAAGGGACCAGAAGAGTATGGCATCTGGGTAAACAGATAGGAGCATTTTGGGTGAGGAAAGACATTTCATAGAATCCTAGAATGGCTTAAGTTGAAAACGACCTTAGAGATCATCTACTCCACATGGCTCATTCTTGCTTCTATTGCTTACAGACTTTCCTTTTTTGCCCAGGCAGGTCCAGGAGCACTTTGTTCATCCACACTGGCCTCTTGCACTCTCACCTGCCACCTTCCTTTTTGGGATGCACTGCTCCTGAGCTTGGGGGAGATGGTCCTTGAACATTGACCGGCTTTCTTGGGCCAACAGGCCCTTCCAGGGCTTTATCCCACAGCACTCTGCCAAGCAGATCCATGAACAGGATAAAGCTGTCTCTCTTGAAAGCCAGAACAGTGAATAGTTGGAGAATGTAAAAGAGATGTGGAGTGGTAAATTTGAAAACAGAAATGCTGTTTCAGTGTTTGAAATGGATCATGAAGAAAGAGTATACTTATGACGATGCTTAGATGAATACTGGAAAGAAAAGATAGAAATAAATTACAGAGTCCTGAAGATGTTAATGTATGAATTTGATATGGAAATGCATGACAGATGAACTTTGAGAAGTGTAATGTGGGTACCAGAAGAGAGAGATAATCGTAGGAGTAATATTTCAGACAAAAATGATCATTTATAATTAGATCATTCATCTGGGTTGACGAAAAGCTCAACATGAGCCAGCAGTGTGAGTGCAGCTTGGGCAGCTACCGTGTCCTGGGCTGCAGCAAGAGCAGCATGGCCAGCAGAGCAAGGGAGGTGATTCTGCCCCTTTACTCTGTTCTCATCAGACTCCACCTGGAGTACTGTGTGCAGTTCTGGAGTCCCAACACAAGAAGGACATGGAACTGTTGGTGCGAGTCCAGAGGAGGCCATGAAGATGCTCAGAGGGCTGCAGCAGCTCTGCTATGAGGACAGGCTACAAGAGTTGGGGCTCTGCAGCCTGGAGAAGAGAAGGCTTTGAGATGGTTTGGGTATCCCCCACCCCCCACACTTTAGAAATCACCCAGACTAGACTCAGCCAGCTCTGGAAATTTGAATGAAGCTTATATTTACAGCTGGCACAATTTACAAGCAGATATTCACAGTATATACAGATATATACAGAAATATATAAGGGAAAAAAGGTAATACAAACACAATTCCCCTCCCAGAAACCTGAGTCCCCAGGAGGGGCTCTCAGCCATCCCTTTACCTTCCCCCTACCCCTCTCAACCTTACCCCAGTCCCAAGGAAGAATGGAGGTTCGGCCAAGGGGATTAAAAAAAAAGCAATGTGAAGCAGCCAAGCAAATGGAGGGTGAGGTTAGAAAGCAAGACGGAGTTCAGCCAGCAGCCACGAGCTCCTCAGCAGGCAAAAGCTCCCAGCAAAGAGAGGAAGCAAGCGAGTGACCTAATCTTTGTTTTGTCTTTCTTCTTTACACATCTCAGCAAGGCTGTGAGCGAAGTAGACCTCACCATTGTTTTCATTTCTCAGCCCATGATCTAGTTCTTCTCACCAAAACATGCTAGCTAGGCTCAAACTAGCACAACCTTATAGTAAGCCTTCCAGTATCTGAAGCAGGCTACAAGAAGGCTGGGGAGGGACTATTTATGAGGTCTTGTAATGACAGGATGAGGAGTAATGGGTTTAAACTGGCAGAAGGGAGGTTTAAACTAGATGTTAGGAAGAAGTTCTTTCCGGTGTGGACGGTGAGACACTGGCACAGGTTACCCATGGAGGTTGTGGAATGTCCCTCCCTGAAGGTATTGAAGGCCAGGTTGGATGAGGCTGTGAGCAACCTGCTCTAGTGGAGGTGTCTCTGCTTATGGTGGGGAGTTTGTCACCTGGATATAATCAGCATGTTTTATGTGAAGAAGAGGGAGACCTTACAAGAACAGACAAGAGCACTCTGGACCTAGAAGGGAGGCATGGTGAGAAGAGAGAAGAGTTTACTACAGTATTGAAGAAGGAGTTGGATAAGAGGGAACATTTCAGTTATGGGACTGAATATACAGCAAGTGATAATATGGAAGTGGATTGTTAGAGACCACATGTAAGGAATCAAAAGGGAAACCCTCAAAATGAGGACTACAAAGGGACCTCTGAAAAAGCTGTGTTACATGAAGCCTCTTATATATAGGGTGATTGATATCATATCTGTGGAGGGAGAGATAGGCAGGCAGCATTTCTTCAATAGGAAATAGCCAGTCTTGAGAAATGTTCACAATGGACTGAACAGACACAGCCTGAAGCAAATGCCCCTGTCATCCATACTGTCTACCTTAGAGATTTATTATAGGCTCTGCCTCTTTTGCTCTTTCACATTTATACAGGTTGAGGAAGACAGTTAGTTCTGGGGTCATATTTTACTATTTTTTGCCTTCCATTAAGACCTGAAGCCACTACAACATCATGACATCTCCTGATAGAAGTGATACAGGCTCCATTTCAGAAGCTGCTTAAGTCCTTGTAGTTCAGTTGTTGATTCTGGCTCCTCTCCTTATTTATCCTTGTGCTGCGACTCTGCCTTCCTATTCTCATCCAATATTCATATTGAGTTGATGAACAAAAACCTTTTTGCTTTTGCTTCTCTGCATCATCTTTATCCCTTAGACTGCTGCCTGTATGGTCCATGTAAAATGATAATCTATCTAGGGTATTTTAAGCAACCTTACCAAAACATTTGAAGAATAAAGAAGAAAAGTGTACTTTTGACTGCAATTACCTAATTTATGCTTCCCTTAGTTCTGATACCTTTTCAAGGACAGCTAAGAAATAGACAATGGTAAGGCTAACATTTCGGATATTTTTCAGATATTCATGCAAAAGTAATTAAAAACAAGATTATGGAGCTGAGAACCAAAATCACACAAACCCAAACTATTTCCTGGGGATGAAAAAAAACCCAAAATAACAAAAAACAAACCACACACACACAAATCCAAAACCAACAACCCAAAAACCTTTGCTATTACTTTTCTAGAAAGAAAAATATAGGTGTTTCATTTGGTTGGGGTTTTGGGGGTGTGCTAGTTTGAAACTAGCTAGAATGTTTTGGTGAGAAAAACTAGATTACAAGCTGTGAAAGGGAAACAAGGGTGATGTCTTCTTTACTCATAGGCTTGCTGAGATGTATTAGAGCATGAATCCAAGCATAGATAAGGGAGTAGCTCCCTGTCTGGGTTGTGGGATGCATTTCTCTCTCTAACCTGCCGTCTCTGGTTAATCAACCTGCTTTCTAACCTCCCTGGATGACCCTCCATTCTTCCTTGGGCACAAAGTGATGTCTGGGGTAAGGTAGAGAGGGGTGTGAGAAGGTGGAAGGGTGTTTGGGAGCCCGTCCTGAAGACTCATGTTTCTGGGAGGGCGGTTGTGCTTCTGTATTACCTTTTGCCTTGCATATTTCTGTATATAACTGTATGTATTGTAAATATCTGCTTGTATATATTGTGCTAAGCTGTAAATATAAGCTTCATTCAATTTCCAGAGCTGGCTGAGTCTAGTCTGGGTGATGTCCAAAGTGGGGGAGGGGCACGGGGAACACCAAACCATCACAGGGGGAAGTTGTTTGTTTTCCATTTACTTCATTTTTGTTAGGCTCATTTGTCTCAAACAAGATTATGCTATTTTCTGATTACTTAAAATAAAACCTGCCAGGACTGGAGTTAAAGTTTCCTATGTACAACTGCTGTTTTTCCTGACTGGGCAGCAAGAGTTCAGACAGATGTGGGTAGTAAATTCAGAAATGCTGATCTGCACTGCAGATGAAAGGCTGAATAACAGTATAGTCATAAAGCTGAAGCTTTTCATACCATGCAAGCAGCCTGTACTATATTTTACTCCAAACTTCAAGGTATATCACAATGACAGATTTTCTAATGTCAGGATATTGTATCAAAAGAATTCAAAGAAGTTTCTCAGCATCTGCTGTTAGAATAGTAGCAATTTGCTTATAAAGCTGTCTGCATCATAGTAGTTTTCCCTATTTCTTACCTTTTCGAAGTACTCTTTAGCTAGTGAAAAATCAGAGTCAGAAAAACTTAGCTAATGTATTCAACTGTTCTACATGACTGCTAAAGATAATTTTTGCAGCAATAAACCAAATTGGAAAGTTTATTGCAACAGGAAAAATACATAAATGAAACTTTGAGAAGGTAAGAGATTTTTATTTAGACTATCCAAAATACTTTTTTTTTTTACTTTATAAACATGTACTTAACTCAAAGTCATAAAAAAAGTCACTTGACTCAACCTGTGAAAGCAGCTCCCAGCAAAGCCAGGAAAAGACTTTGACAGTCTTGAGACTTCCAGCTCTCCTCTTTTACTATTTCAAATCTCTGCTTTATGGCACAGTACATTTCCCACCCTTTGTATGGCAATTTTCACATTCTTCTTAAACAATTTAATGGATAATAATATTTTCCTCAGCTTCCAAATGAGCATTGCTGTGCTAGTTTGAAGCCAACTAGAATGTTTTGGTGAGCAGAATTAGATTACAGGCTGTGAAAGGAAGAAAAGGGTGATGTCTGCTTCACTCATAGGCTTGCTGAGAGGTATAAGAATAAGAATCCAGACCTAGATAAGGCACTTCTGCCTGGGAGCTCTGAGCTGCGTTTTTTTTCTCTCTAGCCTCTCTGCCGTCTCTCTGATTAATCCACTTTGGTCCTAAACCCCTGGCCAAACCTCATTCTTGGGAATGGGGTAAGGTTGAGAGGGGTGGGAGAAGGTGGAAGGGTGGTTGGGAGCCCCTCCTGAGGACTTAGGCTTCTGGGAGGGCTGTTGTGTTTCTGTATTATCTTTTATCTTGTATGTTTCTATATATAACTGTATCTGCTATAACTAGCTGCTTGTATACTGTGCTAAGCTATAGATATAAGCTTCATTCAAATTTCCAGAGCTGTCTGAGTCTAGTCTGGGTGATTTCCAAAGTGGGGGCGGGGGGCAGGTAACACCCAAACCACTACAGCAAACCACCAAAAGGGACACAGTCGGGAGCTTTTCTAATGAACAAAGAGCAAAGAGACATTAAAAGGTGACAACACTGTTCAGAGAAAAACAGCACAGTAGAAGTCATTTTGCAGCTTACACATTCCAAATTTCAGGTGTTAACTCTGGAATACAGTGCAGGAGATTTGTGCCAAACTTCTGTGCATGCTTGTGTATCATTAGTACTGCAGTACCAGTTTAGTTCCCCTAGATATGAAGTCAAGTTCTTCATGGCGCCGAAACTGAATATCAAGATTAATTAGTAGGTAGCCATCCACAGCTTAAAAACCAGTCCGCTATGTGATGGAAAGCCTATATATATTTATGTTTTGCAGTAAATACATACAAATTTTCTTATTAAAAATATTAGTAGTATTCAGGTTGTGGAGATGCAATTACTGGCACATAACTTCTTAATTACTTTTTTACAGGTAGCTTATGTTGTGACTATTCTGTATGCAGGATGTCGTAAAGTCAATATCCACAGAAAAGTTCTGAGGCACTTTTAGCAAAGGTACTATCAAGCTTTATCAGGCAGAGCAGGCAGATACAATTGTAAACATGTTTAGGTTGGAAAAGAAACAGCGTGGCTAACGATTGAGATAAATATTGGTTTTCATTTTTAGCATTTACTTTGTACTAATAGGGTGTTTCATTTCATAAGCATATAAGCAATCATTCCAAAGTTATGGCAGGGCTACGGTATACTGGCATGTTTACCCCTTGAAGTTTCCCAAAGACAAAACTCAGTTGTTTGTTTTCATATTTATTAAATGATGTGAGCCCTGAGTGAACTTGAGTCAAACTCAAGCATTTCATAAAGCAGTGAGTTTCTTTTGAAATGGAGCAACGTAAACACACTTGCAAGTGTTGTATAAATAGCAAAACTGTAACACATAATAATTCTTAAAATTAGCACAATGTTAATAACTGATGGGGGAGAGGGTCATATGTAGGTTACCTGGCATAACAACTAAGCTACTTCTCAATACGTAAGAAAATGCATGTTACAAATGTGCAAAATATGCGATAGAATATTTAACATTATTTAGAATCATGCCTGAATAGTTAAAAAAGACTTACAAAATGCTTCATTGATATGATCACAAACATTTTGCCTAAGGTGACTTTTTTTAACTTAACCAGGCATATTATAATTGTAGTCATTATCTTATAGCATTATAGTTAAACCATTCTGAGAGATCTCAGATGCTTCATGCACTCACTGCAAATATTTTGGTGTGGAAGTTCTTGTTGCCTGTTCCCCAGCATTTGCAATTTCCATCTTCTTAATGTGAATCGAGATCAGCTCAGTCAATCAGGAGTAAAACTCAGAAAAAATGTGTTAATGAGCAATGAGTGATGAAAGAAACAATTAATAGACAACTAACACTGTGATGCCACTGTATAGGTACAGTTTAGTCATGATATTTTCATTTCCATATTCTGTGTAGGAAACAAACTACTCTTTATTGAAGGGAGTTTAGTCAATGTGCTCACCCCCACCCCACCTTCCCTTTATTTAGTGTTCAGAAGATGTATAAATGGTAACTAGACTCTAATGTTACTTAAAGTAAGAATAAAGGACTCATGTGAGTGCTATTTGCCAGCGTAGTCATTACCTGACAGAAAAGTAGTATCTGTCAAGCTGGGACAATTCAAAAGGAAAATATTTTTTATCTCTTAATGTAAGACCAGAACTGAAGACATCAAAATGAACTAGAAAGATGAAGTCCAATAGAAAAACACTTTTCAGAAATTAATGCTAGATTTAAGCTGATAAATTAATGGTACTCTGGAATAGGCTGCCCAGGGAAGTTCAACATTAGGATAGATGAGCCCTTGAGTAGCTGAATCCAGTTGAGAAACATCCCATAAGGTCCCTTCCAACCCAAACCATTCTATCACAGAATAACAGAATCACAGAAACATCCAGGCTGGAGAAGCTCCTCAGGATCACCAAGTCCAACCTATAACCCTACTCTACAAGATTCACTTTAAACCATATCCCTAAGCACCGCATCCAAATGACCTTTAAACATGTCCAGAGTTGCTGACTCCACCCACCTCCCTGGGCAGCTCATTCCAGTGCCTGACAACTCTCCATGAAAAACTTTTTCCTCATATCTAATCCTATCCAGTCTCATCTTGAGGTCATTCCCCCTTATCCTGTCTCCAATTACCTGTGAGAAGAGACCAGCAGCTTCCTCTCCACAGTGTCCCTTCAGGTATCTGTAGACAGAATGAGGTCTCCCCTCAGCCTCCTCTTCCTCAAACTAACTGCGCCCAGCACCCTCAGTTACTCATAAGATTTGTTCTCCAGGCCCTTCCCCAGCTTTGTTGCCCTTCTCTGGACCCTCGCCAGCATTTCCACATCTCTCTTCCATTGCGGTGACCAAAACTGAACACAATATGAATCTATATTAAATAAAACAATAATAAATCTGACATTTAATATATTAGATGAGGGTTTCTGCAAACTAAATATGTCATAGTTTTATATTCGTTACTTTGACTTAAATAAGTCACTGTGACTTAAATGTAAAATCAAGATATCACAGTATCACAGTATCACCAAGGTTGGAAGAGACCTCACAGATCATCAAGTCCAACCCTTTACCACAGAGCTCAAGGCCAGACCATGGCACCAAGTGCCACGTCCAACCTTGCCTTGAACAGCCCCAGGGACGGCGACTCCACCACCTCCCTGGGCAGCCCATTCCAGTGTCCAATGACTCTCTCAGTGAAGAATTTTCTCCTCACTTCGAGCCTAAACTTCCCCCGGTGCAGCCTGAGGCTGTGCCCTCTCGTTCTGGCATAAAACTGCATGTGAAATCCTGCTGGTGGTGTGTTTAAATACATTTCAACTTTTTTTATGTAAGTGGTGTCTCCGAATCCTACATCCTGTTTTATACACGTTTTGATATCCCTCTAAAACAGAATAAGCATGAGGTTTGTTTTCTTGCTTCAGAAATACAGAACTAGTTTAAAACTTTCAGAAATTGCTACTTGCACCTTAATTTTGAATGTGAATATTTCTTCATTTTTGCATGCATGTTATAAAGTAGTTCATGATCTAATGCAGAAAATATTTGGCTTTGTTTAATTCACATTTGTGCAGTTAGCTTACAAGTCACAGTTCCCTCAGCCTGTGAGCAGGACTCAAGAATGTTAAGTGCTGAACACATAGGAAATATAATCCTAGGAGCCTAGATATGTCCTCACCAGGAAAAGGTGACCTTATTTTGCAGTTTAAATAGTGTTTTCTGATTTTGTGTCCTGAATAATTTCTTGCTGCTATTTTAAAAAGAACAGATAAAATATACCTCTGTCTTTCTGCTTTATTGCACTTTTCTATTTACTGATGGAAGAAGATCCAGGTGAATTTATATGGACATCATCAAACTTGAACAGGGTTAATCTACTTAGGCTCAGGTGAGTTCATTTTAGTCTTGATTCACTTCATTGCACATCTATAATGGTTATTAACAAGCTTAAGGACCTTTGGGAGCTTATGGATAACAATGCAGCACCATGGAAGGTGGGAAATCATTATCCTCATAAGGCTGGTGTAATAATTTGCAGTCACACACAGTCTCTGTGCTAATCCTTGGGGTTGGGATAGGTCAGGAGGTCTGTAAACCTTTCATCAACTTTATACATTTTTTGCTCTTACTCATTAATTAATGAATACATGGTAACATAAAAATAGATGTAAAGAGTTTAACGTGTAAGGTTTTTTCCTGCAACATTGACATTTTACTGCCTGAATACTTATATTAATTTTAAATACAATTTTATGTTTGTGGGGTTTTTACTGCCATCACATTTATTCACTGTCTATCTATCCCATGGTAACTGATGCCTAACATTTAAGAATGGTAAAAGTCTCCAATGACAACCTTGAAATCAATGAAAATTTTGAAAATTTCCTACTGTATTGTAGTGGTTTGGATGTTCCCCGACCCCTCCCCCCACCCCGTCTTTGAAAATCACCCAGACTAGACTCAGCCGGCTCTGGAAATTTGAATGAAGCTTATATCTACAGCTTAGCACAATATACAAGCAGATAGTTACAGTATATATACAGTTATATGCAGAAATATTCAAGGTAAAAGGTAATACAGAAACACAACTCCCCTCCCAGAAACCTGAGTCCTCAGGAGGGGCTCCCAACCACCCTTCCACCTTCTCCCACCCCTCTCAACCTTACCCCAGTCCCAAGGAAGAATGGAGGTTTGGCCAAGGGGTTTAGGACCAAAGTGAATTAATCAGAGAGACGGCAGAGAGGCTAGAGAGAAATGCAGCCCAGAGCTCCCAGGCAGAAGTACCTTATCTATGTTTGGATTCTTGTTCTTATACCTCTCAGCAAGCCTATGAGTGAAGCAGACATCACCTTTGTTTCTCTTTCACAGCCTGTAATCTTGTTCTTCCCAACAAAACATTCTAGCTAGGCTCAAACTAGCACTCATATTTATTTACTTCAAAAATTGCAATCATTTTTATAATAACAGGCTGTGAGTTGTAAATTCTGCAAATGATGGAAATGCTTACTTTGTATAAAATATTTTTAAATGCAACTTCTAAACTGAAAATAAATCACTGCATAATAATTTTATAAGAAGTTTGGATTATTTGATGTTCAAAACTTGTATGCATTCAATACCAGATTACTCCACATTTTTTAATAGATTATGGTAAGAGGATGTTGTATGCTTTCTTAGACAGCTGAGGTTCTGTAATGTTGAAATTGTGTGAGTGAATTTTAATCTTCATACCTGTCATGAAAACATCAAAAGTCAACTTACTTTATTTTCATAATGTTACATTTTGTAATGATAAATCTTTTTATTTTTTTAGGTTGATGTGTTTTCTTTCTATACTGGGATTGGATCAGTCTCGTTTAACATCTTTGTGGGTGACGTGTGGATAGCATTGAATGCACCCTCAGCAAGTTTGCCGACAACACCATGCTGTGTGGTGTGGCTGACAGCTGGAGGGAAAGGACCCAACCAGAGGGACCTGGACAGGCTGAAGAGATGGGCACAATCCAACCTCATGATGTTGAACAAGACCAAGTGTGAGATCCAGCAGTTGGGTCAAGGCAATCCCAAGCATCAATATAGGCTGGGCAGTGACTGGCTGGAGAGCAGCCCTGAAGAGACGGACATGGGGGTGCTGGTGAACAAGAAGCTCAATATGAGCCAGAAGTGTGCTCTTGCAGCCCAGACAGCCAACCTGAGTCTGGGCTACAGCAAGTGTGACCTGCAGGGCAAGGGAAGTGACTCTCCCCCTCTACTGTGCACTGGTGAGACCTCACCTGGAGTACTGTGTCCAGTTCTGGAGCCACTATTACAAGAGGGATGTGGATATGCTGGAAGGTGTCCAGAGAAGGGCCACAAGGATTATCAGAGGGTTGGAGCTGCTCTACGAGAAGAGACTGAGGGAGTTGGGGCTGTCCAGTTTGGAGAGCAGAAGACTTCTGAGGTGACTTTATTGTGGCCTTTCAGTATCTTAAGGAGAAAGCTCAGGAGGGACTTTTTAGGCTGTCTGGTAGTGATAGGACTAGGGGGGAATGGAACAAAGCTAGAAATGGGTAGATTCAGACTGAATGTTTGGAAGAAATTCTTCACCATGAGGGTGGTGTTACCCTGGAACAGGTTGCCCAGGGAGGTGTTTGAAGCCCCATCCCTGGAGGTGTTTATGGCCAGGATGGATGAGGCTCTAGACAGCCTGATCTAGGGTGAGGTGTCCCTGCCCATGGCAGAGAGGAGTGGAACTAGATGATCCTTGTGGTCCCTTCCACCTCTGATTCTATTGATAAATAGAGGTACACAGATAAACAACTTGCTTTTTGCTTTCTGCTTTTGCTGATGCCTGCTTATGCCTGCCTGTTCACCTACAGGGCTCACCCACAGTGCATCTACTTTTCTCTACAGAGACAGAGTCTCCCACGGGCTCCCAGCCAGCCGTGCACACCTGCACGCCACTGCAGTGAGTTACCAGGACTAGGTCCTGTATTGCCTGCCTTTATCTACAGAGCTCAGTCTCCCGTGCAGCTGTTCACTCTATTGCACACCCCCTGCTCTATTATTGCCTGGTAAGCTCCACTGCTGTGAGTTACCAGGATCAGACCCTGAATTGTCAGCACGCGACTGGCCTGTGCGGTCAGTGTGACACCGTGCTGAGACCTGAGGGTCCTGCCTAAGAATCCATGGATGTACACACAGATCGTCCAGAAGAAGCCAGGAGACAAGGTCAGAGATTGCATCCTTTCCCCTGAAGCAGGGAGGATTCCAGCCTCAAAGGCCACGGGCAGAGTTCCTGAAGATTGAACACTTGTAATAGGCTGTGACATAGCCCCAGAGGGTGATTGATAATCAGAATTTGTGAGTAAATTCTTTAATGCCTCTGTAATTTCTATTGCCTTCTGCCATAGAGCAGAAAGAGCTTGGGCCCATCTACTGGGCAAACAGCATACTGACCCCAAGTGGCATTTGACCGCAGGGAAATTCCTCTCTCTGTTTATAGCTTGAATGTTTGCTAGTTATTAACAAGTTACTGTTTCATATTATTCCTAGAATGTCTTCCATAACCGTGTAAGAACAGATGTTAATATTAAAATTCAGTGGTTGGGGGTGTAAAGAGTTCAGAATATTGAAGTTAATAAATTATATATTTTTATAAAGTATCATCTTACAACAACTAATTTCTCCCCTCTGCCACAATTGGCATAGGTGGCAGAATCCCCTCTGTGACAAGGGAGCAGCCTAAATTTTCTGTCATCAGATTGGAATAAAAAAAAGGTTAAAGACTGACATTGAGCAAGAATCATAGAATCATAGAATGGTTTAGATTGGAAGGGACCTCAAGGATCATCCAGCTCCAACCTCCTGCCATAGGCAGGGACACCTCCCACCAGAGCAGGTTGCTCAAGGCCTCATCCAGCCTGGCCTTAAACGCCTCCAGGGAGGAAGCATCCACAACCTCCCTGGGCAATCCGTTCCAGTGTCTTACCACCCTCACTGTAAAGAACTTCCTCCTAACATCCAGTCTAAATCTCCCCTCCGCCAGTTTAAACTCATTACCCCTCATCCTGACATTACTAGACTTTGTGGGTACTAGAACATGTGGGTATTATTTCCAACTCAGTCTTTCATTGAGTACAACACTTATTTGTAGGCTAATACATTTTTTAAACCTGCTTGGCAGCTACTAAACAATCTGAACCAAGGCAAACTTTTGCATCTTATTTTCAAACAGAAGCCAGCAAATTCTGGTGAAGAAACAGTAACATCCTGCCTTTGGGGGCTGGTGTGTGTGACATAATCTATTGTTTCACTGGAAATTAGAAAGCATGGGTATCTCTCCTGGCTACACTCCAGTGGAATGTGCTAGTTTGGACAAATCACTTAGCTTTTGTGTGCTTCACTTACTCCATCTGTAAAATGGAGATAATTATGGTATATGCCTCTCAAGGATGTTACAGTACTTAATTAGTGAATTTTTAATTCCTTGGAGATTTTCAGAGGGAAGATATTATATGTTAAATATGTCTAAAGCATGTTTAAAAATCTAAACTAATTTAATAATTCACTTTTTTTTTTTCATTGAAGTTGCCAAGCTTTGGGAAAAAGAATGAGAGCTTCCGAAGAATGTATGAAAAAAAATATTTGTACCTGTTTCCTCAGACGCTTGTTGCTCAACTAGGTCCTTGGAAGGCAGTCTTCATACACTGTGGCAAAAAAGAGAAGACTAAGGTTATGATTGCATATATCTTCCAATATATCTACCAGATGGCCAGGGGATCAGACCCCGCCAGCATGGATATAGGAAGGGCAGGTTCTTCCTGACCAGCCTGATCTCTTTTTATGACCAGATGACCTGCCTGGTGGATGTTGGGAAGGTTGAGGATGTAGTCTACCTGGACTTCAGCAAGGCCTTTGACACTGTCTGCCATAGCAAACTCCTGGCCAAGATGGCAGCTCGTGACTTGGACAGGAGCACTCTGTGCTGGGTTAAGAACTGGCTGGAGGGCTGCGTCCAGAGAGTGGTGGTGAATGGAGCCACATCCAGTTGGCAGCTGTCACTAGTGGTGTGCCCCAGGGATCAGTGCTGGGCCCTGTCCTGTTTAATATCTTCATTGATGATCTGGATGAGGGCACTGAATCCACCATCAGTAAGTTTGCAGCCAACACCAAGTTGGGAGCCTGTGTCAAGCTATTAGAGGGTAGGAGGGCTCTGTACAGCTCTGGACAGGCTGGATGGACAGGCGTAGTCCAATGCCATGAGTTTTAACAAATCCAAGTGCCAGGTTCTGAACATTAATCGCATCAACCCCAAGCAGTGCTACAGGCTCGAGACAGAGTGGTTGGAGAGTAGCCAGGTAGAGAGGGACCTGGGGGTGCTGGTGGATAGTAGGCTGAAGATGAGCCAGCAGTGTGCCCAGGTGGGCAGGAGAGCCAATGGCATCCTGGCCTGGATCAGGAACAGTGTGGCCAGTAGGAGGAGGGAGGTTATTCTTCCCTTGTACTCAGTACTGGTCAGGCCACACCTTGAGTACTGTGTCCAGTTCTGGGCTCCTCAATTCAAGAGAGATATTGAGATGCTTGGCTGGTGAGAGGGCTGGAGCACAGCCCTGTGAGGAGAGGCTGAGGGGGCTGGGGGTATTTAGCCTGGAGGAAAGGAGGCTCAGGAGAGACCTCACCACTCTCTAGAACTACCTGCAGGGGGGTGGTAGACAGGTGGTATTGGTCTCTTCTCCCAGGTACCAGTGACAGAACAAGAGGACACAGCCTCAAGCTGTGCTAGGGCAGATTTCAGATGGGTGTTAGGAATAATCATTCTCTCTTCACTGAAAGAGTGATTGGTTCTGGAATGGGCTGCCTGGGAGGTGGGGGAATCACCATCCCTGGAGGTGTTTAAGAGGAGGCTGGATGAGGCACTTAGTGCCATGGTATAGTTAATGAGAAGGTAGTAGGTGATAGATTGGACTCAATCATCTCAAAGGTCTTTTCCAACTTGGTTAATTCTGTGATTCTGTGCTGCAGAGGCCCCACCTAGAATACTGCATGCAGTTCTGGGCTTCCCAGCTCAAGAGGGACAGGGACCTACTTGAGAGAGTAGGGGACAGATAGTTTGCTCACCAAGTTTGCTGATGATACCAAACTGGGAGGCTTGGCTAATACAGCTGAAGGCTGTGTGGCCATCCATCGAGACCTGGACAGACTGAGAGCTGGGGACAGAGAAACCCAGTAAGGTTCAACAAGGACAAGTGCAGAGTTCTGCATCTGGAGAAGAATAGTAAACTGCACCAGTACAGCCTGGGAGGTGATCTGCTGAAAAGCAGTCCTGTGGAGAGGGACCTGGGTATCCTGGTGGATAATAAGTTAATCATAGCACAGCAATGTGCCCTTGTGGCCAAGAAGGCCAATGGGATCCTGGGGTGTATTAGGAAGAGTGTGTCTAGCAGAACAAGGGAGGTTCTCCTCCCCATCTACTCTGCTCTGGTGAGACCTTATCTTGAGTGCAGTTTTGAGCTCCCCAGTTGAAGAGGGACAGGGCTCTGCTGGAGAATGTCCAGCAGAGGGCTACAAGGATGATGAGGGTACTGGAGCACTGCCTTATGAGGAGAGGCTGAGAGATATGGGGCTTTTCAGTCTGGGTAGAAGATGACTGAGAGGGGATCTAATAAGTGTATATAAATATATGAGGTCTGGGTGTCAAGAAGGAAGGGACAGCCTCTTCTTACTTGCATCCTGTGATAGGACAAGGACCAATGGATGTAAACTACAGCACAGGGAGTTCCAACTCAACATGAGGAAGAGCTTCTTTATTGTAAGACCTTATAGTGGCTTTCCAGTATCTGAAGGGAGCCTACAGGAAGGCTGGGGAGGGACTATTTACAAGGTCTAGTAATGTCAGGATGAAGGGGAATGGGTTTAAGCTGGAAGAGGGGAGATTTAGACTGGATGTTAGGAGGAAGTTCTTTACAGTGAGGGTGGTGAGACACTGGCACAGGTTGCCCAGGGAGGTTGTGGATGCTTCCTCCCTGGAGGTGTTTAAGGCCAGGCTGGATGAGGCCTTGAGCAACCTGCTCTAGTGGGAGGTGTCCCTGCCTATGGCAGGGGGTTGGAGCTGGATGATCCTTGAGGTCCCATCCAACCTAAACCATTCTATGATTCTATGAACAGGCTCCCCAGAGAGGTTGTGGAGTCTCCTTCTCTGGAGACATTCAAGACCCATATGAATGTGTTCCTGTGCAACCTGCGCTAGACTATATGGTCCTGCTCTGGTAGGGGGGTTGGACCCAAAGATCTCCAGAGGTCCCTTCTAAGCCCTAACATCCTGCAATCCTGTGAAGTGATGGGATTTGAACAGAAGTTAGCAAAAAAATTAACAAAAACATTGCAGATTGTGCTCAGACATTGCAGTGGCTGTAGCAATGGGAGATCATACTCAAACCCTTAGAAACCACAGGCTATTTACAAGCAGAGTCAGCCTTGCAGTACTATGCAAACATAGACGATATATTATACCATGGTCACAGAATGTGATGGGTTAGAGTGGATCCCTCCCCTAATAAGTTATTATAAACCTGTCCGAGAGAGAGAGAGTAAATTCACTACAAGTCAGAATTTGGAAAGTCAGAAAAATGAAATTGTATTTTCATAGTTAAACAGTATAGACAGAGTAAACTATTGAACTGTGCTTCCAGACAAAAGCTTTCGATGCTCCAATGAAACGATATGAATTTATCCATTGTTGCTATTTTATGGCCTGTTCCTGGGATGTTCACTTCTCCACTCAAAAGACTCCAGTACTCTTACACAAGTTTCTCTGTTCCTATTTTTACCATGTCTGAGCTAGAAATCCAGCTCAAATGGCCACACAGAGTCAGGCCAGCAGCTCCTAGACAGGCTAGTTACGTGCATGGAACCTGTACCAAGCCATTCTGCCAGATCTGATATACAGCAAGGAAATAGTGACACATAAAGGAATTTGTACATACTGCTCTGTGATATTCAGAAAAAAATGATCCTATGCTTTACGAGCTCTAATTTTCTCATGACACTTTCTGCCCAACACACAGGTAACATTGCAGTTTTTAATTTCAGGGCTGCATAAATGGAAAAAAAATTGAACTACTGAAGTAATAACTAATCTGTGCAATATAAAGCATAGTGAAAATAACACCCCATATAGTCATATATTGGTCTAAGTGCTTGAAATTGATAGAATTAATTTTCCCTCTGCAGCCTCTCAGTACCTTATTTGTGGCAACTGCTTTAGATTCAACCTGGTTTTAGGTTAAGTGAATGTAACAAATAGCTAAGGATGCTTGCTAAAATGCAGGAAGTTATTTTTTTTTTTCATTTCTTCAATAAATTAACAATATAGACATGGTAGATCTGATTCTTGCCTTTGATGTAACATCATATACTTAATTGGTGAAAAAAAGATTCTAAATTGTCAATTAAAATATAAGAAACAAACTAACTGAAACATTCTGTAACAAAGTATTTTCACTACAACAAAATATTGTCAATGATTGTGTGCACATTTGCATTTTGGTTGTCAGTAGGGCAGCTTGGAAGTAAATTTCCTGGCCAAAACCATTGGTGCAGATTGGTTTGGATCATGGAGCAGTTTCACTGCAATTGGATTTTTTTTTTTCCAGAGGAAAAATGTTCTGGTTTTGCAGCTCCAACCCTCAGTAAGGCATAAAAATCCCTACCTATGACATATCCTTCAGATAGCTAAGAATGACTTGCATGGTGAAGACACTGAGTATAGGGGGGTCAAACTAAATTGAGCACAGAATAAGATAATGGCTGAAATGCTATTTAGATGTAGAACCCACAGTAGCAACTGCTTTGGTCTGCTGATTCCTGCTATTGCACTAAATCATTTGTTAGTATAGACATAGGCGATATTATCCTGACCACAAATAGCATTTCATGTAATTCAGCTGTTCATTTTAACTTGGTGTATAGAAACACACACACATACACAAGCATGGATGTATGAAAACCCATCCTACAACTTCTAAGGTAGAAGCAGGTGCATTTTTTTCTAATAAGAACATACAAGAGGAATGTTTTGGACTTTTGTTCTCACTTCAGTAATGACACTGTTAAAGTTGTCATTCAGAAAATACAACTTAGGCAAAGAAGTTCAGTTGCATAAAGTTATTTAAGTGTCTCATCCAGATGTAAGTTTCTGATGAGTAGTAAACCAGCATCTATTCAACTGGTGTGCACCAGGATGTCTGTCTGCAATAACTCTATGAACACTAAGGACATTCCAGATCACTGGAAGAAAGTAAATATCATGCCATTGCTTCCAAAGACTGAATGAGCCAACCCACATAATTACAGGGCTGTCAGCATGACATCGATCCCAGGCAAAATAATACAGACTGATACAGAATTCTGTTACCAAAGGATTAATGGAGGAAATTGAATAGATGCCAGTCAATTTAAGCATATGGAAAGTGATCCTTTCAAAATAACTTTCTTTTGGGTGAAAATACTACTTTGATTCTAAAATGGCATTGTATTGATACAAGGTGCCTAGGTTTCTCTAAGACCATGACATGTATATATAGTTATATACATCATTTTGGTTCAAAAAGTAGTGGTTCAGCTTGAACATGGTACACCATGGAAGAGGTTATCTTACAGGTCCTGACACGTAAACACAGACTGATCATGGGAAGTGTGAGATTTGAGCTGAGTCTTGCAGGGATTTTTAAAACTAATTCTAGTCTATTTCCTGCTTTGTATCAGTGACCAATACCAGTACTCAGTACTTTTCTGTATTGCTGTATTTCCTGTATTTCCAACATTTCCAGTGGTGGAAATGTCTAGAGATATAACTACTGAACTAGGTGTCTTACTGTAGCAGAATAATCTGTTTATCTCGGTTATGTGAATGCAAGCAAATAATGGGATTTATTGTGGTGTGCTAAGGACACCAAGGCCCAACTCTGTGTGACAAGATTATACATTTGCTTGCTCTCCCCACATCCAGACTACAAGGGCCAATGGGGTTGTCTCAGGTTCTGATTTAAATTCCCAGAGACTCTAATAAATTTGATAGAACCAATGACAATTTGTAAAGTGCCCTTCCCTCTCCCCTCCTCCTTCCCCAAAGAAAGGAATTAGAAGTAGAGAGAAAAGGTAAGCAACACCCAAATAAATCAATCTCACTCGATTTGGAAGTTAAAAAGAAAAATTTAACAATAACTAAAAAGGGTATCAGAGGTAGGGAGGTTACAAAGGTGTAGGGAAGGAAGAGTAACAAATACAAAAGGCATAAATACAACCTGAGTTTGTGATGGTGGTGACCACGTGTGTGGAGAGATGCAGGGGTGCAGAGAGAGAGCTGCAGTGTGGTCCAGAGAGCGGTCCAGAGAGCGATCCAGAGAGCGATCCAGAGAGCGATCCAGAGAGGTCGATCCAGAGAGCTGCAGAGTGGTTGAGAGAGAGGAAGAGTAAGTCCCTCTGCTTTTATGGGACAGGAAGGGGGAGTGGACTAACCATCACCTGGTGGTGTTCAGACCCACCCCTGGGGAGTGGTCCAGATCACCTGAGGTCAAGTGTCGAGTTCAGGGACACTCCTCCTGGAGTGTTAACCGTGTACAGGGGTTGTCTTTTATTTCCAGACATTTACAAGGAATGAGATGAAGAGAGACATGAAGTTATCCTCACTGACTACCAGAAGCCAACTGAGGAGATGTCTCTGCAGTCTATGTACTTTTCTACAGTCAGAACCTGCTGGCAGACTCTTCGATTCCTGTCCTCTATAACAGGGTTCTTCAAGTGATATTGTATCACTCAGTCTTCATTGTGCCCTCCTTGCTTTGGCTCCCAGAAGTCCTAGGACATTTTTGTTTCTTCTCCCCTTATAGTGACCTGCAACTGATGTAACTTCCAGTGATAGCAAGGAGCAGAAGTTAGCTGCTCAGGAGATAACCTGTGTATTGTATGCTCTTAACACTAAAGCTGGTAACTGCATTCAAAATCTTGGAGGTAAATGGGGAGAGCTTGAGTTCTGTAGGTCCTTACAGATAAAAGATTGCACAATGCCTACACATTAAATGTGTAGACCGAGTCTCAGTATGACTCAGAGCTAGCCAAGTATGTTCATCACATAGTCCCCAAGGAGAATAAGTTTCCTTACAAAGATATATGGAAGAAATAGAATACTAAGTTATCTGCATGTGAAATGCAGAAATCCCTGAAAACCAGTGTTGCAAAAATAATTACTGTGGGCAGCATCCCTCCTTTGCTTTCCTTGCTAGCCCCTATTTGAACATTTTCATTTTCTATGGCTGCAGAAGAGTGCAGCTGCCAAGTTAGAGGAAAAGCATCTTTGACATTTTCACTGTTGAGTAAGATAATATTAGAGGTAAACTGAGAGTCACTTTGCAACTTCTTGGCCTACTCTACAAAGCACACAAACATTAGATAAAGGAAAAGAGCAGCTTAGTAGCTTTTTAGGGAAGTTGGTGATGCTGCTGTTTCCAATCAGTGAGACAGAACATGAAATTAAGGACATTTAAATGTAGGTTCAGATTTTCTTGGTCACGCGGTCCAAATTTTCAACTGATATAAAGCAACAACAGTTTCTATAGTTACACGAAGGGAATGAATTCCCTTCATTCATATTAGCTGAGAATATGGTAGCTACTTATTTTGAGTATGACATGGAACTACCCTGAAATACTTCTCCTTTGTCATTCAACCATAAGTCAATATCCAGTGTACAAATGTTTGGTGATATTTTTTTCTTACAACTAGAATTTAGATTAGATACAAACGTAATTTAGCCAGTATCTTATTTCCACAGCTCAGGGGATTTGTTGGATACTTACTTTAGGCAAAAATGTTCAGCTTAGATACTGGCACCAGCAGTACTATCATCTGGCAAATGCTGTAATGCGTATAGTGCTTAGGAGAATTATATCTGGTAAATAAAAAAGAAGTGTAAGTGTAGAATATGTTGATCGCATTACAGGCTGACACTTTAAACACTCACAGATTGTGATGTCCTAGCTGGTTATTGACAATAATATCAGCTTTAGAAAGAGCTTTGACAGGTCTCATCGTACTATGATTAATTACTGTGAGGCACTCCAATTTCCTCCCTTGTTCAACTCATGGCTCAGGGTAAAATCTGTTGCTCTTATTACACTCTATAACACGGGAAGTATCTTCTCATTGCAGTACCCAAGGACCAATCAAAAGTGCAAAATTCAGTCAAATAAGACTCACAGTCAACGTGGAAATGTTTTGCTTCTGGGAATTAGGGAAAGAAGTTACTATATCTTTGCTCTCCATGTTTTCATTTGTTTTAAATGACAAATGTATAGGACATATGAAGAGATTTTTCTGAGGAGAAAGGGTGGGCACTAGTCAGGTCGTACCTCAAATGATGTACAAAAAGATATAGGTGAAAAAGAAATAACTTTAAGAGGTTCCAAAGGATATTACTATTCACACCTAAATTCCACTAAGAAAAAAAAAGAAGTACCATCATACTGGAACCAAACAGGATCTACTTATTTTTCTGATACTGTTCTTAAGAATCACAGAACATTAGAGGTTGGAAGGGACCTCCAGAGATCATCAAATCCAACCTCTTTGCCAAGGCAGGATCACCCAGGGTAGTCCACACAGGAACACATCCAGGTGGGTTTTGATAGTCTCCAGAGAAGGAAACTCCACAACCTCTCTGGGCAGCCTGTTCCAGCACTCTGTCACCTTCATGGTGAAGAAGTTTCTCCTCATGTTGAGTTGAAGCCTTCCAGTTTGTACTGGTTGTCTTTATCGAACTTCATATGGTTAGCCTTCGCCCAGCACTCAGCCTGTCCAGATCTCATTGGATGGCAGCACAGCCTGACGAGCTGTCAGCCACCACCACCACCACTTTTGTATCATCAGTGAACTTGCTGAGGGTACACTCAATGTTCTCAGATTGATAAAGATATTGAATAAAACTGGACCAAGTACTTACCCTGTTGTCAAGCCAGTTTTCAGTCCACCTCATGGACCAACTGTTTATACCACATTTCCTGAGCTTTTCTACGAGGATGTTATGTGAGATAATATCAAAAGTCCTACTGCAGTCAAGGTAGATGAAATCCACATCTCTTCCTTCATATATCCATTTAGTCATGCTTTTGTAGAAGACTATCAGATTAGTCAATCAGGATCTCCCCTTGGTAAATCCATGCTGACTACTCCTGATAACCTTCTTTTCTTCCATGTGGTTAGAGATGACCTCCAGAATGAGCTGCTCCATCACCTTTCCAGTGACTGGCTGACTGGTCTGTAGTTGCCTGGGTCTTCCTTCTTGCCTTGTTTGAAGATTGGAGTGGCATTCACTTTGTTTCAGTCATCAGGCACCTCTTCTATTCTCCATGACTTTTCAAAAATGATGGAGAGAGGCTCAGCAACAATATCAGGCAATTCTCTCAGCATTCATGGATGCAACCCATCAGGGATTTGTGTGTCTTCAGTTGGTACAAGTGATCTCTAACCCAGTCCTGAATGACTAGCAGAGTGTCCTCTTCTCTCCAGTTCTGCTCCCTTCCTTCCAGAGGTTGAGGTTCCTGAGGGCTGATCTTAGCAGTAAAGACTGAGCAAAGAAGGCATTCAGCAACTCTGCCAAATCTGCATCTTCAGTGGTCCTATCTCCCACGCCATTCAGTAGCAGACCCACCTTTCTCTGATCTTCCTTTTGTTAATGGTGTGTTTGAAAAAGCTCTTCTTGTTTTCTTTCACCTCTTGGGCAAGCCTCAGCTCCAAGAGGGCCTTGGCCTTTCTTGTCACACCTCTATATTCTCTGGCAATATTTCTATAATCCTCCCAATTAAGCAGCCCTTCTTTCCACATATTGTAAACCTTCTTATTCTGTCTGAGTTTTTCCAAGAGCTCCTTGCTTATCCATCCATGTCTTCTGCCTCCCTTACTTGATTTTTTTTCAAGGAATACATTTTCTTGAGCCTTGAGGAGGTAATGTTTGGGTGTCAAGTGGCTGGGGCCAATCTCTTTTCAGTGGTCAGGAGCAACGGCTACAAACTAAAATGGAAGTTTCACCTCAACATGAGGAGAAACTTCTTCACTGTGAAGGTGACAGAGCACTGGATCAGGCTGTCCATAGAGATTGTGGAGTCTCCTTCTCTGGAAAATTTCAAAACCCACTTGGATGCATTTCTGTGCGAGCTACCCTAGGGGCTCCCTTTCAACCTCTAAAGTTCTGCAATTCTCTAATATTAACCAGCTCTCTTGTGTCCCCCTTTGTTCTAGAGCCCTATTCCACTGGATACTTTTAAGTAGAGTTTTGAGGAGGGCAAAGTTAGCCTTCTTAAAGTCTGGGGTTGGAATTTTACTTATAACCCTGCTTCCTTTTCTGTTGATATTAAACTTTAACATGTCGTGGTTTTACAGCCAAGATTACCCCCAACCTTAGCATCTGTGACCAGTACTTTATTGTTTCTTAATACAAGGTCCTTGTCATCCTTAATACAAGGTCCTTGTACATCATGCTTCTCTTTGTTGGTTCTTCAACTACCTGCATGAGAAAGTTGTCATCAATGCACTGCAGGAACCTTTTTTGGACTGTTTATGCTTGGCTGTGTGGTCTTTCCAACTAATATCAGAGTGACTGAAGTCATCCATGAGCACTTGGTCTTGAGGCTACTTCCAGCTGCCTATAGAAGGCCTCATCAACAGCATCTTCTTGTTTTGGTGGCCTATAGTGAGTGCCCACAACTATGTCATTCACGTTTGCATCTCCTTTGTCTCTTTCCTGTAAGCTTTCAATGATTTCATCATCTCCTCCTGGGTTAAGCTTAATGCATTCTAGTTGCTTGCTCACATAGAGGGCCACTCCACTTCCTCACCTTGTCAGTCTATCCTTCCTGAAAAGTGCGCAGTTGTTCATTACCACATTCCAGCCATGTTGGCTGTCCCACCATGTCTCTGGAACTGCAATGAGCTCATAGCCCCACAATGGTGCCCAGGTTTCTAGTTCATCTTGCTTGTTTCCCATGCTTCTTGCATTGGTATAGAGACACTTCAAAGACTCAGTAGAGGAGAGTAGAAGTAGAGAAGCAGAAGAGACATTGTCTATTTGAAGGATTGCTCCTGTGCTTCTAGTGTTGGATACACAGTGATATTGCATATAAACTGGTCATTGATATTTCCTACTGTAAAGGGTTAACCCTCTTGGGGAAGTGGTCTTGAACCTGACCCCAGGTCCTCTTGACTCCTCCCCGGGGTGGCTCCAGGTGTAGTGATTATCCCACTCCCACTTCCTGTCTAGCCCCTTATAAAAACAGAGGAACTTCCTGTTTCACTCTCTCTTGCCCTGCCTCCTTGCCTACCAGCACCACCTTTTTGTTCCTGCTGCTCTTTGTTTTACCATGTGGCCACCCTTCCATGAGGTGGACAAACCCATTGCCATCGATCTGGTTGTGTATATATATATGTATAGTATCTTGTTTTTTCCTTCCCTATACCTCTTTGTAACTCACATCAAATACCTTTTATTTATCATTCAAGTTTTCTTTTTTAACTTCCAAATGAAGTAAGACTTTATTTGGGTGTGTTTTACCTTTTCCCCTGTACATCTAATTCTTTTTTTCTTTCCAGAAAAAGGTGGGGAGAGGGAAAGGCATCCTATAGTTGTGTTGGTTCTGTTAGATATACTGTGAGTCTCTGGGAAATTTAAACTGGAACCAAGACACCTAGAAATAGACTCCTGCCTGATCCATGTTAGGGAAAATATTCAGCAAGTAGCTGTTGTCAAGAAAGGATACAGTGTTTTTTAATAATACAGAGGAGATGCTAAGTTGCCAGATCCTGAATGCGTTCAATATCTGAGAGTTCTTTCTTCCGTGACCTGAAACAGCAGGAAGCATGTACGAGGGGTGAGCTGTCTTACACTGCAGAATTCTGTTTAAGATTTTCAGGCTCCAGATGAGGTGGTAGATCACACATCTGTACAATGCTGAACAGAAATTGTACTCTGGGTCCTGGAAGCAACACAGACACACCATTGCTGCATTGCATTATACTTTGGCTAGCGTGGTTATGCTGACGTGGCTATGCTGCTTCCAGCCTTATCCATATCCTGACCTAGCTTAGATCTCTCTGCTGTATTGTCCAAACTTATTGACAGTCATCATCTTTACCAGACTCTAGATATGTTGGCATGTCAAATATGCAAGCTGTTGCATCTGCAAAATGGGTTAGGAACACCTGGGGATATGTACAGCTGCAACTAGCATGAGGTAGGCATCCTCTTTATTTTTCCTGGTCTTCCTATCAGAGATTGACCACAGTTAGACATAGGACAAAAGGTCACCCAAAGTTGTACTTTGATTTAACAAAGACAAGCTACTTTCTTTGTTTCCTAGTAGCTCTGTGGTGTGCTTCAAGGTTGAAGATGGAGTTGATTATCTGATGAGGGTCAAGTCTGATTTAGGTTGTCAGGAATCTAGGTGCTGGGGTGGGGAAGTGCGTGTGTACGTGTGCCAAGGGAAAGGTGTTTTCAACTTCCTCTGCAGCATAGGATGTGGTTCAGCTTTTGGGAATCATCAAGACAGCTCTCACTTCGTCAGTTTTCTAACATCAAAGAATCTTTGGTGTTACTGATGCCTTGATCTCCTCTTCTCTGTCTGTAGCACAGAATTTATTTTGAAAATCTTTGGTCTAATTAAAACCTTAGGGGTTGTATAGAACTGCATGACATAGAATACTCGTGATATAAAATAAAAACAAAAGAAGGAAGAAACCCATGTGATTGTCAGGTTTGGTGATTTGGTGATCTTTTCTGCTATTCTATTCTACAGGTCGTTGCATCTTACCTATGGGACAAAATGAGGTAAGAATATTATAAATACCAAAACCTCTAAAACTGTTAAGGAAGCCTGCCTTGAATTTATTTTATGAACTTCATAGCACTGAGGAGCTTTTAACCTTACTTGAATATGGTATAACTCAGTACACATCTTCAGCATACTTTCCACTTGAATCAGCGTGCTTTCTGCCTTTTTACCCTCCTATCTTACTTTGGTACATCAAAGGTGTACAGCAGAGGTGAAAATCTTCTTGATTACTTTGACAGGTTTCTTCAGTGTGGAAGTAGTTCAGTGGATGGTTGGAGGGGCAGATGTGTGGCCTGTATCTTCTCATTTGAGTGGTATTCACTGATCAAAAGGTGATAGTTTTAGTTTAGTGTTTAGAGGTGTTTAGAGATGTTTAGTTTTAGAGATGGTTGCTATTTCTGAACCATGAGTGTGATTACATTGCAGCAGTAGAACAGATAGAGAGTAGATTGATGCATCTGAATTACCAAGAGCATAGGAGTAACCCACAAAATTCCTTCCCCTATATGCACAGTTGATGCAGTTGTGAAGAGGGATCTACAAAGATGGAGGAGCAGGAAAGCAGGTGCTGTCACCAGCACAGTGTTTTGCTTGGCACATGAATTCAGTGCATCTCAGAAGTGTGTATCAAACTAAGACCCTCTTTTCTCCAAAAACACAATCCCAGTAGCTGTCTACACTATGTTTCAGTATCCACTCTGGCTAGAGTGAGTTTCAGAGCACACTTAATGGGAACTGTGAGCCAGTGTACTTCCATTGTGTATACTTGTGGGCCAGAAACAAATGTGTCCTGACATGCCTGACCTTGTAGCCTATGAAATTACAAAGACCCAATGTCACTAAAGTTGGGCTAACAAGATAACATCTCACTTGCTGATGAGTGGGCTTACACTTGTAGGCTTAGACTTCACCTGCATAGTGCAGCTGCAGGAAGTCTGAATCCTAGGTGAAAGTTTCACAGAGCTCTGCTCAGTACAGTTCAGGGCACAGATGGGATTTAAGAGGGACATTGAGATGCTTGAACGTGTCCAGAGAAGGGCAACGAGGCTGGTGAGAGGCCTCGAGCACAGCCCTACGAGGAGAGGCTGAGGGAGCTGGGATTGTTTAGCCTGGAGAAGAGGAGGCTCAGGGGAGACCTTATTGGTGTCTACAACTACCTGAGGGGTGGTTGTAGCCAGGAGGAGGTTGCTCTCTTCTCTCAGGCAGCCAGCATCAGAACAAGAGGACACAGCCTCAAGCTACGCCAGGGGAAATTTAGGCTTGAGGTGAGGAGAAAGTTCTTCACTGAGAGAGTCATTGGCTACTGGAATGGGCTGCCCAGGGAGGTGGTGGAGTCGCCGTCCCTGGAGCTGTTCAAGGCAGGATTGGACGTGGCACTTGGTGCCATGGTCTAGCCTTGAGCTCTGTGGTAACGGCTTGGACTTGATCTGTGAGGTCTCTTCCAACCTTGGTGGTACTGTGATACTGTGGTACTGTGATACTGTGGTAATATACTGTCTCTTTTAATTTAGAAAAAGCTATGGCATCTTGCTCCTTTGTCCTTTAGCCTTCAAGGATCTGTGCTCTTTTAATCTAACCTTTCTGACTGTGTATAACTAGGAAAAATTATGAAAGATAATTGACTAAAAGTAATGCACTTATAGAAATTGTATATAAGAATGTCACCATCATATTTACAAGCTAGTAGGTGTATATAATAGACATATACCATATTTATCTGATACCTAATTGCATATCCATTATATCAACTTTTAATTCTGATTTGTAAAATGTTTCTAGTTGTAGCAGTCTTAGGAACTTTGTTCTCCAACAGAAAAAAAAATTATAGTAACATTTTTTTTTTCTCTAATTTGAGGTGATACACAATCAGACCTAAACCATGTTAAATAATGAAAGAAAATCAATATAGTTTTGAAGACTGGGAACCACCTGCTGTGTAACTTATCTATCAATAAGCTGCTGTTTAATCACTTGCTATCTAGAGAATTATCATCTCCTTTCTCTTTACAGGCAATGAGCAAAAAACCTTGAGAGCTGCTGATTTTCAAAACTTAAAACAGTGGGCAGCATATCAAAGAAAATTCATTCTTGTTGGATTCTTAGGAACCATCCAACCATATTTTAAAGAAAAATATGCTGAAATGACTTTACATGCTGCTTAGCAGCTGGAATTAGGTGTTGAGAAGCTTTCCCAAGTTGTCATTTTATATTGATAAATAACAGGAAGAAGGAGTTAGTTGAAAGCTTTATGATACCCAGGACATGGAGAGATTCAGGAAAGATATATGGTACTATTGCCTCAGTCCCCAGTTAATTTTTAGTGTTCACATTATGAAGGCTACTGAAAGACTACTGGAAGTTCTCACTTCTGTAGCAAGGGAAATAATTCTGCCAATAAAACACTTACAGAGTTATCGTTTGTCCTATTACATCTGGAACTTCAGACTATGCAACTACTGCAGTTTTAATACAGCATCTGCTGGAATTAACACATGTCCTTTTTTTTTGTCTTTCTACCTTACCTTTGACCGCAGCGTGAGGTGGGACCAGAATTGGATTCTATCTATAGTAAAAGGGAAGAATAGTCAGAGGAATGGAAGAGTAAATTAGATTGCATGTTAAAAGCAGATTTTTCTTGTAGATGGACACAGTCTTCATGGCAAAGGATCTCAAAAAGCAGGAGCAACTAAAGTGGTTCTTATTGTGCCTCTGTATTTATAACTCTAGAGTTAGTCTATCCATGGTTACCATCATGGAGCTATAGTGGGAGAGGTTCTTAAACCCACAGCTATCTTACAGATTTGCTAAACAGTAATGAAGCAAGGTGAATGCTACATGTTTGCATAAGAACTGCAAGATTTAAAAGTAAAAGAAATACTCTTTCATGTTGTCTGCAAAGGCTATCAAGTTTGGGTAGAAATTGCAAAGATGAGAATGATAGAATATAATAGAATAGAATCAACCAGGTAGGAAGAGACCTCCAAGATCATCCAGTCCAACCTATCACCCAGCCCTATCCAGTCAGCTAGANAGAGAGCATTTAATATAAAGAATGACTCACAGGGTTGTTGAAAATTGAAGGTAAGGAAAAAAGAAGAAAAAAAGTAACAGATATTAATCATATGGAAGTTCACCTGCATAATTCATAAGTATATAGTAATGAAATATAGTATAGAATCATAGAATCAACCAGGTTGGAAGAGACCTCCAAGATCATCCAGTCCAACTTATCATCCAGTCCTATCCAATCAACTAGACCATGGCACTGAGTGCCTCATCCAGGCTTTTCTTGAACATCTCCAGGGACAGCAACTCCACCACCTCCCTGGGCAGCCCATTCCAATGCCAATCACTCTCTCTGGGAAGAGCTTCCTCCTAACATCCAGCCTGTACCTCCCCTGGCACAACTTCAGACTGTGTCCCCTTGTTCTGTTGCTGGTTGCCTGGGAGAACAGACTGATCCCCAGTTGGCTACAACCTCCCCTCAGGTAGTTGTAGACAGCAACAAGGTCACCCCTGAGCCTCCTCTTCTCCAGGCTAAACATCCTCGGCTTCCTCAGCCTCTCCTCACAAGGCTGTTAACAGCGCTAAAGATCCAAGACAAACAAACTATAGTGGTTCTGGATGTCACCTGCCTCCCCCCAGCAATGACTGGCCCAGACTAAACTCAGCTGGCTAGAAGTTAAGGGATGAAGCTTTATGTATTTACAGCTTAGCACAATTTACAAGCACTGATAAAAGTAATACAGAAATACGAGCCTCTCCCCCCCAGCACTCAGAGTGCCCAGGAGGAGCTCCTGACCACCCTTCCACCTTCCACCCCCCTCCTTTATCTCAGAATCTCTCTTACATACAGGGTGAGATGGAAAGGTCAGCAAGAGGTGTTAGAAGCAGAATGATTAGATTCAGGCAGAAGAGGTAACAGGGCACAGCCAGGAAGAGACTGTCTCATCTTTGCTTGTGTCTGTGTTTTCATATGTCCCAACAGAACAAATGGGTAATATAGACATCACCTTATTTTCTGTTCACAGACAATGATCTGATTTCTCTCATTAAAATATTCCAATTAGCCTCAAACCAGCACAGACTGGGAGGGTTCTAAATTATGGTTTCAGGAGGGCACTGTTAAGCCTACTAACAATATTTATATATGTGGGTTATGTATGAGTGTGGGTTACCACCTCTACAAATGGGACATGAGAAGAACAGAATGGCTAATGGTGATACCTACAATTTTATACCAAAAATCCTTTCATACTTTAAGAATCTCCAGACCAAACTTTTCCCATTCTTCCTGGTAAAAGATACATTTCTTCTAGAGCTTTATCTTGCAAACCCTCCTGCTTTGAAGCATCACTGCCTTTCCATATAAACTCTAAATTCTGTCACTCAAATTTCATGGTTGGGTGGAAAGAAGATGGAGGGGTGGTTGGAAGCCCCTCCTAGGCACTCTGACTGCTGGGAGGGGTCTTGTATTTCTGTATGACTTTTAATTTGTATAATACTCTATATAGTTGTAAATATCTGTAATATATTGTATGTATATGCTTGTAAATTGTGCCAGCTGTAAATATAAAGCTTCATTTCTCAACTTCCAGCTGGCTGGGTTAGTCTGGTTAATCTATTTGGGGGAGGGGAGAAAACTCCAGAACCACTACATAGTAACAGAAGAGAAAAGAGTGCCTGTACTACATGTGTGTGAAGAGTTACGTGGTGTTTCTGTCATTTAGGGGAATTCTGCGTGGTGCTATGGGCAGCATCTTTACACCTAACCAACAAAAAAAAGTGAAAGGCATATCATAGTTGCAGAAAAGCACAATTAGAGCATCTCTCGTTAAACCAATGGGGTGATTGCCATCTAGGACATGATTAATTGGTGTGTTCTCTGTGGTGTGATAGGACCACGGTGACAAGTGTTGTTCCTCAGGGGTCAGTACTGGGACCAGTGCTCTTTAACAGCTTTGTCAGTGATATGGACAGAGGAATTGAGTGCACCCTCAGCAAATTTGCAGATGACACCAAGCTGTGTGGCACAGCTGACTTTCTGGAGGGCAGGGATGCCATCCAGAGGGACCTGGACAGGCTGGAGAGGTGGGTCCAGGCCAACCTCATGACATTTAACAAGGCCAAGTGTAAGGTCCTGCACCTGGGTTGGCGCAATGCCAGGCACAGATACAGGCTGGGTGGTGAATGGCTGAGAGCAGCCCTGAGGAGAAGGACCTGGGGGTCTGGGTTGACACATGACAAATGAATCTGTACCATAGATCAGACAAATAAATGCAGGGTGGAGTTCCTGACTAATACAGCACCACAAAAGGAACTCAGCATAGATGAAAGGGGAAGGAACCTGTTGATTTAGAGGTATCTTCACAGTATCAGAGAACCTTCCACTTGGTGCTTACTAAAGCAAAGAATAAAAGTACAGGAAATCTAACCTACCTCTTATAAAGTCAATATCTTCCACTGAAATTACTTACAACAGAAAACTTACATTGAAATTGCAATTTCAATAATCTGAAATTGTCTACAGCAAAAAAAAGCTTTAAAGCATACTCAGGCCAGGCTAATCTCACACAAAACCTCCCAAAACCAAAGAAAAAACCCTCCCCACAAACCACTAAAAACCCCAAACCATGAATTCATTAAAGAAAAAGATGGAAATTATGAACTCAATGACTCAGAATCCTCAGGTCCTGCATCTGGATCGGCACAATCCCAGGCACAGATACAGGCTGGGTGGTGAATGGCTGAGAGCAACCCAGAGGAAAAGGACCTGGGGGTCTGGGTTGATGAAAAGCTCAACATGAGCCAGAAGTGTGCACATGCAGCCCAGACAGCAACTGTGTGCTGGGCTGCATCAAGAGAAGTGTGGGCAGCAGGGCAAGGGAGGGGATTCTCCCCCTTTACTCTGCTCTCCTCAGACCCCACCTGGAGTACTGTGTGCAGTTCTGGAGCCCCCAACACAAGAAGGACATGGAACTGCTGGAGCGGGTCCAGAGGAGAGCCACGAAGATGATCAGAGGGCTGCAGCAGCTCTGCTATGAGGACAGGCTGAGAGAGTTGGGGCTCTTCAGCCTGGAGAAGAGAAGGCTTCGAGGAGACCTTAGAGTGGCTTTCCAGTATCTGAAGGGAGCCTACAGGAAGGCTGGGGAGGGACTATTTACAAGGTCTCTAGAAATGTCAGGACGAGGGGGAATGGGTTTAAGCTGGAAGAGGGGAGATTTAGACTGGATGTTAGGAGGAAGTTCTTTACAGTGAGGCTGGTAAGACACTGGAACAGGTTGCCCAGGGAGGTTGTGGATGCTTCCTCCCTGGAGGTGTTTAAGGCCAGGGTGGATGAGGCCTTGAGCAACCTGCTGTAGTGGGAGGTGTCCCTGCCTATGGCAGGGGGTTGGAGCTGGATGATCCTTGAGGTCCCTTCCAACCTAAACCATTCTGTGATTCTATGATTCTATGACATTAGAGTTCAGGTGGAGTATTACTGTCTTACAAAGACACTGCATAGCACAAGGTGTAGAGTATGGCAAGAATGTTTTAGTAGAGGGCAGCATGATTTTTAAGTCAGGTCTGGTCCTCTATGATGATCCAAGAATATTTCTACATTAATAGGTTAATGCAGACTTTGTTCTAGTATGTGTGCTTACCGCAATGTGTATTTAACACACATGCAGGACTATGTAGGTGTCTGTATAAAGATGTAGGAAAGATCTGAAGTTGCAAAGACATGTTTTTCACACCTTCTGTGAACAGGAAGCAGAGCTAGTATCATTCTAGTAAGTACATTCAAGTGATGATAAGACAGCTTGATAAAACAATTGTCATCTTTAAGAGAAAGGTTTAAATAAAGGACCAAAGACCTAAGCATAAGTCTTGATAATCAAGAATAATTTTCATTGGCAGCAATAGAAAGAAGAACACATGACAAGAGAAAGGAATCATATTTTGTTTGGTTTTGTTTGGTTTTAAAGGTATTTCAATGCCAGATGAGAAAAGAATTCTTACAAAAACCTTATGCTGGATTGAATAAGGAAAAATGTACAAACAATGCACTCACATGTGCATATGATGTCATCTATTACATGTAGATCAGATCCCTTCTTACACTACTCATACTATATTGAGTTATTACAGCTCAGTTGCCTCCTCCTTTTCAAGTTTACACCAAGTGAAAATGATTATACCCTAGACATGAACCTAACCCAAGGCAGAGACCCATCCACCTCGGATTACAATTTGGAGGTATTTTATGCATGACAATAGCCAACTTTAATTTTCCATTCATATCTCATGCTGGGAGATATTTCTGAAGCTGAATAGTAAACACTTCTTTACTGACCTTTGGCAAGTAAGATGTTGGAATATGAGCACAAAAATGATGAGGCTTTTATTAGAGATGCTAGAGTTCTTAAAGGTTAAGTGGACTGCTACATATTTAGGTAAACTAGGAGGGTACACTGATCAGCAATACTGGTGAGAATAGAACTTACAGCATTGTGTCTTTAAGGAAGCACAGTTTTTCTGGCAAAATGTCAAGTGAAAAGTTGATAGTAACTGGAGGATGACTGTGATGGTTTGGGTATCCCCCGCCGCCCCCCACTTTAGAAATCACCCAGACTAGACTCAGCTGGCTCTGGAAATTTGAATGAAGCTTTTATTTACAGCTGGCACAATTTACAAGCAGATATTTACAGTATATACAGATATATACTGAAATATACAAAGTAAAAGGTAATACAGAAACACAACAGCCCTCCCAGAAACCTGAGTCCCCAGGAGGGGCTCTCAACCACCCCCTCACCTTCCCCCTACCCCTCTCAACCTTACCCCAGTCCCAAGGAAGAACGGAGATTCGGCCAAGGGGATTAAGAAGCAAAGGTGAATCAGCCAAGAAGCAAATGGAGGGTGAGGTTAGAAAGCAAGATGGAGTTCAGCCAGCAGCCTCAGCTCCCCAGCAGGCAAAGAGCCGAGAGCACAGCCCAGAACGAAGTGCCCAAGTGAAGTGACTTTATCTAATGTTTTGCTTTTCCTTTCTACACATCTCAGCAAGACTGTGAGGGAAGTAGACATCACCATTGTTTTAATTTCTTAGCCTATGATCTTGTTCTTCTCACCAAAACATTCTAGCTAGGCTCAAACTAGCACAAAGAGACTGTTACTTGTCAATTATTATAGGCTAAATTGTAGCATCGCATCATTAGTAATATAAAAAAATAACATAATCAACAATTTTAATTCTCACTCTCTATTATAAGACCTTGTTGCTTACAACTTGGTGCAACTTCAGTCATTTGGGTGGAAATTTCTCCATGTTTTGGGTCAGCCTCAGGCTAAGATTTTTTCATTTTGCATTTTATTTTAACTCAAAGACAGTGGTTCAGCAATTTATTTTTATCATATTTCTTTGAACAGTTGCATCCTCCTTTTCAATATACATTCAAATATGGATCCCAGGTCAAAATCTGTTGAAATTTGACCCAATAAAGCACTTAAAAGATATATGTTCAACCAACTTCCTTCATGTCACAAAATTAAAATTTCAAAAGACCCTTCCTGAGCATAAGCTATCCTTTCACTGTGTCTATATAAGACCTCTTTCACAAAAGTCAATATTCTAGGTCATATCACAGGTCAGAGACTCTTCTCTTGCTGCCTTTTGCAGGGCAAAGGGAAGTCAGGAACCAGTGTCAGAGTTAAGGTCAAATTGTCTTCTGTTTTCTGTGTTGTAATCAGCTTCCAGCTACCACTCAAGGAACCAAGAGAAAGGATGGCTTTGAAAGACAGATCTAGGGAAAGATAAGAACTCTTGTGAGACTGAACCTGGGGTATGAATCAGAGCTTCAGTCAAGGTGTTGTAATAATGAGGTACAGAAATGTGATAAAAACCCAGTGACAGGAAAGGACTGGGATGGAAAATAACAAATTATGTTTGGATGAGAGGTGATTGCTTATTAGCAAAACTAAAACCATGGTTAGAACAGGTTAGGAAAAGACTGGATTAAAAATATTACTAACCAGAAGCTGGGATGCAAAGAAGATAGAAACATGACAGAAAGGGAAGAGACGACAGTTGACAAGTGCATTTGACTGCACTCCAAAGAAAAATGAAAATGCAGCTGCATGTCCACATCCATCTCTTCTTTTACCTTGTGACAAATATTAATGCACTGAAGTAATGTAATTTGGCTGTGGATAAAACTCTTAGTTCTCAACATGTCAATTTATTTTTGCTTGATTTTAAAAATAATTACCTACAGGGCTACATATAACTAAAACAAAAAAAAAATCCAAATAAACTAACTAAATAATAAATTTTTTTAAGCAGTCAAAGATGTAATGATAAATGTTCATGGGGTAGAAATTAACAGATAACATTTACAGTATAGAATCATAGAATGGTTTAGGTTGGAAGGGACCTCAAGGATCATCCAGCTCCAACCCCCTGCCATAGGCAGGGACACCTCCCACTAGAACAGGTTGCTCAAGGCCTCATCCAGTCTGGCCTTAAACACCTCCAGGGAGGAAGCATCCACAACCTCCCTGGGCAACCTGTTCCAGTGTCTCACCACCCTCACTGTAAAGAACTTCCTTCTAACATCCAGTCTAAATGTCCCATCTGCCAGTTTAAACCCATTCCCCCTCATCCTGACATTAGTAGACCTTGTACATAGTCCCTCCCCAGCCTTCCTGTAGGCTCCCTTCAGATACTGGAAAGCCACTATAAGGTCTCCTCAAAGTCTTCTCTTCTCTAAGCTGANAGGTTGCTCTCAGCCATTCACCATCCAGCCTGTATCTGTGCCTGGAATTGTGCCGATCCAGATGCAGGACCTGAGGATTCTGAGTCATTGAGTTCATAATTTCCATCTTTTTCTTTAATGAATTCATGGTTTGGGGTTTTTAGTGGTTTGTGGGGAGGGTTTTTTCTTTGGTTTTGGGAGGTTTTGTGTGAGATTAGCCTGGCCTGAGTATGCTTTAAAGCTTTTTTTTTGCTGTAGACAATTTCAGATTATTGAAATTGCAATTTCAATGTAAGTTTTCTGTTGTAAGTAATTTCAGTGGAAGATATTGACTTTATAAGAGGTAGGTTAGATTTCCTGTTCTTTTATTCTTTGCTTTAGGAGGCACCAAGTGGAAGGTTCTCTGATACTGTGAAGATACCTCTAAATCAACAGGTTCCTTTCCCTTTCATCTATGCTGAGTTCCTTTTGTGGTGCTGTATTAGTCAGGAACTCCACCCTGCATTTATTTGTCTGATCTATGGTACAGATTCATTTGTCATGTGTGTTATATTCTTGTTTGAAGAGCACTGATTAGCTGACCTTGGCTTTCTAACCTAATCTGCACAGGTTGTCATCACACTGTAAGAATAAGGTAAATCCTATGAAGTTAATTCCTTGATTCCTTGTCTGCAGTCATTTTAGTGCTCTCACTTAATAAAATATTAATTGATGCTGTGTTATTTATCAGATTTTCATAGAACTCTATTAAGGCTATGGAAATCTATTGCATCATTTACTTTTATTCATCATATTTGTCAGCAAACCACATTAAGTTAGTTTGCACACAAGCTGTTTTGGATGAAATCCTGCCATAATTCCCAGATAACCAGAATAACTGGCTTTTATTTATTCCTGCCTTTTCACCTGTCTGACAGACTAGCACAATATTTTCCCCCATTTTTCTGCAATTTCCCTAGTACTTACTTAGGCCAACAGTAAATATTCAAAACAGCTTCTTTGTTGCTGTAACTGGAAGACTTCACCTTAGAGTCTGTGAGAATATATCTGAAATAAGGGTGATAGCTTTTCCATATACATCTTTACCTATATGTTTACTTTCAATGAGTTTCATCTACCCTTTCATTAAACAGTCTGTGAAGCTTTGGTACAGTTCCGGGTTATGACTAAGAAGTGCCTGCAGAATATGAATTTCAGTACCACTATCTGCACTTCACAGTCAGCACTTCTTGTGGCTGCCTAAAATAGCTTAGTATCATAAGGAAACACTGACACTTTATATTCAGCCTCTTCAGTTATTTAGAAATGCATTGATCGGGATAAGACCCAAAAGTATGACTGCAGTGCTCCAGAGAAATCCTTTTCTACATTGAGAATGGACTCCTAATCTCTCTTTCCAATCATTTAAGCAATTAATTACACATGCAAGAATCCTCATTTTAATCTTACTCTTCTCACTTTCTTGTTTAAGAGAAGGTAAGGGATCTTTGGCAAGAGATCTCATCAAACGCCTTCTGGAAATCAAAATAATCTGTGTCATCAGGGTGAATCTTATCCATTGTCTTGTGTTTCATTTCAAGAACTTGTATTACTTTATGAGGCATTATTTCTCTTTATAGCAATAGTTTTAGCTCCTTCCTATCACATGTTATTAGTTAATATGTCCTTTCATTTTATTCTTTTATAATGGAATATAATAGAATAGAATCAACCAGGTTGGAAGACACCTCCAAGATCATCCAGTCCAACCTATCACCCAGCCCTATGCAGTCAACTAGACCATGGCACTAAGTGCCTCATCCAGTCTTTTCCTGAACACCTCCAGGGACGGTGACTCCACCACCTCCCTGGGCAGCCCATTCCAATGCCAATCACTCTCTCTGTCAAGAACTTCCTCCTAACATCCAGCCTATACTTCCCCCGGCACAACTTGAGACTGTGTCCCCTTGTCCTGTTGCTGGTTGCCTGGGAGAAGAGACCAACCCCCACCTGGCTACAACCTCCCTTCAGGTAGTTGTAGACAGCAATGAGGTCTGCCCTGAGCCTCCTCTTCTCCAGGCTAAACAACCCCAGCTCCCTCAGCCTCTCCTCATAAGGTTTNCCATCCAGCCTGTCCAGGTCCCTCTGCAGGGCTCTCCTACCTTCCAACAGATCAACACCTGCTCCTAGCTTGGTGTCATTTGCAAACTTAATGATGCTGGACTCAATCCCCTCATCCAGATCATCAATAAAGATGTTGAACAGGACTGGGTCCAGCACTGATCCCTAGGGAACACCACTAGTGACTGTCTGCCAACTGGATGTGGCATCATTCATCACAACTCTCTGGGCTCAGCCTTCCAGCCAGTTCCTGACCCAGCACAGAGTGAATCTGTCCAAGCCATGAGCTGCCAGCTTGGGCAGGAGCTTGTGGCAGATGGTGTCAAAGGCTTTGCTGAAGTCCAGATAGACTACATCCACAGCCTGCCCCACATAAAAGGAGATCTGGTTGGTGAGGCAGGACCTGCCCTTCCTAAACCCATGCTGGCTGGGCCTGATCCCTTGGCCATCCTGTAGGTGCTTTGCGATGGTACTCAAGATGACCTTTTCCATGACCTTTTCAATAGTTCCTGCTGAATTGCACAGTACAGATGTTCGAGTTCCTGGTCTTTGGTTCCTTCAGTATTCATAAATAGCCTTTTCAAAGAAATCTATTTTCACCATTACTTAGTTCAGATAGCCAATTCTTTCATTAGCTTACAATTCTTGGATAGTGTGCTGGTTTGAGATTAATTGGAATATTTTAATAAGAGAAATTACATTATTGGCTGTGAAAAGAAAATACAGTGATGTCCATATTAACCTGAGCTGAGCACATAAAAAACAAGACACAAACAAAGATAAATCAGTCTCTGCCTGGCTTTTGACCTATTAACACTTCTGCC
Source organism: Tricholaema leucomelas (assembly GCA_013400475.1). Classification (NCBI taxonomy): domain Eukaryota; kingdom Metazoa; phylum Chordata; class Aves; order Piciformes; family Lybiidae; genus Tricholaema lacrymosa; species Tricholaema leucomelas. The sequence goes on from WAAF01000861.1 coordinate 557,542, forward strand.
TCAATCTGCGCATTTTCCAACTAGTCATTCTGCTTCTAACACCTCTTGCTGATCTTTCCAGCTCACCCTGCATATAAGAGATATTCTGAAATAAAGGAAAAGGTGGCAAAAAGGTGGAGGGGTGGTTGAGAGCCTCTCTTGGGCAGTCTGGATGCTGCGAGGGGTTTTGTTTTTCTGTACTGCTTTAAACTTGTATATTACTGTATGTAATTATAAATATCTGTAATACATTGTATATATGTGCTTATAAATTGTGCCAGCTGTAAATATAAAGCTTAATTTCTTAAATTCCAGCTGGCTGAGTTAGTCTGGTTAATCTAGTGTGTGTGTGTGTGAAACTCTGAAACCACTACAGATAGGTACTATCTAGTGGATTGACATTGACACTGCCAACTTTGTATTTTTTTCCTGATAAACTGTTCTAGAACCATTTAATTCTGCAGTGATGATCCCTTGTTTTGAATGGTTGTGGTTTAGGAATTGCTTCATTTTCCATGTCAAACACTGTGTAAGTTTTACTCTAATAGTGGGCTGG
>WAAF01000862.1:0-13482 GCA_013400475.1 Tricholaema leucomelas
CTATGAGCAGAAAACCATGTCCAGGCAGGGCCAGGCATATATGTAAGTCTATTTTCGGGCTTATGGGCCCTCCATGACAGAGGCACAGAAATTGTTGAAGCTTGCCTGAGAAGAGCAGTGTGAGTGATGAATTTTGAGATTTTTACCTTAGCTTTTATTCCAGTTTTTGATAGAACAGTTGAAACATAAACATTTCATTGATGATTGCTATTGATACAGGCTTGCAAAACATCTTTTGACAAGGGTTCAAAAACTGTCTCTAAAATAATATCCCATGTGCTGCTGTGCAGCTGGTGCCTCACCTGGTTTGTTATGTATAGGAATGCCTACATATGTGTGACATGAAAAATTGAAAGTCTGACCTTAAAGACTTCTCCCACCTTGTTCCAAAAGAGATCTGATAATTGGACTGGAAAAAAACTTTAGCACGGATGTACAGCAAAAGATATATGGACTCTGTTGTGTAAAGAGCACAACATCAAAGGGCCTTGTGGGGCTAAAAGGGCAAATCCACAAATGGGCAGAACCATCTTCTACAGGTGGGTAGAGGTAAGGCTGAGGACAGCTTAGAGAAGTAATTTGCTAATCATTGCTTCTCAAACCCTTTCAAAAAGGGGGTGAGATTTCTCTTTATGTGGTGAGATCTGAACTAGCTGTGGCTCATTTTTTTCTGCAAGAAAGCAAGGACTAGATGCAATTACTGACAAAAAGTATAAGTGGATATCTACCTCTCAGCCCTGCCAGCACCCAAAGGCTGTTAGCAATTCCTTGCCTCTTGTAACCACTCAGAGTCCATAATTACACTCTCCTACCTCTGAGGGATGAACCTGCTGCCAGCTACTTGATTCTTGCATTACTTTTGCAATGTAAGCTTTTTGTGACAACCTGGAGTACATGAGCTTTCATCATTAAAAAGACAAACAAACAAACCAACGAAAACCAACACCAACAAAAAACACCACTGTAGATAGGATTATTGTGGGATGCCATCTTTCAGGGCTATAACACGTTAATTTATCCTGTGTTAGGCAGCTCACAGCTCTGCTTTGCACACTGCTGTCTCAGTGACATCCCAGAGACAAAGTATATGCCACATGTCTCTCTTTCCAAAAAAAAAAAAAAAAAGTCCAACACTGTGGTTGTCCCCTGATTGTGGATTTTCTGAATTCCATCCTCATCTTTTGGATGGCTCCAATATGTGGCAAAGGAGAAATTAACTTGGCTTTTTTTTCCCCATTTGTTTTTTCTTTTCAGTGCAGAGGTACCTACAGAACATGGCTTCTTGATGACTGAAGCAGCTCTGGTAAAATGCCTCTCCTGGTAAAATCAAAGCAATATGGCAAGTGTAAGCCACACAACAGTAATGAGCAGTACCTACACATCACTGTCCGCTGTCCTCCTAAGACCCTCTGTCCCGGGTCCTGCTGTTGTGACATCTTCCTGGCTGGCTCCATGACCAGCAACCTCAGTCATGCTTCACTTTGCAGGAAAACTGGTCTCCTGGATTTGCTGCCTGTTTTCTCTAATTTTTTGGGAAGAGGATAGGCTCTGGAGGCTCCTAAGATGCTGGAATAACATTTTTAGTGCTGTTAGAGTCAACATGGAGGATGAGGTTGGGAGAGGGCAGAGATGCTGTGCCATTGAACCTGGGCTGGCTGTAACAAGCAAGACACATACTTTGTGGTGTCATACATCAATGGTCAGAAGATGTAACAGAAAGGGATCTGGGGGTGCTGATCGATACCTGCCTGAACACGAGCCAGCAGTGTGCCCAGGTGGCCAAGAGGGCCAATGGCATCCTGGCCTGCATCGAGAATGGTGTGGCCAGCAGGAGCAGGGAGGTCATTCTGCCCCTGTACTCTGCACTGGTTAGACCACACCTTGAGTACTGTGTCCAGTTCTGGGCCCCTCAATTTAGGAGGGACATTGAGATGCTTGAACGTGTCCAGAGAAGGGCNTTGCCGTCCCTGGAGCTGTTCAAGGCAGGATTGGACGTGGCACTTGGTGCCATGGTCTAGCCTTGAGCTCTGTGGTTGGACTTGATGATCTATGAGGTCTCTTCCAGCCTTGGTAATACTGTGATACTGTGATGTTACCACTGACTTTCTGCAATGGCCGTTGGCTGATTGACTGTACATTTTATTTTCTGTCTCTTGAGCATCAATTCCTTCCATGTATATTTTCTTTTTAGGCTTCTGTTCTATGCATAGAAATTATTCCACACAACTTGATAAAGGTTACAGTGTGATTAAGTTATATACTTTAACTTAATGTACTCTGAGAGCACAGTAACCCAACACAGTCTATGGATTGGATCCATCCATCCAGTACCCTTGTGCTCACCAGTGGAAACAGAAGATCTATGCAGGTAGTGGCAACTGGCAAAATCAGCAAACATTTCTTCTGATGATCTACCAGGAAATTCCAAAGGGAGCCATCACACAGCTGTACCATCTTGCCATTGAACAGTACACCAGCATTGCTTCTGTTGAAAACCAGCCCTGTGGATGGAAGAACAATGTTGCTCTTGAGCCAATAGGGAGAGAGAGTCTCCAGTCCTGTTGGAGCTAAAATGGTCCTAATTAGGACCATAAGTTGGTCCTAATTTCAATTTCATTCACTCTGATGCATTTGCAGAGAACAATGCAGAGAACCCACTTCAATGTTAATTGCACTAGCATGCAGGGTGACATAACAGAGGTGATAACAGAGAACAGAGGTGATAACAGATATTCCTAATTTCCCTTGTTATCCTGTTTCACTCCCTTTAAGCATGAGTAGCAGATATGTGTTGTATCACAGATAAGGAAGGAATTGTAAACTGACGTGACTTCCACTGTTTCTGGTGGAAATGCTACACCTAGTACATCCTGGTGCCGCATTCAGTTTGTCTGTGATTGTGTTGTACCTGTGACTCATAGCAATCCTCCCACGGCTAAAATGTACCCACATCCTTCTCTTTCTGAATCACTTCCAACAAAAGGTCTTTACCTTACAACAGAACAGTTAATTCTCTGTGCATAACTTCCTCATTTTCAACTGTTGAACTTCATTGCACTTTTGTATTTTTATTCCTCAGAGTTCTTTCTCTATGACATCCTATTTCTTGCCTGCCTTAGCAATGTCTTTCATCTCTGTATTCACCACAACATAGATTGTTTCATCAACTTGTGTTGTCATGGACTTTCCTCCACACGGTCCCAACATTTGTAAATTATTATTAATGCAAGTCTCAAACAAGGGTGGTGCCAAGGGCCTGAAGAAATCCCAGCATTTTCACTCTCCTTCAAACCTTTCCCTATGCCATGTCTTCTAAAACCATCTGCTTTTGCAATTTTACAGTAACTTCATTCTTCTTTAATCATCTCAAGTTTCACTGCTTTTGTGCATAGATCAATCCTGAGCACTGCTGATGCCTAGAATAGGTTTTGCAACATTTTCAAAGTAAGAAAATCTAATAGTGTACCAAAATACATGTCAGCCCTGTCATAATTTGTCATCAGTAAGCATTTGTTAAATGGTTGCTCTGCAGAGCAATAGTATGTTACCTAGGAGACCTGGCCAAGTCACACCAAAAGTGCAGATGAACATCACTTTTGTTCTGCTTCTTCTGTACTGCTGTATTTACAGGCACACACAAGATTTCTTGGCAGAAATAGTATGTGTGGATCTAGAAAATCCTCTCAGAATAGATTAAAGGGATTTTCTTAGAACAGAGAAAAAATTTCCAGGAACATTTGATCACACACAGATAGACTTGCTTTGGCTATGTTTGCCTCCCTTTTTTATGTGACACCACTGCAAATATTTTAGCAAGTGTGCTGGTAGCAGTGCTAACACAAAGAATCCATTCTAAACAAAATTGATGGTATTCAGATACAACACGTTTTGGATATACATGTGAATGTGTACTCTTGACATGAGTTTGAATCAGTCTTCTTTTAGCAATGTGCCTGCACACAACATCCAAAGTGACCTACAAAACTACAGGCCAGCCAGTCTTACCACAGTACCTAGCAAGATTCTGCTAGGGCACATGGAAAATGAGGAGGTGGTTGGTGGCAACCCTTCACCAAGGGCAAATCTTGTCTGACAACCTGACAATCTCGGTGGCTTTTTATGATGGGGTCACAGCATTGGTAGCTAAGGGAAGAGAAATAGGAGCAAATTGCAAATTGTGCAATTGTGCAAGTGTTCAAGTGTACAAATTGTGTGACACTGTTCTTCATAACATTCTGGCCTCTACATTGGAAGGACTTGAATTTGGTGGTTGGAACATTTGGTGGATAAGGAGTTGGCTTAGACGGCCACTCTGAAAGAGCTGCAGTTAATGACTCAATGTCAAAATGACAGATGAGCTGGCCAAGCCACTTTCCATCATTGTCAACAGTCTTATCTCACTGGAGAGTTCCCCAGAGACTGGAAGCTGGCCAATGTGATGCCCATCCACAAGAAGGGCCAGAAAGAGGAACCAGGAAATTACAGACCCGTCAGCCTGACCTCAGTGCCAGGCAAGGTTATGGAACAGGTCATCCTGAGTGCCATCACAAAGCACCTACAGGATTGCCAAGGGATCAGGCCCAGCCAGCATGGGTTTAGGAAGGGCAGGTCCTGCCTGACCAGCCTGATTTCCTTTTATTATCAGGTTACCTGCCTGGTGAATGTGGGGAAGGCTGTGGATGTAGTCTATCTCTACTTCAGGAAAGCCTTTGACATCATCTGCCTCAACAAGCTCCTGACAAAGCTGGCAGCCCATGGCTTGGACAAATTCACTCTGTGCTGGGTCAGGAACTGGCTGGAAGGCCGAGCCCAGAGATTTGTGGTGAATGGTGCCACATCCAGTTAGCAGCCAGTCACTAGTGGTGTCACCCAAGGGTCAGTGCTGGGCCTAGTCCTGTTTAGTATCTTTATTGATGATCTGAGCCAGGGGATCGAGTCTATCATCAGTAAGTTTGCAGATGACTCCAAGGTAGGAGCAGATGTCGATCTGTTGGAGGGTAGGAGAGGTCTGCAGAGGGACCTGGCCAGGCTGGAGGGGTAGGCAGAGGCCAATGGGATGAGATTTAACAAGGCCAAGTGCAGGGTTCTACACTTCAGTCACAACAACCTCAAGCAGTGCTACAGGCTGGGGACAGAATGGCTGAAGAGCAGCCAAGAAGAAAGAGAGCTGGGGGTACTGGTGGATAGTAGGCTGAAGATGAGCCAGCAGTGTGCCCAGGTGGCCAAGAGAGCCAATGGCATCCTGCCCTATATCAGGAACAGTGTGGCCAGTAGGACAACGGAGGTCATTCTTCCCCTGTACTCAACACTGGTCAGGCCACACCTTGAGTCCTGTGTCCAGTTCTGCCCCCTCAATTCAAGAGAGATGCTGAGGTGCTGGAACGTGTCCAGGGAAGGGTGACAAAGCTGGTGGGAGGCCTGGAACACAGCCCTGTGAGGAGAGGCTGAGGGAATTGTGGTTGTTTATCCTGGAGAAGAGGAGTCTCAGGGGGGACCTCATTGCTGTCTACAACTACCTGAAAGGAGGCAGTAGCCAGGTGGGGTTGGTCTCTTCTGCCAGGCAACCAGCAACAGAACAAGGGGACACAGTCTCAAGTTGTGCTGGGGAAGGTATAGGCTGGATGTTAGGAGGAAGTTCTTCCCAGAGAGAGTGATTTGCCATTGGAATGGGTTCCCCGGGGAGGAAGTGGATTTGCTGTCCCTGGAGGTACTGAAGAAAAACCTGGATGAGGCACTTGGTGCCATGGTCTTGTTGATTGTACAGGGCTAGGTTGGGCTGGATGATCTTGGAGGTCTCTTCCAACCTGGTTGGTTCTATGATTCTATGATTCTATGAAAATGTAGACCTGTGGTGAGTGGAGTCTCTCATGGACCAGTACTGGAATTGGTGCTGTTTAACACCTTTGTCAGTGACATGGACAGTGGGATCAAGTGCACTCAGCAAGTTTGCTGACAACAGCAAACTGTGTGGTGTGATTGACACACTGGAGGGAAGGGATGCCATGCAAAGGGATCTTGACAGGCTGGAGAGGTAGGCCCAACCAACTTCATGGAGTTCAAGAACGCCAAAGGCAAGGTCCTGCACTTGTGTCAGGGAAATCCCAGGTAAAAATGCAGGCTGGGTTAGAAGTGGATTGAGATCAGTCCTGTAGAGAAGGACTTGGAGATGATGGTTGATGAAGCACTTAATGTGAGCCAGCAATGGGGGCTAACAGCCAAAAAAACCCAACTGTATTCTTGGCTGCATCAAAAGACATGTGGCCATCAGGGCAAGGGAGGTGATTCTGCCCTGGAATACTGTGTCCAGCTCTGGAGCCCTCAACTCGTGACAGATATGGAACCATTGGAGAGGGTCCAGAGGAGAGCCACAAAGACGATCAGAGGGCTGCGAGACCTGGGTCTGTTCAGCCTACAGAGGAGAAGGCTACAGGAAGACCTTATAGTGACCTTCCAGTTCCCATAGGGGGCCTACAGGGAAGCTGAAGAGGGACTATTTATAAGGGCCTGTGGTGAGAGTACAAGTGGAACGGTTTCAAACTAGATCAGAGCAGATTTAGATGAGACATTAGCAAGAAGCTCTTTATTATGAGGGTGGTGAGACACCCTCGTAATAAAGAGCTCAGAGAAGGTGTTGAAACTTCATCCCTGGAAGTGGTTAAGACCAGGCTGGAGGAGGCTTTGAGCAGCTTGGTTGAGTGGGAGATGTCCCTGCCCATGCAGGGGGTTGGAACTAGCTGATCTTTAATGTCCCTTCTACCTCAAGCCATTCTGTGATTCTACAATCCAAAATAAATTATTCTGTCCACTATAATTCTAACATGTTCAGAAGAGGAAAACTGTCTTGGAAAGAGACTTCAAAATCTGTGTCTGAACAAGCTAACCCTCTTTCGGCCTTTGTGACAAAATGAGTCCAGAATACACAAAGGAACTAAGTCTTTCCTTGCAATTTCTGTTACTTGGTTTCTCAGAGGATATCTCTGATAAAGGCCTTCACAGGAATGCCACAGGATCACTGTCTGCAAGTATAACGTCTGTTGTCAGAAAATTTTTGATACAAGTAGTGATTTTCTGGGAAAGTATTTTTTTACCAAGTTGAACTAAGGAGTCTACAGCAGATCATCACAAAAGCAGTGTTTGGGCTATCAGTCAGAAGAGAAATCTTGGAATGCAGTTTGGTATAAATCAAATATGGTTCACATCTTTCTCTGGGTGCCAGTTCTATTTCTTCAGATTAAGAAGAAACTTTGTATAGATACTTACAGAGATTAAATCCCTGCTTAGAGTTTAAATTGAAAACACATTGGCTGTTTTCTGCTGTATCAAATTACTGTTCACTATATTTATACTAGCAGGTTCTAAATGTTGTTTGCTGAAAAGGAAAACAAAATTCCCCTTCAAATTATCTGAAAAAGATCAGAAAGTACTTGTCAAATTAAAACAAGACTTGAAAATCTTTGGTCACTCTTGTTTAGAGAATGTTGTCCTTTCTCAGACAGGCACGTAAATGATGGGGTGGGAGGGAACACATCTCCATATGGAAGAATTAGTCTAGTCTCCCTCTTTTGATAGTTTGCTCTTTAACCTGTTCACAAGAATGACTTGTTTTATCAGTATTAGTGTAATCCTGTGAAGATAGCAAAAAACCACCTTTATGCCAGCTTCCTATTCTCACTGCCAAACCTGTAATATTTCATGTATTCTTACAAATTTTGGGGAAAAAATACCCAAGAAGAATAGAATTAAGTTTTCACATTTTTATCTGTTAAGATTTCATTTTACAGTAAATGAATGCAAGTGCTGCAGTCTAAGTCCAGCACCAGCCACAGTTTGAAGCCCAGTCATTACACTGGTGACACAACCCCTCCAGGGTCTGCAGACATGCCCAGCACACACATAGATCCTCTTGGTCAAGCACTGAGAAGCATTTCTGAATTTGTTTCTGGGTAGTGTCTGGCTTTCCACATCCTGATGCTCCACTGGGAGACGTAGAGGTCTGTGCTGGGTGGACGCTCTGCCACTCTGCAAGGGGAATATTTTGTGGTTACAGGGTATACACCTGACTTTGTGATGACAACTGTGTTACCATGAAGCACACACAATGAGAGAAGGGAAGATGTTAACAGAGGATAAATTCTTTAAAATTGAACGGTGGTATATCTCAGCAGTACTTCGTAAAGCAGAAAGTAGTTGTAAAACTACATAAACTGAAACCCAGAAAAACTGCCTGGAAGCAAGCGTATATTGTCCAAATTCCACTTTGGAAAAGCTGTAATTTCACATTATTTAACAAAATACTTACTTGCTTGGAAATCATATCTCTAAGGACTAGTTTTCTGTGTCCAGCATGTCTCTGTAGCCTTTCAGAACTGGAGAAGGCATTAGTGACCTTGTCTTTGGTTTGTTCCTAGGCATGTGTCATGCATGTGCAGTTGCTTACCATTTCAGCTTTGCTAAGAGGCTGCTAGATGTGTGAGGGCACCAATAGTCCCCACTGCTGTTGAAAGCATCAGGTTCCCTATGAACAGCATAAGTGCCTCTGAAGCATGGGAATCTTGTTCCCAGCTTCTGCTGCCTCCATCTCCAACGACAGGAAAAACATGTTTAAATATTCTCTTTGTGAGATCTCTTTCAGGGATGGGTTTGTTTAAAGCTAACCTGTCCTCATCACAAAATCTCTCTTATGTGTCAGGGACTGAAGTTAGTCCTTATGTCACTTCACATTCCTCAGTGCCTCTCTGCTGACAGGGGCTCTCCCTGCTCACTGTGCTTGGTGCAGGCAGACCTGCACACCTCCACTGCACCCTGAGGGCCATTTTCTCTCCCTCCCTCCTGTTCTCTTGGTGCTACTCTCTCGCCTATAGACTGCTCCAGATAGGTAGAGCTTTTAGTTTATGTGTTTGGTGGTTTCACTCCAGGGCTGCCTTCTCCTCCTGGCCATCAGCTCGTCTCCTGACTCAGCCTACACGTAATGTGGTTCTTATCAAGCCACTTGGGGAAAACCAAGCAGCACCACCCTCCAGCTTCTTCTCCACAGTGTCAGCCTTACACACACACAGCTTCCTCCTTCTGCCCTCACAGGCCCCACGCCTCCTTCCTGCCCTTCTCGTCTCACCGAACTCCGTCCCCAGTTCATCGAAGGCTGAGATATGCCTTTCGGAGAAACTGGGCGGTCTCTGCGCAGAAACCTTGCCGCTGCCTCCTGACCCGCAGGCTCTGCTTCCAGTAAGGCCGGGCCAGGAGATCACGGTGTGCTCGGGGATGGAGCCTTCCTGCCAGCGGCCCTTTGCTTCGGGTCCCTCGGGACGGCGGTGGAGGCCGGAGTCAGAGCCGGGAGCTACAGGAGGGAGGCAGTTCTCGGACCCTTTGTACCTGCCCCAGGAAATGGAAGGTATTAAATTGCAAAGGCGGTAAGCACCTTGGAAGTTGGATATTTAATTTTCATTCTCTGCTTAAACTCAGTTTGGAGACCTTTTTTTTTGTTACCACGGGGTGATTATCATAGCAATCTTGGTTACAATGTGCTGTTCTGCTCCACTTTTCCTGCCCTTGAATGACAGTCCTAAGCAAAATGGATTTCTTTGTGCTGCCAGTATTGACTGCATGTTCTTACATATTATTTACATGACTTTTACACCACTACAAGACCGGTAATTTTGATCTGTTATTGCCATTTTAAATCAATCAAGAGTACAGAAGAACCAGGCTGCTTTTTCTTCCTCCATCAAGTCTCCAGATAATTACGAGTACGAGTACAATAACCCCTTGTACTGATGTGGTTGATTGGAATAACAGTAAATTTAAAGAACATTTCAAATGACAGTGTATCACTGTTCGTCCAGATGGCCTACAGAGATAAACTACTATGTTCTTGCACATCTTGCACAACCCAGTTGGAGGCTGGTTACAAGCAGTGTTCCCCAGGGTTCAGTTTTGAGTCCAGTCACGTTTAATCTCTTTATTGATAATCTAGATGAGGGGATTGAGTGCAAAGTCTGCAGATGACACTAACTTGGGAGGGAGTGTTGATCTGCTCCAAGATAGGAAGGCTCTGCAGAGGAATCTTTACTGACTGGATTGGCGGGCCGAGACAAATGGTATGAGATTTAATAAGGCCAAGTGCCAGATCCTGCACTTGGGTCACAATAACCTCATGCAACAAACATTGCAGGCTTAGGGGCAGGGTGGCTGGAAAGTTGTCCATCAGTAAACAACCCTGGGGTACTGTTTGAAGTTGTCTGAATGTGAGCCAGTAGTGTGCCCGGGTGGCCAAATAGGCCAACAGCATTCTGGCCTGTATCAGAAATAGTGTGGCAAGCAGGAGTAGGGAAGTGCTGGTGCCCCTATACTTGGCCAGACTGAGGCCACACCTCAAATACTATATTCCTCTCACTACAAGAAGGACATTGTGTTGCTGCAGCATGTCCAGAGAATAAAGCAAATGAACAAGTCTTATGATGATATCCATGGTGAAGCAGTCTATGATGAACAAGGTGAAAGCCTGAGAACAAGTCATATGTGGAGCAGCTGGGGGAATTTGGGTTTTTTAGTCTTAAGAAGAGGTCTGAGTTAAAATCTTATCACTCCCTAAAGCTACTTGAAAGGAGGTTGTAGCAAGGTGAGTGTTGATCTCCCTAGTAAGAAGTGGTAATTTGAAAGGAAATGGCCTAAGATTGCACCAGAGGAGTTTTAGGCTGGAAGTATCTTCACTGAAAGAGTTATCTAACACTGGAATAGACTGTGTCCCCAAGAAAGTGGTTGAATCACACTCCTTGGAGGTGTTAAAAAGGTGTGTAACTGTGGTGCTAAAGGACATGATTTAGCACCAGACTTTGTAGAGTTAGCAAATGATTGGATTTGATGATCTTTGGTCTTTTCCAACCAGAATCATTCTATCATCTTTTAAAAATGTACTATTCAATCCAAATGAAGTAAGTTCAGAATAGGTCATGTATTAAATCTGGGATCGTTTAGTTACAGCCTCCTTCAGCCTCCTTCAACCATCCACCTCCCACTTTCCTGAGACCACAGTTTTCTCCAGGTGACAATGGCGTGTCAAAGCACTTCAGAAATGTAGAGCTATTTAAGGAATTATTTGTTCCATAGCGACATAACACTGTAGATGTATATGAATTATCAGAGAAGATTACTTCCTGTATTTACTACTCACAAAATGTTATCTCCTGACTTGAGGGGCTAGCTGCAGCTGCAGACAGTACCCAAATGCTTTCAGGGAATACTGTGTTGTCGGCCACTGAGACTTATTTTTCCCAGGTTTCTACAGAAAGGAGGCAGACAACCTCTGACCTTGTCTCCCAGCTCCTCTGGATGATCTGTGTATCTCCAGGACTCCTTGTCAAGGAAATTAACATTCGACTTTAATGTATGGAAATACCACCGACTTCAGCTGACAGCTACACTAAAAGTCAGTTTTATACACTGAGCTGGGTAGCTGCATACATTTAAAAGTTACATATTCAGTGTAGAAAAAATAATGGATTTATGCATTTTCCAGACCAATTTATGCACAGAAATGAGACTTACTCAATTCCATCTTTCTTTACTTGCTGCATGTGAACATGGGATTGTTGGATGTTGGAGGCATGCTCACACATACTTTGTAGAGAAGACCAGAACAACTGTGCTTAATATTTTATTTCCAAATACAATAGTTCAGATATTCTGAACTTTAGTCATCTTCCTATACTCAGAATATAAATCTTTATACTTTGTATTTAGTAACTTTTGAAATATTACTATCCTATAAGGCCCTAGAAGTTTTCATTCCTTTGGCAGATACAGAAAACTGTTCCATCAAAGGAGGCTAAAGAAGAGCAGCAAATGATCCCCTTTTATGTAATAATAAGTGAAAGCTCTGGAAATCACAATTTCTGCTCAATAGGTTCTAGGTTGTTACAGAAGGGTCAGAGCACTGGCTGACATTGTCATAATAGAGAGTGCCTTAAAGCAGCAAGCTTGCTGGGTGCGCAAGAAGGGCAGAAGCCAGCCAGATGGCAAATGCTGCAACTGATGATGAATGTGAGCAGAAAGATGTGCCAGTTCTGGCTGGCTTTGTGCTACTCAGGTGGTGAACACAGAAACAGTAAGCAGGGAAATAGGTTGTTACTTTTTCTACACTATAAATTCTCAAAGGACCAAACTGAAAAATTACCTGGTTTGTGTGTGCTGTTTTCTGTGGCATATCACTACTGCCTGGTAGGCCAACTTATACACAGCGCAATTCAGAATAAGCAATGGTCCAAAAAACTCTTTAGCCACTTAAAGTTCTCGTGTGTGTGTAACAGATAAATTTTTAAAATCTCTGAGTGTTGAAGCCAGGATTCTGCAGAACAGCAGATTTCTGGATTTTGTTAGAATGGCACTACAGTTTACTATTAATCTATGTAGGAGGCTGTTCATGTTCCTTTCATGAAAATTTGTTCTGCAGTAATTTTGCTGAGCCTTGGATAAGAATTTTAGGGTCTGCTCAACTAATGAATGAAAGGAGAGACTTTTCCAAAGCAGATGCCTTACTGAGTTTGGATTCTGCTTTGGATAATTTCTAACTGAAAATGTTATTCCTGTTCCCAAGAATAAGATGAGGGAGGTATATTTTCCCATATAAAAAAATCAAATAAAAATCTTCACAGCTTAGACAGGACCATATTTTGGAGAAGAAATTTGTTATGTGAAAGAAAGGGTCCCCTTCATGTCAGTGATACATTTCATGAAGTCTCCCCTGACTTTTTCCCAGGCTTAGACACATAGTGAAGATGAGTTTGGTTGATGACTGTTTTTATTAAGTATTGCACTGTCTAGGCTCACTCCTGATACTTCAAGGTGTGCTTTATTGTTATAAGTGGAGGGTAATTTTGGAGCACAGAGAGCTTGTCTGCACGTGGTCTAAATTCTCTGGCTGCTGATCTGCTGGTGCCACCTTTGAGGAAGAGGAGGAAAATTCTTAATGGGCTAGCTGGGTTATGACTCCTATGAAAGGAGAAATGCAGGAGACAGCAGAACTCATAATGGAAGAAAAGCTGGAGTCAGTGAAGGATAAGTTGGGGTATTACAAACACAAGAGCAAGTATACACTCCCCATCTGGAGCCTGAAATTCAAGAGTTAAGTCCTGGCTGAACCACTAGAAAATTTCCTATTAATTGTATTTTGTCCAAGGAATCGATTTTGGATAGTGATGTAATCTGAAAATTATAAACCTTCACTGGACAAATTATTGATGTTACTAAAAACAATAACCAGAGAAATGAAAGTTTATTCCAGCAATGTTTGGAGAAGTTCAGTTAGGAAATGTCATGCTGTGGTAGACTTTGTAACTTTATAACCTCTCTAATGAAGCTTTTTGAAAGGTAATGCATATCTAAAGTGCCTTAAAAACACCTTCAGAGGCTGACTTCTAGGATTCTTCACTTGAATCTTTGAAGGTGAGGACATGTCAATGTCCTGGAATCATAGAATCATAGAATGGT
>WAAF01000864.1:11696-24782 GCA_013400475.1 Tricholaema leucomelas
TGGGGTTGGGCTCTGCTGCCAGGCAGCCAGGGCCAGAAGAAGGGGCCAGAGGCTGAAGCTGTGTCAGGGCAGGTTGAGGCTGGATGTGAGGAGGAAGTTGTTGTCAGAGAGAGTGATTGGCACTGGAATGGGCTGCCCAGGGAGGTGGTGGAGTGGCTGTGGCTGGAGGTGTTGAAGGCAATCCTGGCTGGGGCACTTAGTGCCATGGTCTGGTTGGTTGGGCAGGGCTGGGGGCTGGGTTGTGCTGGCTGAGCTTGGAGCTCTCTGCCAACCTGCTTGATCCTATGGTCCTATGCTTCTGTGGTCCTATTGTTGTATGGTTCTCTGCTCTGTGGTTCTATGTTTCTGTGGTTCTCTGCTTCTATGCTTCTGTGATCCTATTGTTCTCTGCTTCTCTGGTCCTATTGTTCTATGGTTCTCTGGTCCTATTGTTCTATGGTTCTCTGGTTCTATGGTGCTATTGTTCTCTGCTTCTCTGGTCCTGTGTTTCTGTGCTGCTCTGGTTCCCTGGTTCCTGAGCAGTGCTGTCTCTCCTGGCAGATACTACAACAAGCTGGTGAGGAGCTTGCTGGAGTGCGACGAGGAGACTGTCAGCACCATCAAGGACAGCCTGATGGAGAAGATTGGCCCCAACATGGCCAGCCTCTTCCACCTGCTGCAGACAGACCACTGTGCCCAGGGCCACCCGCGGGCAGACTTCCCCCGGAGGCGCAGCAGCGAACCCCAGAAGCTAAAACTCTACTTCAGGAACCTCCGAGGTGAGGGCTCTGTCCCTGCCCACGCCAAGCGCAGCTCCGCCGAGAGCACCTAACGTGGGGCCGGGTCGGGTGGGGAGGAAGGGGGGAGCCACCCTGGGCGAGCAGAAAGGGATGCTTAAAGCACAACCAAAGCTGAAGAGGGATGCAGCCGAGCCGCGGCTGCTGCAGCTCGGTTGCCTGAGGACTCGGGACTGGTTTGAGGGTTAAGTCGTTTCATGTTTCCTCCCCTTCCCCTCCCCCACTTCTGCACGGAGCTGTGTTGGGTGTCTCAGCTTTCCTGCGCCGTCCAAACCTCCTACAATCACAGGAGGTCAGGGAGCTGCAAAGATCATCCAGTTCCAACCCCTCTCTGCCAGAGCAGCATCACCCAGAGCAGAGCACACAGGAACGCAGCCAGGCAGGGGGTGAAGATCTCCAGAGAGAGAGGAGAGGGAGACTCCACAGCCCCCCTGGGCAGCCTGTGCCAGGCTTCTGGCACCCTCACAGGGAAAAAATTCCTCCTCATCTTTAAATGAATCTTCCTTTGCCTCAGCTTCCACCCAGTGCCCCCTGGCCTGGCACTGGGCATCACCCAGCAGAGCCTGGCTGCAGCCTCCTGGCACTCAGCTGCACACATTGAGAACCATTGCTGAGGTCACCTCTCAGGTTCCTCTGCTCCAAGCTCCCAGCCCCAGCTCCCTCAGGCTCTCCTAACAGAGAGAGCCATTCTCCATTCCCTTAACCTCCTCCATCCTTCCTAAACCTCCTGCAGTTTAGGGGAGTGGAGCACTGCCTGGTGAGGAGAGGCTGAGGGCCCTGGGGCTGCTTAGTCTGGAGAAGAGAAGACTGAGAGGGGATTGGATCAATGTTTGTAAGTCTCTGAGGGCTGGGGGTCAGGAGAGGGGGACAGGCTCTGCTCACTGCTCCCTGGCATAGGACAAGCAGCAATGGATGGAAGCTGCAGCACAGGAGGTTGCAGCTCAGCACAAGGGCAACTTCTTGTCTGGAAGGGTCCCAGAGCCCTGGCACAGGCTGCCCAGAGAGGTTGTGGAGTCTCCTTCTGTGGAGCCTTTCCAGGCCTGTCTGGATGTGTTCCTGTGTGCCCTGAGCTGGATTGTGTGGTCCTGCTGTGGCAGGGGGCTTGGACTTGATGACCTGTGGAGGTCTCTTCCAACCCCTATTATCCTGTCACCCTGTGGTCATCCAGTTCCAACCCCCTGCCATAATCAGTGACACCTCAGGCTGCTCCTCATCCCATCCAACCTGGCTTTGAACACTCCCAGGGTTGCAGCCTCCACAACATCTTGAGGCAACCTCTTCCAGCACCTCACCACCATCCTCCTGGGGAAGAATCTATTCCTCTGTGATCTGTGCTAGATTGGATGGTCCTGCTCTGGCAGGGGGGGGTTGGACTGGATGATCTCCGTGGGTCCCTTCCAACCCCTAATATCCTCTGAGCCTCTGATCTCTCCCCAACAACCCCCCCAAAAAGATAAACCCCAAAACCACCTGAAAGTCTCACAGATAAGCCTGCAGCAGCTCAGCCCTTCAGACTCCCAAGGTAGTGTAGCAGCACTGCACTGGTGAGGTCTGCAGGGCTGGCAGGGAGGGCAAGGGTTTGTAGCCCTGCTGGCAGGAGCTGGCAGGCAGTGGTAGATGCACTCTGGTTGACTACTGCACATCCTCCTGTGGATGTGGAATTCTCTCCTCCTCCTGTGGATCCTCAGTGGAATTTGTGTTGTGAATCTGTGCTGGCCACGGACGAATATGAACCTCCTGTTCCTGATCTCTTTGGTTCCTGCAGCCCTCAGCCTTCTGCTCCAGCTCTGCTAACCCTTTGCATCCCCTCCACTTGCTCAGCTGTGGATCACAGCTCACAGGGGTTGGAAGAGACCTCCAGAGATCACAGGATCAGAGGATGTCAGGAGTTGGAAGGGACCCAAGGAGATCCTCCAGTCCAACCCCCCTGCCACAGCAGGACCATCCAAGCTAGCTCAGGGCACACAGAACACATCCAGACAGGCCTGGAAAGGCTCCACAGAAGGAGACTCCACAACCTCTCTGGGCAGCCTGTGCCAGGGCTCTGGGACCCTTCCAGGCAAGAAGTTGCCCTTGTGCTGAGCTGCAACCTCCTGTGCTGCAGCTTCCATCCATTGCTGCTTGTCCTATGCCAGGGAGCAGTGAGCAGAGCCTGTCCCCCCCTCCTGACCCCCAGCCCTCAGAGAGTTGCAAACATTGATCCAATCCCCTCTCAGTCTTCTCTTCTCCACACTAAGCAGCCCCAGGGCCCTCAGCCTCTCCTCATCAGCCCTCCACTCCCCTCATCATCCTCACTGCCCTCCACTGGACCCTCTCCAGCAGATCATCCAATCCAACCCCCGCTGCCAGCGCAGGACCAGAGAATCCAGCTCAGGTTGCACAGGAGCACATCCAGACAGGGCTTGGAAGTCTCCAGTGAAGGAGCCTCCACAACCTCCTTGAGGAGCCTCTTCCAGTGCTCTGTGACCCTCACAGGCAAGAAGTTCTTCCTCGTTTTGAGGTGGAACCTCCTGTGCTGTAGTTTGTATCCATGGTGAAGAGCCTGGAGAATAAATCTGCTGAGGAGAGACTGAGGGAGCTGAGGATGGGTAGTGTGAGGAAGAGGAGGAGGCTGAGGGCAGAGCTCATTGCTGCCTACAGCTACCTGAAGGGACATTGCAGAGAGGCTGCTGCTGGGCTCTGCTCACAGGTGGTTGGAGGCAGAAGAAGGGGGAATGGCCTCAAGCTGAGGTTGGGGAGGTTTAGACTGGACATGATGGAGAAGTTTTTCCTGGAGAGAGTGGTCAGGGGCTGGAATGAGCTGCCCAGGGAGGTGCTGGAGTCCCCCAGCCTGGGGGTGTTTGGATGTGGTGCTTGGGGCTATGGCTGAAGGTGAACCTTGCAGAGCAGGGCTCTAGGCTGGACTTGGTGGCCCTGAGGGGCTGTGCCAGCCTGCATGGGGCTGTGACTCTGTGATTGCCTCTTGTCCTCTCCCAGGGCACAACCCAGCAGAGTCTGTGCCCTCTCTGCTGCCCTCCTCCTGCCCTCCTCCTGCCCTCTTCCTGCCCTCAGCTATTTATGAACCTTGAGTAGGTCCCTCCTGAATCCTTCTCTTCCCCGAGCAGCCCCAGGGCCCTCAGCCTCTGCTCTCAGGGCAGTGCTGCAGCCCCTTCAAAGCGTCTTTGTAGCCCTGGTGGTTGTAGTTCACCACCACCTTGGCACCACGGTGCAAAACCACTTCAACCACCACCCCTACTCCTGCCCCTGCCCCTAGCCTTACTTCTACCCCTACTCCTAGCCTTACCTCTACTCCTACCTCTCTTCCTACCCCTAGCCTTACTTCTACTCCTACTCCTATCCCTACCCTTACTTCTACTGCTACCTCTAGCCTTACTTCTACTCCTACCCCTACCCTTACTCCTACCCCTACCTCTAGCCTTACTTCTACCCCTACTCCTACCCCAACCCCTACTTCTACTCTTACCCCTACCCTTACTTCTACCCCTACCCCTAGCCTTACTTCTACCCCTACTCCTATCCCAACCTCTACTTCTACTCCCACCCCTACCCTTACTTCTACCCCTACTCTTACCCCTACTCCTAGCCTTACTTCTACTCCTACCCTTACTCCTTCCCCTAGCCTTACTTCTACCCCTACTCCTACCTCTACCCCAACCTCTACTTCTACTCCTACCTTTACCCTTCTACCCCTACCCCTACCCTTAGCCTTACTTCTACCCCTACTCTTACTCCTACCCCTACCCTTACTCCAACCCCTACTCTTAGCCTTACTTCTATCCCGACCTCTACTCCTACCCCTACTCCTACCCTTACTTCTACCCCTACTCTTAGCCTTACTCTTACCCCTACTCTTAGCCTTACTTCTACCCCAACCACTACTCCTACCCCTACTCCTACCCTTACTTCTACCCCTGCTCTTACTCCTACCCCTACTCTTAGCCTTACTCCTACCCCTACCTCTACCCCTAATTCTTCCCCTACCCTTACTCCAACCCCTACTCTTAGCCTTACTCCTACCCTTACTTCTACCCCTTCCCCTACTCCTACCCCTACCCTTACCCCTACTCCTACCCCCACCCCTACCCCTACCCCTCCTCTTAGCCTTACTCCTACCCCTACCTCTACCCCTACTTCTACCCCTACCCTTACTTCAACCCCTACTCTTAGCCTTACTTCTACTCCAACCTCTACTTCTACCCCTACTCTTAGCCTTACTCTTACCCCTACTCTTAGCCTTACTCCTACCCCTTACTCCTACCCCCACCTCTCCCCTGCCACCCAAACCACCTCGCACAGGACCATTTCCCGCTGGCAGTGCCAGCTGCTGTGGGGGTGTGTGGGGAGGGTTGCAGCTAGCAGAGGAGGTCCCCCCCATAACCATGCATCGTGTTCAAAGCTACCACCTCTGTACTGTGTTTCACTGCCTGAAAGCTTTACAGGACACCTCTTAGGAGGAACCAAGCCTCTCTTAAGAGTGGAGTATTAAAGGTCTTGCTCTTAACTGTGGTGTAAATAGTTTTAAGGTCTGTCCTGTGCTGTGCAGAAATCCCCTGAGAGGCTGCTTGGAAATAGAAGAAGGAACAAAAAAGGAGCAGAACAGGAGGAGTTCATTGCAGAAATGTAGTTGTGTTAAGTGAGCTTTGCTCTTTCTTTTGGGGGGTGGGGAGGGAGGGGAGGGCTTTCTTTACATTTCCTCTGTCCTCTCCAGGAGGTCACTTCCTACTCTGTGACCTTTCCTTTCTTTTTCCCCCCCTTTCTGGTGAGAAAACAAACCAAAAGAAGGATGTTTGAGGTAGGAATTAAAGGGCCAGGAATGAGCCTGGCTTAGAATCGATGCACTGAGTTGGAAGGGACCTCTTAGAGGTCATCTACTCCAACCCCCACCCACCCCTACACCTTGTAGTCAGCAGGGATATTCCCCAGCTGGAGCAGGTGGGGATGGTTCCAATGGAAGTCCCAAACTGCCCAGTCCTGTCTCTACTGAGCTGCTGTGAGCTTTGCATAGCCACAAGGCACCACCAGGGCTGCTGGAGAGCTGCTGGGGTGGGGGGAGTTAGCAGATGGCTGCCAAAAAGCTGCTTTGGGACCTCAAGCCTCATTGCTTTGATTTGGGACCTGAAAGCTTCTTGGTTTGATTTGGGACAGCTTCTTGGTTTGGTTTGGGACCTCAAAGCTTCTTGGTTTGATTTGGGACAGCTTCTTGGTTTGGTTTGGGACCTCAAAGCTTCTTGGTTTGATTGGAGACCTGAAGCTTTGTTGGTTTGGGACCTCAAACCTCATTGGTTTGGTTTGGGACATCAAAGCTTGGTTTGGTTTGGGACCTCAAAGCTTCTTGGTTTGATTTGGGACCTCAAACTTTGTTGGTTTGATTTGGAACCTCAAAGCTTCTTGGTTTGGTTTGGGACCTCAAACCTCATTGGTTTGATTGGAGACCTCAGAGGGCAAAAAACCTTCCTTGAGAGCTGATTTTTGGTGGGGAGGAAAGGCAGGGAAAAACCTTTCAGTCCTCTTCAGCAGCAGCAGTGGAGCAGTTTGCCTGCCAGAGGATACTCACTTTAACCCTCTCAGCTCTGCCTTTCCTCCCCCAACCTCTCCAGCAGCTTCTGCTTGGGCCAGAAGGTCTCACAGGTAGTAGTTAGGGGGGTGGAGAATGTCCCTGCTCCACACAGCAACCTGGCCAAAAGAATGTGCTGAAGGAAGCCAGTTCCATGCTCTAACTCCTGCTGGAGTCCTTCAGTAGAGTGGATGAGTCTTGCTCAGCTCCTTAGGGAGCAAATCAAGGAGGGATCTGTTTTGCTTTTCAGACCCTTGGAGCAATACAACTTCTTTGTGGGTTGGTTTTTGTTTCCTCCTGGTTTTTGGTTTGTTGTTTGGTTTTGGTGGGTTTTGGTTGTGGGGTTTATTTTTTTGGGGGGGGTAGGGTTGGGTTTGGGGCTTTTGTTCTATTTCATTTGGAACCACAAAGCCTTTAAAGAAGAACTTGCTGCTAACACTGACCTGTGGAAACCAGATGCAGTGGCAGCATTTTGAGTGCTGCTGTTGCCTTCCTTCAATGTAGCCCCAAAAGTGCTGTCAGAGAAGTGTAAGCAGCAGGGAAATAATAAAGGAAGAGAGGGAGGGGGGGGGGGGAAAGGAAGGGTAAAAAAACCCAAACCAGGCAAGAATTGCTGCTGGTGATGGTAAGAGGGTGGTGGTGGTTGGGTTGGGTTGGTTTAACTCTCTGAACTGTGCCCTCCAGGGCAAGTGATGTGCAAGTTTGGCCTCCTTCAGGCAGCCAGGTAGAAGAATCTGACACAAAGAAGGTTTGCAAGGTGAAAAAAACCCAAAGGTCCCTTTGAATATCCTGCCCCTAAAAGTCTGATTGGTGCCTAAGAACCGACCCCAGAGCTGTGTCTGCCTGTGTGTGTGCAACCCCCACCCCCACAGCCTCACATCTCAGCCTTAGGAGATTGGAGGTTGCCAGCCAGGGATGTCTGCTGGGGGTTGAGGGTGATGCTGCTTGGGAGTTGTCACTGAAAAGTCTTCAGCTGGCTCCAGGCAGTGGCCAAAAAGCCTCCCAGGTGGCTGCATAGGTGCAGTGGAGCTCAGTCCTGGGCTCCTGGTTTGGATACCCCACGGGCTTGGGGCAGGCAGTCACTGAGGACACATCTAGCAGCTGTAGTTCTCCATGGGGGTGCTCCTCACAGAGGTGATGCTCCTCATGGAGGTGCTGCTCCTCACAGAGATGCTCCTCATGGAGGTGATGCTCCTCATGGAGGTGATGCTCCTCATGGAGGTGCTGCTTCTCATGGAGGTGCTGCTTCTCATGGAGATGCTCCTCATGGGGGTGCTGCTTCTCATGGAGATGCTCCTCATGGAGATGCTCCTCATGGAGGTGCTGCTCCTCACAGAGGTGCTCCTCCTGGAGGTGATGCTCCTCATGGAAGTGCTGCTCCTCATGGAGATGCTCCTCATGGAGGTGCTCCTCATGGAGGTGCTTCTCAAGGAGGTGATGCTCCTCACAGAGGTGCTCCTCATGGAGATGCTCCTCACAGAGGTGCTCCTCATGAAGGTGATGCTCCTCATGGAGATGCTCCCTCACAGCTAGTGGCTTCTCTCTTGCTTTTGTTCATCCACTCCTGTGCAAACCCAAACCTGATTTGAGGTCAGGGAGGAGGCTTTGGTTACCCCAAACCCCTGCCTTTGGTGGTGGTCACAATTAACTTCCTTTTCCCAGCAGGAATATCAACTTCTTGTCTCCTTATTGTGGGTGGGAAGGTAACTGAGAAAACAATTCCCCCCTGCAGGTGAGATTTGCTCTGGTGTCACATCACCACCACCCTGCAAACCAAAGCTCTGCCTCTCCTTGCCAGCACTGCTGCTTGGAGACCCCTGACCACCCCACCAGATGTCTGAGCTGCTTTCACGATGTCCCTTTAGTTCCCTCCTGTGCTGCAGCAGCAAGGAAGCCACAAGCCCATGGGCACCACCTCCAAAGGCTTGGACTTCACCTTGCCTAACTTTGCCATCCAGCCTGAGGTGGTCACTGCAAGCTGCCCCCCAGGGCAGAAGGGAAAAAAAGGGTGAGAGAGGAACTTCTCCTTCATGGGGAAGGATTCTTGGCTTGAGATGGATTAGGTGAGAAAGATCCTTTGGGAATGGGGATTGAGTCTCCAGCCCAATTCCAGCTACAGAGATCCCTTAGGGCATGGGGAAGGAGTCTCCAGACCAATTCCAGCTACAGAGATCCCTTAGGGCATGAGGAATGAATCTCCAGACCAATTCCAGCTGTAGAGATCCCTTAGAGGCATAGGGAAGGAGTCTCCAGACCAATTCCAGCTACAGAGATCCCTTAGGGCATGGGGAATGAATCTGCAGACCAATTCCAGCTACAGAGATCCCTTAGGGCATGGGGAAGGAGTCTCCAGACCAATTCCAGCTGTAGAGATCCCTTAGGGGCATAGGGAAGGAGTCCCCAGCCCATGTCCAGCTACAGAGATCCCTTGGGACACAGGGAATGAAGTCCCCAGCCCATGTCCAGCTACAGAGATCCCTTGGGACACAGGGAATGAAGTCCCCAGCCCATGTCCAGCTACAGAGATCCCTTGGGACACAGGGAATGAAGTCCCCAGCCCATGTCCAGCTACAGAGATCCCTTGGGACACAGGGAATGAAGTCCCCAGCCCATGTCCAGCTACAGAGATCCCTTGGGACACAGGGAATGAAGTCCCCAGCCCATGTCCAGCTACAGAGATCCCTTGGGACACAGGGAATNAGGGGGGGGGGGGGGGGGTTGGTTTTATTTGCTGAGTACTGGACTAAGGAGTGAGCATATCTGGAATATGTCTTTATTTATTGTTGAAATGACCTTGTTGAAGCTGAGTGTGGTTGCCTGAGAGGTCTTTGGGACCTGTCCCAGCAGCTGAGACAGATGCAAGTTATTTTCCTTGCTTATTTTTGTAATTAAAAGATGCAGAACATAATGAGGCCTCTGTTGGGGTGGTGGTGGTGGTGGTGATGGTGGTGATGTTGGTGATGTTGGTGATGTTGTTTCCTTCTGCAACGAAATAAACTGGCAGATTGAAGAGATTTAAGAAGGGTTTGGCTTTGGTGTTTCTTCTTTGTGTCTCAGCTCCTCCACTGAACCCTGTTGGAGTTCTGATGCTGCTCTTAACACCAGGCAAGGAGTTGCACTTCCCTCTGGCTGAGCGTGGAGGAGTCAGCAGCAGTGAGTTTGGGCTCCTCACTCAGTAGAGAGTTTGGGCTCCTGGTTCTCACTCAGCAGTGAGTTTGGGCTCCTCACTCTCCTCACTCAGCAGTGAGTTTGGGCTCCTCACTCAGTAGAGAGTTTGGGCTCCTGGTTCTCACTCAGCAGTGAGTTTGTGCTCCTCGTTCTCCTCCAGCAGTAGGTTTGGGCTCCTCACTCAGTAGAGAGTTTGGGCTCCTGGTTCTCACTCAGCAGTGAGTTTGGGCTCCTCACTCAGTAGAGAGTTTAGGCTCCTGGTTCTCACTCAGCAGTGAGTTTGGGCTCCTCACTCTCCTCACTCAGCAGTGAGTTTGGGCTCCTCACTCAGCAGTGAGTTTGGGCTCCTGGTTCTCCTCACTCAGCAGTGAGTTTGGGCTCCTCACTCTCCTCACTCAGCAGTGAGTTTGGGCTCCTCACTCGTTGATGAGTTTGAGCTCCTCACTCTCCTCACTCATTGATGAGTTTGGGCTCCTCACTCTCCTCACTTAGCAGTGAGTTTGGGCTCCTCACTCATTGATGAGTTTGGGCTCCTCACCTCACTCAGCAGTGAGTTTGGGCTCCTCACCTCACTCAGCAGTGAGTTTGGGCTCCTGGTTCTCCTCACTCAGCAGTGAGTTTGGGCTCCTCACCTCACTCATTGATGAGTTTGGGCTCCTGGTTCTCCTCACTCAGCAGTGAGTTTGGGGTGCTCAATCAGCAGTGAGTTTGGGCTCCTCAATCAGTAGGGAGTTTGGGCTCCTCACTCAGCAGTGCATTTGGGGTCCTCACTGATCAGTGAGTTTGGGCTCTTCACTCAGTGAGTTTGGGCTCCTCACTCATCAATGAGTTTGGACTCCTTATCAGTGAGTTTGGGCTCCTCTCTCCCAGCTCAAAGCCAATTTCCCTCATCCTGGCATCTACAACCTCCCTGGGCAAATTGTGCCAATCTCTCACCTCCCTCAACCTCTGCCAGTGTCTCACCTCCCTCAACCTCTGCCAGTGTCTCACCTCCCTCAACCTGTGCCAATCTCTCACCTCCCTCAACCTGTGCCAATCTCTCGCATCCCTCAACCTGTAGCAGTCTCTCACCACTCTCACTGCAAAGAATTCCTTCCTTATTTCCTGCCTCAATCTCCCTTCTCCCAACTCAAACTCATTTTCCTTCATCCTGGCATCCACAACCTCCCTGGGCAACCTGTGCCAATCTCTAACCACCCTCAACCTCTGCCAGTGTCTCACCACCCTCAACCTGTACCATTCTCTCACCACCCTCACTGCAAAGAATTCATTCCTCATTTCCAGCCTCAGTGTCCCCTCTCCCAGCTCAAAGCCACTGCCCCTTGTCCTGTCACCCCAAACTCGAGGCTAAGGCAGCACATTTCACACTGTGGCAGACCAAGGCAGGGAAGATTTCTGCTCTGGCAGAGGGAGTGCCCTGGAAGCTGCATCTGCCACGCTCCCAAACGTTGCTTCCACAGCTCTTTTGCAATCCATAACTGCTAGGAGATAATTCCTGTCACTACAACACAGTGGCCCTCTGAAAGCTTCATAAATCTCAGCCTGGGTGGTTTCCTCCTCAGCAAACCACAGCCCTGCAATGGAACTGCCCTAAGAGGATCCAAGCAGTGTGTTTGGTCCTCAAAGCTCCACAGCCCAAGGCACAGAATGGCTTCAAATTGTGGACATCCTGCAGTCACCACAGCAGCAAGAAACTGCTTTGGAACCAGAAGTCTGGGATGGGTTTTTCATTCCTGTCCTTGACTCAGAGAATCAAAGCATGGTCTTGAGTTGAGCATCTCCAGCCATGGGCACTGCACCACCTCCCTGGGCAGCCCATTCCAGTGCCAATCACTCTCTCTGCCAACAACTTCCTCCTCACATCCAGCCTCAACCTGCCCTGACACAGCTTCAGCCTCTGGCCCCTTCTTCTGGCCCTGGCTGCCTGGCAGCAGAGCCCAACCCCAGCTGGCTACAGCCTCCCTGCAGGCAGCTGCAGACAGCAATGAGCTCTGCCCTGAGCCTCCTCTGCTGCAGGCTGCACACCCCCAGCTCCCTCAGCCTCTCCTCACAGGGCTGTGCTCCAGGCCCCTCCCCAGCCTTGCTGCCCTTCTCCAAACACCTTCCAGCACCTCAACATCTCTCTACAATGGAGGAGCCCAGAACTGGACACAGCACTCCAGGGGTGTCCTGAGCAGTGCTGAGCACAGGGGCAGAAGAAGCTCCCTTGTCCTGCTGCCCACACTGCTCCTGAGCCAGCCCAGGATGCCATTGGCTCTGCTGCCCACCTGGGCACTGCTGCCTCCTCTTCAGCTCCTCTCTACCAGAGACCCATTTGGCCTCTTCTCCCTAGTGACAAACAACAGGACGAGAGGAAATGGCCTCGAGCTGCCCCAGGGGAGGTTGAGGTTGGACATTGAAAGAAAATTCTCCCCTGAAAGGGCTTTCAAAGCCTGGCTCAGGCTGCCCAGGCAGGTGGTTGAACAAAAAGCTCTTGAAGAGCTTGGATAGAAGACTTCTGGTTCCTGATTTATTTGTTTTGATGGATTTGGGTTGGGGTTTTGATGGATTTGAGGTGTTTCAGGGCTACAGAGATCATAGAATCAACCAGGTTGGAAGAGACCCCCCCCCAAGATCATCCAGTCCAACCTAGCACCCAGCCCTATCCAGTCCACTAGAATCCTAGAATCAGATGTGGTGCTGGGGGCCATGGCTCAGCCCCAGCCTCAATAGGGACAGAGAATGCTTGGACTGGAGGATCTTGGAGGTCCTTTCCAACCCAAGCAGGTCCCTGCAGACACATTTCAGTGCAAAGAGGCACCTGAGAGGTTGCTTTCTCCAACCCCACCTGAAAAGCCAGGGCTGTGATTTGCTCTCCTCTTCCTGATGTGTTTCCAAGCTGGGTTCATCCCTCCCCCACCCCGGGATGCTTCTCACTGCCTGACATCCAGGCTGCACCACAGCACCACCACCACTCCCTTCCCCCCCAGCTCCCCACTGATGCTGGCAGCTCTCTAAAGTTAGATCCCAGCAGAGCTCAGCAGCAGCCCAGGGGGTATTAATAGGAGGCAGCAGCTGCTCTTTAAAGAGGCTTTGAAATAAGGTGAAGAAACTTGGTGGTATTTTTAAAAGCCTTTTAAGTGATCCAAGCTGCACCCCCCCAGTCCTCCCCCACCCCCTTGTAGCCCACAGGCAACCACAGCCAGGAGATGTGGTGTCATTGTCACCCTCTTTGCTCTTCCTCTTCCATCACCATGGGTCAGGGAACCACAGAAGGGCAGGGGCTGGAAGGGACCTGCAAAGCTCAGCCAGGTCCAACCTCCCCTGCCAGAGCAGCACCACCCAGAGCAGCTCACACAGGGACACAGCCAGGCAGGGGGGGAAGATCTCCAGAGAGGGAGACTCCACAGCCCCCCTGGGCAGCCTGTGCCAGGCTTCTGGCACCCCCACAGGGAAAAATTCCTCCTCATGGTTAAATGAAGCTTCCTCTGCCTCATCTTCCACCATTGCCCCTTGGCCTGGCACTGGGCATCACCCAGCAGAGCCTGGCTGCAGCCTCCTGGCACTCAGCTGCACACATTGAGAACCATTGCTGAGGTCACCTCTCAG
>WAAF01000864.1:60612-85735 GCA_013400475.1 Tricholaema leucomelas
GGGGAGGAAGGCAAAAGGAAGGAGGGGAAGGGCAGGGGGAGGAAGGCAAAAGGAAGGAGGGGAAGGACTCCACAGAGCAGAGCAACTCTGTGCAACCTCCTCCTTGCTTCCCCCTTCTCCCCAGGCTCTGCAGAGGTGCAGAGTTGCTCCTTCAGCAGGAGCAGGGCTTTGGGTGGAGGAGAAGGGAGGCTGCAGCTGCTCTGCTGCCCCCCCCACACCAAGGTACCTTCACCAAAACAAACCCAAGGACCACTCCAGTTTCCAGGAGCCAAACACCAAGAACTGAGGTTCCCTTCCCCCCTCCAGATCTATTCTGGGGTGTGCTGCACTCTCCCCAAGTGCTTTCCTTCTCCCCTTATCCCACCTCAAGGAGGCTACCCCAAGTACCTTACCCACCCAGACCATTTTGGGGGGGGGAGGGGGGTGTGGGAGCTAAATGCTGTGCAAAGCCAAAGTGTCACTGGGGTCTGTGCCTTCTTCACACAGGAGGGAAGAGTCCATCCCTTTTGGGACAGCTGCAGCTGTCACAGCATCCCCCAGGATAAAAAAATCACCTCCAAGCTAAAGAGCTGCATAGGAAAATAAAGGATAAACTTTATCCACCTGGTTTATGTTCCTGGGAAAAGGGAAAGTTCTGAGCAGATTTTTGTTTGCTTCTTGGCTGTGAAAATGGATTAAAAAACAACAACAAAAAAAAACCAACCCCAAAAGAACAAATAAACCAGAAAATAAAATCAAACCACCCCACACCCTCCCAGGGGCTAGGCTGGAGTCACCTAAAAGCCTCCTGGGTGAGGAGTCAGCTACAGCTTCCAGCTTCTTCAGAGCACACACACAGAGGAAGGACCAAACAAGCACCAGGCAGCCACTTCCCTGCTCCCAAGTAAAGGCATTAAGTAGAGATCAGCTTCAGTCCTTGGTGAAGCAGAGGAGGAGGACACAGGGACTGAGGATCACACCTGAAACCTTGGGAGGGAGACAGGGACAGCAGCTGGGAGACCACCAGCAGGGCTGGTTGGCTCTGTGGGCATCAGCTGGGAGACCACCAGCAGCACCCTAGGGCTGGTTGGTTCTGTGGGCATCAGCTGGGAGACCACCAGCAGGGCTGGATGGCTCTGTGGGCATCAGCTTTGAGGCCACCAGCACAACCCCAGGGCTGGTTGGCTCTGTGGGCATCAGCTTTGAGGCCACCAGCACAGCCCCAGGGCTGGTTGGCTCTGCTGGCACCAGCTGGGAGGCCACCAGCAGCACCCCAGGGCTGGTTGGCTCTGTTGGAACAACTTTGAAGCCACCAGCAGCCCTCAGCAGAGCCTCAGAGATGGTTGGTTCTGTTGGCATCAGCTTTGAGGCCCTCAGCAGAGCCCCAGGGCTGGTTGGCTCTGTTGGCATCAGCTTTGAAGCCCTCAGCAGAGCCCCAGGGCTGGTTGGTTCTGTTGGCATCAGCTTTGAAGCCCTCAGCAGAGCCCCAGGGCTGGTTGGCTCTGTTGGCATCAGCTTTGAAGCCCTCAGCAGAGCCCCAGGGCTGGTTGGCTCTGTTGGCATCAGCTTTGAAGCCCTCAGCAGAGCCCCAGGGCTGGTTGGCTTGCAGGCACAGGCAGATATGCAGAGAAGGGATACAGGGGCTGGGATTCACTCCTGGTCCAGGCATTCAGTCCAGGTTGAGGCATTTCACTCTGGTTGAGGCATTCAGTGCTGGTTGAGGCATTCCCTCCTGGCCCAGGCACTCAGTCTTGGCTGAGGCACTTAGTCCAGGTTGAGGCATTCAGTCCTGGTTGAGACATTCCTTCCTGGTCCAGGCACTCAGTCCTGGTTGAGGCATTCCCTCCTGGCCCAGGCACTCAGTCCAGGTTGAGGCATTCAGTCCTGGTTGAGACATTCCCTCCTGGTCCAGGCACTCAGTCCAGGTCGAGGCACTCAGTCCTGGCCCAGGCATTCAGTTCAGGTTGAAGCATTCCCTCCTGGTCCAGGCACTCAGTCCAGGTCGAAGCATTCAGTCCTGGTCCAGGCACTCAGTCCA
Organism: Tricholaema leucomelas; assembly: GCA_013400475.1. NCBI lineage: Eukaryota > Metazoa > Chordata > Aves > Piciformes > Lybiidae > Tricholaema lacrymosa > Tricholaema leucomelas. The sequence continues at coordinate 62,630 of WAAF01000864.1, forward strand.
GGTCAAGGCACTCAGTCCAGGTCGAGACATTCCCTCCTGGTCCAGGCACTCAGTCCTGGTTGAGACATTCCCTCCTGGTCCAGGCACTCAGTCCAGGTTGAAGCATTCCCTCCTGGTCCAGGCACTCAGTCCAGGTTGAAGCATTCCCTCCTGGTCCAGGCGTTCAGTCCAGGTCGAGGCACTCAGTCCTGGCCCAGGCATTCAGTCCAGGTTGAGACATTCAGTTCAGGTTGAAGCATTCCCTCCTGGCCCAGGCACTCAGTCCAGGTTGAGGCACTCCCCCCTGGCCCAGGCACTCAGTCCAGGTTGAGGCACTCTCCCCTGGCCCAGGCACTCAGTCCAGGTTGAGGCACTCTCCCCTGGCCCAGGCACTCAGTCCAGGTTGAGGCACTCTCCCCTGGCCCAGGCACTCAGTCCAGGTTGAAGCACTCCCTCCTGGCCCAGGCACTCAGTCCAGGTTGAGGCACTCCCTCCTGGCCCAGGCACTCACAAGGATGCTCTTCTGTCCATCTTGTGCTTGGTGAGAAAGTACTTGAAGAACTCATAGACCGACCAGGCGATGGCCGTCGAAGGCATCTGGTAGATGACTCGAGCCTGCACCCCTCTGAAGTACCCTGGGAGCCCTCCCAGCTGGTAGACAGTCTTGAAGGCATTCAGCATGCCCGAGAGGTGCCCACTGACGTTCACAGAGCTGAGGGCCAGGTTCTCCTGGGTGTTGAGCAAGGTCTTGCAGACATCCAGAGGAGTGGTGGCTGCGGCGGCCACGGCCCCGGCGACGGCGCCGGAGATGATGTGGGACTGGGGGTTGTAGTCCCGGTGGGGGTTGAGCTGCTCCTGCATGAACTCGTAGGTGATGAAGTGGATGGCCTGGAAGGGGACGTTCATGGTGAGCTGAGTGGTGTAGCTGCGATAGAAAGCACCGAACCCTTCTGTCCTCTGCACCGTCCTGACGCAGGACACCACTGACTTGTAAGGGGAGTTGAACATCTGCATCCGCTGCTTCACCACTGCTCCGCGGGGGGGTGGGGTGGGCACGGGGGACAGGCAGCAGCAGGCAGGGCAGGCAGAGGGAGAGAAAGAGTGACCAGTCGAGGAACAGCTTTTCCTGCTCACCACAACCGCCAGAGCCCGACCACAACAGCCAGATTCTGCCACCCAGACCCAGAGCAGCCAGACCCAGACCTGCTAGGACCAGCCAGATCCCGACCAGTCAGACCCAGACCAGCCTGACCTTGACCCAGACCCGGACCCAGACTCAACCAGACCAGCCAGACCCTGACCCAGACCTGCTAGGACCAGCCAGATCCCGACCAGTCAGACCCAGACCAGCCTGACCTTGACCCAGACCCGGACCCAGACTCAACCAGACCAGCCAGACCCTGACCCAGACCTGCTAGGACCAGCCAGATCCCGACCAGTCAGACCCAGACCAGCCTGACCTTGACCCAGACCCGGACCCAGACTCAACCAGACCAGCCAGACCCTGACCCAGACCTGCTAGGACCAGCCAGATCCCAACCAGCCAGACCCAGACCAGCCAGACCTTGACCCAGACCCTGACCCAGACCTGATAGGACGAGCCAGATCCTGACCAGCCAGACCTTGACCCAGCCGCAACCAGAGCAGCCAGACCCTGACCCAGACCTGCTAGGCCCAGCCAGATCCCAACCAGCCAGACCCAGACCAGCCAGACCTTGACCCAGACCCTGACTCAGCCTCAACAAGAGCAGCCAGACCCCGACCCAGACCTGATAGGACCAGCCAGATCCTGACCAGCCAGACCTTGACCCAGACCCTGACTCAGACTCAACAAGAGCAGCCAGACCCCGACCCAGACCTGATAGGACCAGCCAGATCCTGACCTGTCAGACCCAGACCAGCCTGACCTTGACCCAGACCCAGACCCTGACCCAGACCAGCTAGGACCAGCCAGATCCCAACCAGACCAGACCTTGACCCAGACCCTGACCAGACCAGCCAGACCTTGACCCAGCTCCCTCAGCCTCTCCTCACAGGGCTGTGCTCCAGGCCCCTCCCCAGCCTTGCTGCCCTTCTCCAAACACCTTCCAGCACCTCAACATCTCTCTGCAATGGAGGAGCCCAGAACTGGACACAGCACTCCAGGGGTGGCCTGAGCAGTGCTGAGCACAGGGGCAGAAGAACCTCCCTTGTCCTGCTGCCCACACTGCTCCTGAGCCAGCCCAGGATGCCATTGGCTCTGCTGCCCACCTGGGCACTGCTGCCTCCTCTTCAGCTCCTCTCTGCCAGCACCCCCAGCTCCCTCTCTGCCTGGCTGCTCTCAGCCACTCTGGCCCTATAGTGCTACCATCACAGAATGGTGCTGGTCAGAAGGGACCTCTGGTGACCATCTAAGTCCAACCTCCTTAAAGCAGCTTGGCCCAGAGCAGGTTGCAGAGGAGCTGAGGCAGGTAGGGCTGGAATCTCTCCAGAGAAGGAGACTCCACAACCTGTCTGGGCAGCCTGCTCCAGGGCTCCAGCAGCCTCACAGCAAAGGAGCTTCTCCTGGCTGGATACACCACACAGACACTTGGCAAGGAAGAGTCACAGAACCTTAGATGTTGGAAGGGACCTCAGAGATCATCGAGTCCAACCTCACTGCCAAGGCAGAAGCCCCTAGGGCAGTTCTCACAGGAATGCTCTCCAGGCAGGCTTTGAAAGGCTCCAGAGAAGGAGATTCCTCTCAACCTCTCTGGGCAGCCTGCTCCAGGCCTCCAGCAACCTCACACCAAAGAAGTTTCTCCTGATGCTGAGCTGAAACCTTCTCTGTTCCAGTTTGTATCCATTGCTCCTTGTCCTACTGCTGCTGAGCAGCAAAAAGAGATTGGCCTCAGCCACTGACCCCCACCCCTGAGATCTTTGCTCAGATCTCCTCTCAGCCTTCTCCTCTCCAGACCAACCACCCCCAGGGCTCTGAGTCTCTCTTTGTAGGGGAGGTGCTCAAGTCCCCCACTCATTCCTCATGGAGAAGACAACCAGGCAGGCTTTATCCCATCCCACTGGCCTGAGCTCATGAAAAAGCTGGGCAGAGCCACTGAAACAAAGGGCTGGAGCTGCTGAGGGTGGTGCAGGGTGGCCTGGGTGCCCTGGCAGGCTAAGGGGGGTGCAGCAGGGCGTTACCTTCAGCAGGATTCATCACTGCGTCGTGCAGCAGCGTGGCCACGCTCCCAGCTATACCTGCAAGACACAAGAAGATCCTTCAAGCCCTGGCTGCTGACTCCTGAGGCTTTTTTTATTGCTCAGGCATCACCATCCACAAAGGCAAAAGGATGGTGGAGGTCCAGCAACTAAACCAGGCAGCACAGCCCAGCCCTGCAGCAAGCCCAAGGAAGCAGCCAGTGACTCACTGCCAAGGCAGGAATAAATCCCAGGCTGAGCAGCTTGAAAGCAACCAAGATCTGCTCCTCAAAAGGATCACAACCATCACCCTCCTGGCTGCTCACAAGGGCTTTGCCCATACAAGACACCACCAGCTTCATCCAGCCTGGGCTGGGGAGTGAGCAACCTTCCCAAGTGGCTCAGCAGATCCATCCTGACACTAACTCTGCCGTTGGCCCCTGGAGCCAGAGCTTCTCCTTTGCTCTTGGTTTCCATTCTCAAGTTCTCTCTTGCCCATATGAGTTTAGATCACTTCTTTAGAGGTTTTCCTGCTGGGACCAAGAGCCTGCAGCTGCTGCAGAGAAAAAAAAGATGGGAAGCATCACACCAGCAAAAAGCAACCAGCCAGGAAGGTGGCTGAAGGTTGGAGCTTGATGATGTTCAAGGTGCCAACAGGAACAACTCTGGGATTCTATGTTCTAGACCCTTAACTGAGTGGGGTTGGGTCAAGGGAAGTGACTGTGGCTGCTCAGAGGGGTCAAGAGGCCAGTGGGGTCCTGGGGGGCATTGAGCAGAGTGTGTCCAGCAGAGCCAGGGAGGTTCTCCTCCCCCTCTGCTCTGCCCTGGGGAGACCTCATCTTGAGTGCTGCCTTCAGTTTGGGGCTCCCCAGGTGAAGAGGGACAGGAACTGCTGGAGAGAGTCCAAGGGAGGGCAGTGAGGATGAGGAGGGGAGTGGAGCACTGCCTGGTGAGGAGAGGCTGAGGGCCCTGGGGCTGCTTAGTGTGGAGAAGAGAAGACTGAGAGGGGATTGGATCAATGTTTGCAACTCTCTGAGGGCTGGGGGTCAGGAGGGGGGGACAGGCTCTGCTCACTGCTCCCTGGGACAGGACAAGCAGCAGTGGATGGAAGCTGCAGCACAGGAGGTTGCAGCTCAGCACAAGGGCAACTTCTTGTCTGGAAGGGTCCCAGAGCCCTGGCACAGGCTGCCCAGAGAGGTTGTGGAGTCTCCTTCTGTGGAGCCTTTCCAGGCCTGTCTGGATGTGTTCTGTGTGCCCTGAGCTGGATTGTGTGGTCCTGCTGTGGCAGGGGGCTTGGACTGGATGAGCTCTTTGGGTCCCTTCCAACCCCTGGCATCCTCTGATCTGCAGAGGCCCCTTCCAACCACCACCACGCTGGGATCCTGTGCAGTGGCTGCCATGGTGGATTCCTCCCACCCCACCACGGCCAGGCAGAGCTGTCCTCTGCACAAACCCTTTGGCACCACCTTTGGCTGCTCCCTCAGAGGGTTTCTGCTGTCACAGAGGTATTGCTGGAGCTAAACCCCCAAAGCCTGCCTGGTGGAAGCAGAACCATTTCCCAGGGCATGCGAGCACACAGAGGATTGCAGTGCACTTTACCATGCTGGAGCTCCAAGGGAGACATCTGGAACAACCTCAAGAGGTTTAGATGATGCCTTCAACACCAAGCCAGGAGCAGCAGCCTCCAGCTGCACCTCAGCACCTCTTGTCCAATGCATTCATCACTCATGCTAGAATAACCTGCTGAGTGGTGCAGAACCCCAGGTTAGAGCAAGGCTTTTGGTGGCTGCACAACTCTGCCATCAAGGCAGGGAGAACCTTCTCTGCTCTGCTGCAGCCAGCCCAGCCCCCTCTATCCAAGCAGTCAGCAGTCCTAAAACTGGGCTCAGCAGGTGGAGAGGACATTGGTGAGCAGCACGAAGCACTCAGCCAGAGGAGCAGGCGCTGAGACCTGCAGGCTCGGGGCTGTGTTTGCATCTTGCATCCTCCCACACGGATCTTTACAGCAGATCTTCCAGGAGCAGAGCAGGCTGAAGGAGGTCAGGCTAAAGGCAATGAAGCAAGCAAAGGAACAGGGCTGCTAACTGCAAGCAAGTTGAGTTTGGCTGTGTGCAAAGACCCCCAAATACCATTGGCCAAGTGGCTGTTGCCTCCGTGCTGGATAATGTCACTTAAGGACTGTTTCATTTGCTCATAGCAGGCGAAGTAGAGGGCGTGGGCAGGGCCAGCCCCCAGCATGGTGACATTAATGCCACGTAAAGGCCTCCAGAAACCTTCTGTCAGGACAATCTTCTTCAGAGCTTCGTAGACACTCCTGTACTGGGCTTTGGGATCCGGCTGCAAGCTCTGCATCCTGGTCTGCAACAGAAGCACACCGAGGGAAGAGGCTTCGGTTAACCCAGCTGGAAGGCAACGAGCACCAGGCACAGGCAGCTACAGGACTGAGCCTCAGGAGGGTTCAGAAAGGGCAGGGTCATAGAATCATAGAACCAAGCAGGCTGGAAGAGAGCTTCAAGCTCATCCAGTCCAACCCAGCACCTAGCCCTGGCCAATCAACCAGACCATGGCTGCAAGGGTCTCCTGTTCCAGAGGTGGTGGGGAAAGGAAGCAGTGGTGAAAGATACACAGAATCAAGCAGGTTGGAAGAGAGCTCCAAGCTCATCCAGTCCAACCTAGCACCCAGCCCTGCCCAACCAACCAGACCATGGCACTAAGTGGCTCAGCCAGGCTTGGCTTCAACACTTCCAGAAGTCTCCTTGTGTGCAGAGCTTCCAACCCCACCCTGGGCATTGTGCTGCTGGGTAAGCTGCTGGGGGGTGCCCTGCTGGAGCAGGGGGGTTGGACTGGCTGAGCTCCAGATCCAGCCTAACCTTGCTCTGCTTCAGCTCCAAACCATTCCCTCTTGGATCAGCCAGTCCAAGCCCTCTGCCAGAGCAGGGCACACAGGAACACAGCCAGGTGGGGTTGGAAAGGCTCCAGAGGAGATCCCACAACCTCTCTGGGCAGCCTGCTCCAGGCCTCCAGCACCCTCACACCAAACAAGTTTCTTCTCTTCAGGTGGAACCTTCTGGGCTCCAGCTTGCATCCACTGCCCTATCACTGGGCACCACCAAGAAGATCCTGGCACCATCACCCTGCCACCCACCCCTGGGATGTGTATGGACACTGATCAGATCTCCTGACCTGTCTCTACCCACCCTCAGCAAAAGTCTCTCTGCAGCCTTCCTGCAGGATCCCTTCAGCTCTTGGCAGCAGCTCTGAGGTGCCCCTGGAGCCTTCTCCAGGCTGCACCCCCCCAGCTCCCTCAGCCTGCGCTCACAGCAGAGCTGCTGCAGCCCTTGGAGCATCTTTGTGGCCTCCTCTGGCCTCCCTCCAGCACTTCTGTGTCCTCCTCCTGCTGGGGACAGCAGAGCTGGAGGTGAGGTCTGAGCAGAGCAGAGCCAAGGGGCACAATCCCCTCTCCTGCCCTGCTGCCCACACTGCTCTGGCTGCAGCCAGCACACAGCTGCTTTGGCAGGGGTTGGCCTGGCTGATCTCCAGAGGTCCCCTCCACCACCACCACCACCACCACCACCCCCCTGGGATTCTTCAGCTGCCAAGGAGGTCACCAACTGAGCCCCTGGCTGCAGCCATGCCAGGAGCACCACTCTGTGTCTCCACACCTCACCTGCCAGCCCAGGCAGATGAACCTCATTGCAACACCACAAGCCTGGAGGCTTCTCAGAGGGAAGTGTGACCTCTGCTCCTGTTTATGGCTGGAAAGGAACAGGGAATGCAGCGGGTGCAGTTGTTCCAAAGGCTTGGGGAAGGCACAGTTAGGTCTTTAATTGCCTCTTGCTCACACCACTCCCAGCTCTCTGCCCCAGCTTGTTGCTCCTGGTGTTGCTCAGCTGCTTGTGACTCTGGCTGGGCAGAGGCAGGTCAGGATTGGGAAACAGGTTTCCTAGAAGGGCAGGTTGAGAAAATGAGATACCTGCAGTGACCTCCACGTAGGAGAGAAAGGGAAAAGCCACTTGACCCAAGAAGCTCCACCTGGGGATGATGTCCCCAGCAGGCTAAAGGGCAGAGCCTCCCTGATCCTGGATCTCCATGGTCTGGTTGATTGGATAGGGCTGGGGGATAGGTTGGGCTGGATGAGCTTGGAGGGTCTCTTCCAACCTGCTTGGTTCTATGATCTGCCCTCCCAGCTCCATGGTGCCCTGCAGCCACCAACAGCCTGAGCTAGACAATGCCATAGGATGGTTTAGGTTGGAAGGGAGCTCAAAGCTCAGCCAGTTCCAATCCCCCCTGTGCCATAGGCAGGGACACCTCCTGCTAGAACAGGTTGCTCAAGGTCCCATCCAGCCTGGTGCTGAACACCTCCAGGGAGGTTGTGGAGCACAGAAGCACCCAATGTGATCTTTGATCACATTGGGTGCTTCTGTGCTCCACAACCTCCCTGGAGGTGTTCAGCACCAGGCTGGATGGGACCTTGAGCAACCTGTTCTAGCAGGAGGTGTCCCTGCCTATGGCACAGGGGGGATTGGAACTGGCTGAGCTTTGAGCTCCCTTCCAACCTAAACCATCCTATGGCATTGTCTAGCTCAGGCTGTTGGTGGCTGCAGGGCACCATGGAGCTGGGAGGGCAGATCATAGAACCAAGCAGGTTGGAAGAGACCCTCCAAGCTCATCCAGCCCAACCTATCCCCCAGCCCTATCCAATCAACCAGACCATGGAGATCCAGGATCAGGGAGGCTCTGCCCTTTAGCCTGCTGGGGNAACCCATCTGCATCTCCACTCGAGAGTCCTGAGTGGGCTTTTTCCTCTACAGACTTCTGAAGCCAGCTCAGCTTCTGGCATCCAAAGCATCCTAAGAAGCTCACTGCCACCACTCCACGACACACCCTGAGGACAAATGACTTCATTTAGCTTATTTCAGGCTCCCTCAGGCTGATGCCATCACACCCCAGCAGGGCTCAAATGGTGATATCAACCTGCAGAGGGTGTTTGCAGGACACAAGCTCCAGCCAGCTCCCACCAGCCCCAAGAGACACACACTGGCAGGGCTGAAACCTCTGCAACCATCCCAGCAAGACCAAGCAAAGGGCTCTGCTCCTCCTGCTGAGCAGCCTCTGAGTCCTGCTGGTCTGGACACATCCCATCCAAACCAGGCTGCAGGAACACAGCTTTTGGTGGTGGCCTCACAAACACAGGAGGGAAAGGGCAGAGCCACAGGAGGTGAAGGTTTGGCAACTTGCAACTGGTTCCATCCAATTAATACTCTTAAGGGAGAAGCCTGAGAGCTGCAGTGCAGAGGTCAGCTGGGATTGCCAAGGAGGATGCCTCCAGCTGGGACATCCCTTCAGAAGCAAGACCACAACATAGAACAGAAGTGTTGGGAATGAGCTCTAAAATCAGACTGACAAAACAGTTTGGGTCAGAAGGGACCTTAAAGATCATCTCCCAGAGCTGCAGTGCAGAGGTCAGCTGGGATTGCCAAGGAGGATGCCTCCAGCTGGGACATCCCTTCAGAAGCAAGACCACAACATAGAACAGAAGCACAGAAGTGTTGGGAATGAGGTCTAAAATCAGACTGATAGAAGAGTTTGGGTCAGCAGGGACCTTAAAGATCACCTCCCAGAGCTGCAGTGCAGAGGTCAGCTGGGATTGCCAAGGAGGATGCCTCCAGCCCCATCAGCTGGGACATCCCTTCAGAATAAATCCTATGACACAGAACAGAAGCACAGAAGTGTTGGGAATGAGCTTTAAAATCAGAGCTCCACAGAACAGTTGGAGTCAGAAGGGACCTTAAAGATCATTTCCAGAGCTGCAGTGCAGAGATCATTTGGGTTTAGAATCCTAGAATGGTTTAGGGTGGAGAGGACCTCAAAGTTCAGGCAGTTCCAACCCTCTGTGCCACAGGCAGGGACACCTCCCACTAGAACAGGTCACTCCAGGCCTTATCCAACCTGGCCCTGAATATCTACAGGGAGGGAGAGACATCAGTTTGGGTCAGAAGGGACCTTAAAGAGCATCTCCCAGAGCTGCAGTGCAGAGGTCAGCTGGGATTGCCAAGGAGGATGCCTCCAGCTGGGACATCCCTTCAGGATGAAGACCACAACATAGAACAGAAGCACAGAAGTGTTGGGAATGAGCTCTAAAATCAGACTGATAGAAGAGTTTGGGTCAGAAGGAACCTTAAAGATCATCTCCCAGAGCTGCAGTGCAGAGGTCAGCTGGGATTGCCAAGGAGGATGCCTCCAGCTGGGACATCCCTTCAGAAGCAAGACCACAACACAGAACAGAAGCACAGAAGTGTTGGGAATGAGCTTTAAAATCAGAGCTCCACAGAACAGTTTGGGTCAGAAGGGACCTTAAAGATCATCTCACTCCAACCTCCCTCCCCCTGCCATGGGCAGGGACACCTTCCACCAGCCCAGGTTGCTCAAGGCCTCACCCAACCTGGCCTTGAACACCTCCAAGTCAAGTCCAAGCCAACAGGACCATGGCCTTAACCCATGCCCCCAGCTGCCATGCCCACACGTGTGCATGCCACACCAGCAGGGGCACTGCCTTGGCAGGCAAGGCAGCAGCAGCAGCAGCAACTCCTTCCTTGGCAGAGCTTCAACAAGCCTGGAAAAAGCAAAGGCTGCCCAGGGCCACCTCCACCACACTTCCTCATTGGGCCACTGCCCTGCAAGCTTATCACCTGCACCAGCCAGGAGGGAATACTACAGCTCAGCTTTCAGGCACCATGAAGCCAATCAAAGTGTTTCAGGTCTGGACCTTCAATTCCCCCAAACCCTCCTCCAGAGCTCTTGGAAACTGAGAGGCACTTTCACAGCCACTTTCTGAGAGCAAGGAGATCAGAGCTGGACTCAGGACTTTAACCCAGAGTAATAAAACCAAGCTATGAGAGGAGCCAAGCAGGCTGTGAGCTGAGCCAACAGCTCAGTGCACTGCACACAAGCAGGAGAATTTAGGTTGGAAAAGACAATGCCAAGCACAGCTCCAGGCTGGGCAGTGCCAGGCTGGAGAGCAGCCCTGAGGAGAGGGACTTGGGGGTGCTGCTGGAGGAGAAGCTCAACAGGAGCCAGCAGTGTGCACTTGCAGCCCAGAAAGCCAAGCAGAGCCTGGGCTGCAGCAGCAGAAGTGTGGCCAGCAGGGCCAGGGAGGTGATTCTCCCCCTCTGCTCTGCTCTGCTGAGACCCCACCTGGAGTACTGCATCCAGTTCTGGAGCCCCTGGGACAAGAGGGCTGTGGAGATGCTGGAGAGTGTCCAGAGCAGGGCCAGGAGGATGCTGAGAGGGCTGCAGCAGCTCTGCTGTGAGCACAGACTGAAAGAGTTGGGGCTGTGCAGGCTGGAGCAGAGGAGGCTCCCAGGTGACCTTCTTGTGGCCTTCCAGGATCTGAAGGGGGCTACAAAAAAGCTGGGGAGGGACTTTTGAGGCTGTCAGGGAGTGCCAGGAGTGGGGGGAATGGAGCAAAGCTGGAGGTGGGGAGAGTGAGGCTGGAGGTGAGGAGGAAGTTGTTGAGCAGGAGAGTGGTGAGAGCCTGGCAGGGGTTGCCCAGGGAGGTGGTTGAGGCCCCATGGCTGGAGGTGTTTCAGGCCAGGCTGGCTGAGGCTGTGTGCAGCCTGCTCTAGGGTAGGGTGTCCCTGGGCATGGCAGGAGGTTGGCACTGGCTGCTCCTTGTGCTCCCTTCCAGCCCTGCCTGATTCTGTGATGCTGAGTCCCACTGATTATCTCTGCACTGCTAAGTCCACCCAGATCTGAAGCAAATAAAAGAATCACAGAATGGTAGGGGCTGGAAGGGACCTCTAGAGATGAGTCCAACCCCCCCTGCCAAAGCAGGGTCACACATCCGGGTGACTTTGAAAGCCTCCAGGGAAGAGGACTCCACACAACCTTTCTGAGCACCCTCACACCAAGCAAATTTCTCCTCCTGCTATGGTGGAACCTCCTTCCCCAAGCCCTCAGGTAGGAAACTACATCCCTAGAGTCAGGAGCAGAGAGGCTTAGAGTGAAATCTTGACCAGGGTTGCACCAGATGATCCTTGAGGGTCCCTTCCAACCTGGTGTTCAATGACTCAGTGATCTAAATGACTCCAAACAAGCTGCAGCAGCATCTCCTCCAGAAGGTGACCAGGCAGAAGCAATAAGCTCTCAGCCTGGCACCTGCAGGATCCAAAGCCATGGTGCTGTGCCCTTGGGAACCAATCCTGAGCACCTCCAGCCTTTCACGAGGGTCCAGTTCACATCAGGACAGAGAAGCACCAACACTTATTTGTCTGCTGATCATCTGAGCCACTCCAGGAGGGTTCAACAGCTCACACTGCACCCCAGGGTGGGTGGTGAGCATCTGGACCCACCTCAGGCACACCACACTTGTCACCACCATCACCACCAGGTTTGCAGCTTCCATTGGGTCCAACCACACTAGGCACCACCACCACCACCAGGTCTGCACCTTCCATTGGGTCACCGCACACTTGGCACCACCATCACCACCAGGTCTGCACCTTCCATTGGGTCACCGCACACTTGGCACCACCATCACCACCAGGTTTGGACCTTCTATTGGGTCACACTACACTTGGCATCACCACCACCAGGTTTGCAGCTTCCACTGGGTCACAGCACACTTGGCACCACCATCACCACCCGGTCTGCACCTTCCATTGGGTCACCGCACACTTGGCACCACCATCACCACCCGGTCTGCACCTTCCATTGGGTCACAGCACACTTGGCACCACCATCACCACCAGGTCTGCACCTTCCATTGGGTCACAGCACACTTGGCACCATCACCACCACCAGGTTTGCAGCTTCCACTGGGTCACAGCACACTTGGCACCATCACCACCAGGTTTGGACCTTCCATTGGGTCACAGCACACTTGGCATCATCATCACCACCAGGTTTGCAGCTTCCATTGGGTCACACCACACTTGGCACCATCACCACCAGGTTTGCACCTTCCATTGGGTCACAGCACACTTGGCACCATCACCACCAGGTTTGGACCTTCCATTGGGTCACAGCACACTTGGCATCATCACCACCAGGCTTGCACCTTCCATTGGGTCACACCACACTTGGCACCACCATCACCACCACCACCTTCCATTGGGTCACACCACACTTGGAACCATCAACACCACCAGGTTTGTAGCTTCCATTGGGTCACACCACACTTGGCATCACCACCACCAGGCTTGCACCTTTCACTGGGTGTGTGGACACAAACAGGACCAACAGCCCAAGGAGTAAAACCAAAGCCAATCTGTGGCTGCTGCAATGCAAGAGGCAGGGAGCTGAGAACAGGTCCAAGCTCTGTTCCAGCCAGGATAAGTTTCTCTTGGTGTGCAGGATGAGCTGTGCAGTCCTCACCCCCACCCCAAACAAGCTCCTGCCACCTATCTGAAGCTCCTCCAGCAGCCTCACCCCCATCTTGTTCAGCAGCCAAGAAATACTTCTCCACCTACTGAGGTTAATCCTGATTGCATAAGGCAGGAGCTCACCAACAACCACAGGCATCCTGGGCACCTTGGTTTCAGCCTGGGCATCAGAAGCAACACCAAGAGCCCCCAGCTCCAGGTTCATCAGGTCACCTGCTGCTGGTGGACCAGCCCCAGCTTCAGGGATGCTGCACTGCAGGGCACTTTGCTCTCCAGAACCACTGGGTCAGGTCTGTAGCTGAGGGGATTCTTGCACAGGGTCACTGCTTTGCCACAGCACAGCACAAACAAGCTGGGATCTGATTCACCTCAGCTCCTTCTCTGCCCACAGCAGCAGCTCTCAGAGGTCAACCTGCAGATCCCTGTGGCAGGCAACCAGGCTGGGCTCCCTGCAGCACAGGAGATGCCTTCACCAGGACACAAGCAGCGTGTCTGAGTCACAGCCTGCTGACCAGAGAGGGCTCTGCCACTGCAACCCCTCTGTGCCACTCTGCCACTGCAACCCCCCTGTGCCACTGCACCACTCATGCTGTGTTCTGCCACTGCAACCCCCCTGTGCCACGCTCTGCCACTGCAAACCCTCTGTGCCACTCTGCTACTGCAACCCCCCTGTGCCATTGCACCACTCATGCTATGTTCTGCCACTGCAACCCCCCTGTGCCACACTCTGCTACTGCAACCCCCCTGTGCCACACTCTGCTACTGCACCACTCATGCAATGTTCTGTCACTGCAACCTCCCTGTGCCATGCTCTGCTACTGCACTTCTGGTGCCATGCTCTGCTACTGCACCACTCATGCTATGTTCTGCCACTGCAACCCCCCTGTGCCACACTCTGCTACTGCACCACTCATGCAATGTTCTGTCACTGCAACCTCCCTGTGCCATGCTCTGCTACTGCACTTCTGGTGCCATGCTCTGCTACTGCACCACTCATGCTATGTTCTGCTACTGCAACCCCCCTGTGCCACTCTGCCACTGCACCACTCATGCTATGTTCTGCCACTGCAACTCCCCTGTGCCACTCTGCCACTGCACCACTCATGCTATGTTCTGTCACTGCAACCCCCCCATGCCATGCCCTGCCATTGCACCACCCATGCCACACTCTGCCACTGTACTCCCCACCCCATGCCACGCTCGAGGTCTCAAGTCCCTCCCTTCCTCTCTGCCAAACTGGTTGCCAGCTGCCCAGACAGGCCACATGCCTGGGGAGGTGCCCAGCCAGACCTGCAGATGCCCATGGGAGGGGACAGTAAGGTCTACCCAACAGGTTAGCCACAGCTCTGCAGCACCTCAACACCATCAGCTGCAGCTGGAACACAGAAGGTTTCACCTCAGCTTCTTCCCAGCAAGGGTGACAGAGCCCTGGAGCAGGCTGCCCAGAGAGGTTGTAGAGTCTCCTCCTCTGGAGCCTTTCCAAACCCACCTGGATGCATTCCTGTGCCAACTCCCCTGGGTGATCCTGCTTTTGGCAAGGGGGTTTGGACTGGATGATCTCTGGAGGTCCCTCCCAACCTCTGTCACTCTGTGATGCTGTGAGTCAAGAGCAATTGCTCCTCCTGAACCTGGTTTGAGAGGGCTGGATGTAGAACTTCCCACCCTAAGCATCCCTGATCCCAAAGCAGAACCTCTCACCCTAAGCATTCCTGATCCCAAAGTCCAAACCAAAGCAGAACCTCTCACCCTAAGCATTCCTGATCCCAAAGTCCAAACCAAAGCAGAACCTCCCACCCTAAGCATTCCTGATCCCAAAATCTAAACCAGAGTTTAAGCATCCCTGATCCCAAAGCAGAACCTCCCACCCTAAGCATCCCTGATCCCAAAGCCCAAACCAAAGCAGAACCTCCCACCCTAAGCATTCCTGATCCCAAAATCTAAACCAGAGTTTAAGCATCCCTGATCCCAAAGCAGAACCTCCCACCCTAAGCATCCCTGATCCCAAAGCCCAAACCAAAGCAGAACCTCCCACCCTAAGCATTCCTGATCCCAAAATCTAAACCAGAGTTTAAGCATCCCTGATCCCAAAGCAGAACCTCCCACCCTAAGCATCCCTGATCCCAAAGCCCAAACCAAAGCAGAACCTCCCACCCTAAGCATTCCTGATCCCAAAATCTAAACCAGAGTTTAAGCATCCCTGATCCCAAAGCAGAACCTCCCACCCTAAGCATCCCTGATCCCAAAGCCCAAACCAAAGCAGGAGCTCACCTGCCCTTCCAAGCCCTACTTGTGTGTTCTCAAGGCCTCAGTGACAAGCAGGGGAGCTCCACAATTCCCTCACACCAGGCAGGTCACCCACAGTTGAGTGTTCCAGCTGGAGCCACTGCAACCTTCAGTCCATCACCCCTCAAGGAGCTTCATCACAGCTGTCCTCTGGCATCAGACTGAAGGTAGATGTTTCTCTGACCCTTCACCCCAGCAGCTGCCACTACAGTATGGGACCTCCTGCAGCTGGTACAAACCATGGGCAGCAAAATACAACCTGCAGGGGACTTGGCAAGCCAACCTGGTTAGATGAAGTGAGACAGAGTCATGGCTGGGGCAAGGGCTCCTTGTCATGGGTGCATCTGCCAGGCAGTGCCAGCAGTCATAGAATCAGTCAGGGTTGGAAGGCACCACAAGGCTCAGCCAGTCCCAACCCTGCTGCCATGCCCAGGGACACCTCACATTAGAGCAGGCTGCCCACAGCCTCACCCAGCCTGGCCTGAAACATCTTCACAGGCTCACAGGATGTTAGGGGCTGGAAGGGACTCAAGGAGATCATTGAGTCCATCTCCCCTGCCAGAGCAGGACAATCCTATCTCACACAGGTCACAGAGGAACACATCCAGACAGGCCTGGAAAGGCTCCAGAGAAGGAGACCTTGTGCTGCTGTGTGCTGCAGCACAGGAGGCTGCAGCTCAGCACAAGGGCAACTTCTTGTCTGGAAGGGTCCCAGAGCCCTGGCACAGGCTGCCCAGAGAGGTTGTGGAGTCTCCTTCTGTGGAGCCTTTCCAGGCCTGTCTGGATGTGCTCCTCTGTGATCTGTGCTAGGCTGTATGGTCCTGCTCTGGCAGGGGGGGCTGCACTCAATCTCCTTGGGTCCCTTCTAACCCCTAATATCCTCTGATCCTGTGACCTCCAGGGATGAGGCTTCCACCACCTCTCTGGGCAACCACTGCCAGGCTCTCACCACCCTCATGCTGAGCAATTTCTTCATAACCTCCACTCTGACTCTCCTCATTTCCAGCTTTGTTCCATTCCCCCCAGTCCTATCCCTACCTGACAGCCTCAAAAGTCCCTCCCCAGCCTTCCTGTATCCCACTTAAGACACTGCAAGGCCACAAGAAGGTCCCCTGGGAGCCTTCTCCTCTCCAGACTTACCAGCCCCAACTCCCTCAGTCTCTCCTCCTAGCAGAGGTGTTCCAGCTCCCCAGGGAGGGATGCTCAAGCCCAGCACATCTCCAGTTCCTCACCAAGCTGTCTCACTTCATTTCCAGGTGAGGATAACTGCTCCTCACCTCCTGGAGGCAGCTGCTTTACCTGCCCTGGGAACACAGCTCCAGCAACCCGGTTAGAAAATGCCTTAAGAGGAGGGAGGTGGCTCCAGGGGAGTCCTCCAGACACTGCCAGGACAGGAGTCTTTGTCATGCTGATGATTCAAATTAACTCGGAGGCTGGTCAGGCTTGCCAGGACAGCTGCAATTGCAGCAGCTCCAAACCAAACCAGGCTTAAACAGCATGGAAAATATCCAGGAAAGAAAATTCCTCCAGCCCAAGTCAGTGAGTTGGGACCTGATGAGCTCCAAAGCCTTTGGTAACCTAAATGCAAACTCAGCGTTAAGGCAGAGGTCAATGTGGAGGTAAAGGCTGAAGCTCAAGGAGGGCTCAGAGGGAAAAGGATGGGAAGGGAAAGACACCAAGCAAGACCCAGTGGCCACCAAGCAAGACCCAGTGGCCACCAAGCAAGACCCAGTGGCCACCAAGCAAGACCCAGTGGCCACCAAGCAAGACCCAGTGGCCACCAAGCCTCCAGCTGAAGCTTTAGTTGGCAAACACAACCTGTGATGAGCTTCCCTGCTGCAAAGCACAGGAGTGGAACCAGCCAGGCTGTAAGTCACCGCTGGGTGATGGCAGCTGGCAGCTGCCAAGAGGCTCCACATGGGTACCTCCAGCATGCCCCAGCATGTGTGGCACCACCAGCACCTCGGGGTGTTTTCTGTGCTGTCTCACACCTACTTCTCAGCTTCACCAAGGTCCATAGGGCACTGTTTTACCTCCTGGGCTCGACAGGACACCACCAGCACACAGCCTGCCCTACCCCAACCTTGTGGAGCTCAGCAGTTGTGTGTCCAGAAGCAAACAATTCCTCCCCCCCAAATGACAACATTTTCACTCTCTCTGACAGAGGAAATGATTTGCTGCCACCAAAATGAGTCTCCAACAGCACAACCTAGCCAGGTGCCTGAAAGGCCTCCTCCTGGAGCATCCATATCCCTGGACTGTGTCCTCCTCCTCTTCCACAGCCTCTGCTCAGCCAGGATTGATCCCAATAAGCAGATGAAGGAAGGAGCTTCGGTGCTGTTCTGCAGGAGGACATCACCACGGTGCTGTCAGCCCATGCTGAAGTGAGAGCTGCTCCTTTGGTGCTGCTTGGTTACTCCCACCTCAAAACAAAGCCCTGTTGGGGGTCATTCCTGGCTTTTGCCACAGTAGACAGGCACAAAGGGCACAGAGCAAGAGCAGCACCCAAAGCCTGAAGCTGCCACTCTGCCCCCCAACACGTGGGGTAACCTTGGCTGAGCTCCAGTGGAGATCTCCTGCAGCCAAGCCCACAGCTGGGCAATTTTATCTGCTCCCAAGCACCTGACAGCAGTTTGCTGAGTGAGGCAATTCCCAGCACCAGGCTCTACCCTGGCACTCTCCTAGAATGGGCACTGCCAGCTCTGAAGCAGCTGAGGAATTCACTGCCCAGTGAGATCAGCACCTCCTGCTCTGGGAAACTTTCACTTTCTCCCTTGTCCCTCACCAACCATCCCCTACCATGCCCAGGCTGCCAAGGTGCTGCTCTGCCCACAGCATGGCAGGGGTTAGAAGGGACCCCTGGAGATCATCCAGTCCAACCCCTACCCTGCCAAAGCAGGGCAGGTCACAGAGGGAGGCAATCAGATAGGGCTTGGAAGTCCCCAGAGAAGGAGGCTCCACAATCTCTCTGGGCAGCCTGCTGAAGGGCTCCAGCAGCCTCACACCAAACAGGTTTCTCCTTATGCTGAGCTGGAAGGTCCTGGGCTCCAATTTCTATCCATTGCCCCTCCTGACTCAGCTCCCAGCTGGTGGCAGGGGAGTTGGTGTGGTGGGCTTGGGGTGGCCACAGACAGACCCCGAAGTGAAGAGCAGCCTGAGCCTATGAGCCAGATCCAGCAAGCAGAGACCTGCAGAAACACCCCAAAGCCACCCAAAAACATTGAGTCTGAGAGCTTATCACAGCACACTGGTGAGACCCTCAGGGCCTCGAAGCAAAGGCACTGCCTCTCCTCTCCCCTTTCTGCTCTTTCAGGGAGCCCCACACTGAAGAGGGAAGAAATGAGAGCCTCTGCCTGCAGCCTGTCCCAGCCAGACACAAAGCACCCCAGCAAAGCACTCCAGCACCTCAGAGGGCCTCTGGGTCTCTCCCAAGCTTCTCTCTTGGAAGCCACCAGAGGTAGGGCAGAGGGAAGAAATCCTCTTCATGATGCTTCCTACCACAGAGGTGATGCTGTGAAGTCTTCCCTCCTGAGTACCTGACAGCACCAAGAGCTGTTTGTCACAGAACCAAGCAGGGTGGCAGAGAGCTCCAAGCTCAGCCAGCACAACCTAGCCCCCAGCCCTGCCCAACCAACCAGACCATGGCACTAAGTGCCCCAGCCAGGATTGCCTTCAACACCTCCAGCCATGGGCACTGCACCACCTCCCTGGGCAGCCCATTCCAGTGCCAATCACTCTCTCTGCCAACAACTTCCTCCTCACATCCAGCCTCAACCTGCCCTGACACAGCTTCAGCCTCTGGCCCCTTCTTCTGGCCCTGGCTGCCTGGCAGCAGAGCCCAACCCCAGCTGGCTACAGCCTCCTTTCAGGTAGTTGTAGGCATCAATGAGCTCTGCCCTG
The DNA here is from genome assembly GCA_013400475.1 of Tricholaema leucomelas. NCBI lineage: Eukaryota > Metazoa > Chordata > Aves > Piciformes > Lybiidae > Tricholaema lacrymosa > Tricholaema leucomelas. The sequence goes on from WAAF01000864.1 coordinate 81,331, forward strand.
AGCCTCCTCTTCTCCAGGCTTGTTAGCCTCAAGCAGCTGATCTGCAGCAAAAACCCAAGCAGCTGTCCCTGTCCCTGCTGGTGTTCAAGACAAGCCTGGATGAGACACTTAGTGCCATGGTCTGGTTGATGGGATAGGGCTGGGTGCTAGGTTGGACTGGATGAGCTTGGAGGTCTCTTCCAACCTGCTTGGTTCTATGGCTTCAGCCTTCTTGAGCCCTGAGCGTGAAGATGCCAGCGGTGCCACGGGAAAAGGCACAAGGTCAGGTTCTCACCACACCTAATCACAGAACCACTCAGGCTTGGAAGGGACCACAAGGCTCAGCCAGTGCCAATCCCCCTGCCATGGGCAGGGACACCTCACACTTGATCAGGCTGCCCATAGCCTCATCCAGCCTGGCCTTAAACACCTCCAGGGATGAGGCTTCCTCCTCTGGCATTCACCTTCACACTGCCTGCAGCCATCCACCACATGAACCATTCCATCCCACCAGCTCTCCCCTCCTGCACTGAGGATTGCAGCACCACGGGAGGGAAGAGCCACCCAGCACCCCACGCTGGAAGGGCACTGCTGGCACCTCCAGCGAGCCCCAGGAGGGCTCTTGCAAGGCCCAGCACTTGCACACTTTCTGCACCACAGGTTGTGCAAAGCTGACTGGAACCAAGGATGCTGCAGCTGTCACCTCCGAGGTGTGCCATGGAAGCCACCCACCCCTGGACATCTCGGGGTCACACTGCAGCAGTTTAGCCCTCACCTACCTCCAAGCTCCTCTGTGCTCCTCCCTAACAGCACAGTCCCAATTCTGCTGCCTCCAAGCAGCATTGCCCACCCCGGAGGTCTGTGTGTCCCAGCACCCCTGGCACACCTCCGTGCACCCCCGGCCTCGGTGTGTGCCCTCCTGTGGGCACCAGGGCAAAGCCTGGCACTCAGGCATGCACCCCAGGGCACTCCTGCACATCTGCGCTACCCCCGTGCGAGCATCCCCGTACACCTCCGGTACTCCGCGAGCACGCATCCCTGTGTACCCTCGGTATCCCCTGCATCCCCGTACACCTCCGGTACCCAGTGCAAGCACTCAAGCACTCCCGGTATACTCTTGTATACTCCCGGTACCCTGTACATGCACTTCCGTACACCTCCGGTACTCAGTGCAAGCACTCAAGCACCTCCGGTACACTCCCGGTACCCTGAACGTGCACTCCCGTACACCTCCGGTACTCAGCGCAAGCACTCAAGCACTCCCGGTACCCTATACATGCACTCCCGTACACCTCCGGTACTCAGTGCATGCACTCAAGCACTCCCGGTACACCCCTGTATACTCCCGGTACCCTATACACGCACTCCCGTACACCTCCGGTACTCAGTGCATGCACTCAAGCACTCCCGGTACACCCCTGTATACTCCCGGTACCCTATACACGCACTCCCGTACACCTCCGGTACTCAGTGCATGCACTCAAGCACTCCCGGTACACCCCTGTATACTCCCGGTACCCTATACACGCACTCCCGTACACCTCCGGTACTCAGTGCATGCACTCAAGCACTCCCGGTACACCCCTGTATACTCCCGGTACCCTATACACGCACTCCCGTACACCTCCGGTACTCAGTGCATGCACTCAAGCACTCCCGGTACACCCCTGTATACTCCCGGTACCCTGATCATGCATTCCCGTACACCTCCGGAATTCAGTGCAAGCACTCCCGGTACACTCCCGCACACTCCCGGTACCTTGTACATTCACTCCCGTACATCTTCGGTACCCCCTGCGTGCATCCCTCCGTGCGCGCAACACTGGCGCGCTACCGTACAGCCCCCGGTACCCCGTGTACGCGTCCTGCCGGGCACCCCCGTTAGTCCATACACACTCGTTCCTGACCCCACCGGTACCCGGTACACACGCTCCGGTCGCACATCTCGTTCCATCTTATGCATATCGGCGGCCGATCCCGGAGGTTTTTCGGTAGCCAGCCCTAACCTCCGCTCATCAGACACGCACCTTGACCGAGTCCACCGGGTACATGACCGTGTGCTCCATGATGCCCGCTACCGCCCCGGCCATCATGTGGGTGCCGAGCGAGGCGCCGCTGGGCAGGCTCTCGTACTCCTCACTCTCCATTGGCTGCCCGGGGGTGGCGGCGGTGGGCGGTCCGGGTCCCGGGGGTGCCGCCGCGCTGCCCCCCACTCCACAGCTCAGCTCCATCCCCCCCGGTACCAGCGGGACACGGCAGCTGGCGGCAGACCGGATGGGACCGGCCGCGGTGGCGCCGCCGCCGCTTTAAGGCCGCGCCCACGCCCCGCGCCGCGCCCGCCCCCACCCCGTCCTAGCCAATAGCGAGGCTCAGCTGCCCCCGCCCGCCGCCCGCGTTGGGCCGCGCCAGGGACCCGTAAGTGACGTCACAGGGCGGGTGATCGGGAGTGATTGGCAGGGAGGTGAGCGAATGGCGAGGAAAGGAGGGCGGGAATGGGGAAACATGATTGGATAGCACAACAGGGAGCGGGGCTAGGGTTGCCTGTGCGGTGTGCGGTGGTTGGAGTGCGGCCGCTGGGCGGGAGCGCTCCCCGCAAGCGCCTCGCTCTGCCACCCTGTCCCTGGCACCAGCGGGCACCCCCTGCAAGCACAACGCTCTGTGACCGTACCCCTGGCGCTCCCCTCTCTCCAGCTGGGAGAGCACTCAGGAGGGTGCCTCTGGCTCTTCCTGACCGTTCCCCTGGCACCGACACCCCCGCGCGTCCCCTGCCAGCATAACCCTCTGTGACCGTACCCCTGGCGCTCTCCTGCCTCCAGCTGGGAGAGCACTTCTGTGCTCCACAACCTCCCTGGAGGTGTGCAGCGCCAGGTTGGATGAGGCTTTGAGCAACCTGTTCTAGCGGGAGGCGTCGCAGCCTATAGCAGGAGAGTTGGAACTGGCTGAGCTTTGAGCTCCCTTCCAACCTAACCCAACCTACGATCCCCAGTCTCAATCTCCCCTCCTCAAGCTCCAAGCCATTGCCCCTCACTCTATCCCTACAAGCCCTTGTAAAAAGTCCCTTCCCAGCCCTCCTCTAGCCCATTTCATCCACTGGAGGGTCACTATTAAGGTTTCTCTGGAGCCTTCTCTTTGCTTGCCCAGTGGCTACTTGGATGATCATGGCTTTGTTGCCTCCACAAAGAGGCTGCCCTGTGCTTGGCTTCAGACTGTGCTCCGAAGCCTCTGCCATGACCTTTTGGAGCTCGAGGGCCACATGCACACAGATAACTCCAGCAGCAGGCAGCAGCTCCTGGATGCTCACCCTGCAAGGCATCCCCAGGGGCATAAAAGTTCCCTTTCCTAAGGGAGCTTTACTCAAGGCAGTGCCTGAATGCAGACCCGAAGGGGAGCACTTTCCACTCGTGCTCCACGGACTTTTATCTGGGCTTTCTGCTCTGTTAACAGCAGCTAATCTCCTCCCAGTGCTTTTGGCAGGGCAGAGGAGGGTGGGGAAATGAGTGTCCCCTGCCTTAATCAGCCCTTTCCCCTCCAGTCTTGGGTCCTGCTCCCTGATAAGAAGGAGATGAGTCAGGCTGGAAGGCAGGGTGCTGTTTCCAGGTAGGAACAGGTTATACTTTAACCTTGAGGAGCATGAAGGATCCTTTCTTCCCCTTCTCTGTGCCCTGCATGCCTGTCAGGGAGCCACCTTAAGGCAGAAGGAGCTGCTGTGGCCAGAGATCACAGCATCAGAGGATGTCAGGGGATGCCAGCCCCATGGGAGGGATGTGTGAGTTGGGTTCCTGTCTCCTAATTATTGCCAGCTGCAGGCATTTTTACTTTTGGCTGCAAGGGCTGTTGGCTGTTTGTGTGCTTACTTCATCCCACCAGTAACACCACTGACCTCCCCCAGTGCCTCTGCTGCTGGAGCTTGGATTCCCGTTTGGATGCTCTGCCCAGGAGGAAAGTCCTCTCCAAGCACCAAATCCTGCTTTGGACTCCACTCTCTGTGCAATTCAGAGGCAATCTGGGATAAAGCCACAGGATCACAGGCTCAGAGCATGTCAGAGGTTGGAAGGGACCCAAAGAGCTCATCCAGTCCAAGCTCCCTGCCACAGCAGGGCCACACAATCCAGCTCAGGGCACACAGAACACATCCAGACAGGCCTGGAAAGGCTCCACAGAAGGAGACTCCACAACCTCTCTGGGCAGCCTGTGCCAGGGCTCTGGGACCCTTCCAGACAAGAAGTTGCCCTTGTGCTGAGCTGCAACCTCCTGTGCTGCAGCTTCCATCCATTGCTGCTTGTCCTGTGCCAGGGAGCAGTGAGCAGAGCCTGTCCCCCCCTCCTGACCCCCAGCCCTCAGAGACTTACAAACATTGATCCAATCCCCTCTCAGTCTTCTCTTCTCCACACTAAGCAGCCCCAGGGCCCTCAGCCTCTCCTCACCA